>OX596199.1:15775325-16103283 GCA_951394215.1 Glyphodes perspectalis
ATGTTTTACTCGTAAGCTGACAAACATTTAATATCTGTGACATATATCAGTAATCAATAATAGTAGATAAGTAAAACAGTACCTACTGTGTTATAAGAATCTGACAAAAAATTGTGCTGTCTTCATAGAATATAATTATGTCAGTTGCATTATATGTCCTTGAATGTTGCTTAAAATAAATATTTGGACAGAGACGGACAGATGCAATTTAACTATCGCCCAGGAAATCAAAAGCAACGCTTCTACCAAATCCACCCTCACTCTGTTGACACCTTGGCATAAAGAAGACTAGTGTCAGTGTTGCAATCGATTTCCAATATAATATAAGTGGAATGTTTTATTGCCACAACATTAGATTGCATTTTTGTTTACACGGGCGTTTTAACATTGCACTAAATATTGGCGAGCGCCGCAGCTCGGCCGAGCGGTGTTGAAAGCACGCGAAGCTTTGTGCCCGAACTTGTCAAGTACGACTACTACACGACGGAGTTCGTTGCAAAAGTATGGCCCATTGATACTATGGCCTAGATCTGAAATGTTTTGTGTTTCTTACTTATTACATTAAATAATATTTCCTACCTTTGTATTGGTATATCCTAGTAATACTTTTGAAATGGATATATATTTTTACTATTTAGAGATACCTACTACATATTTTTTACTTGTATTTGGAATCTTGATAATCTTCGATTAGTTGCTTGGTTTTCTTTGGAGTATCATTGAGATCTTTGGAGTATACATACACTGCAATATTCAAACAGTGACGTAGCTACCCAAGGACTAAGGCTAGCAAACCTTATATTTTTAAATTAAATATTATAGACCCATTGGTCACTTTTATCCATGAGATTACTTTATCAACGTATTTTTAAATCGTCGCCTTTTTTGACAAATTGAAGCGACATTCATGTGTACGTCATTAACTGTGTATTTTATTATATTATTATAAATTGATGTAAGTATCACGAAAGCATTAAAAATATTTATTAATTGCTCGTTAGAAATGTTATTTATTTATTTATATTAGGTACACAAACAGATTACAGTCTATACATGAACATATTTCTTAACAATACACATTTGGCTAGACAGCAATCCAAAAACAGTGCACACATCATGCTTATATATTAGCCTAAAAGAAAAAAAACATATAGATAACTAAACCCTATAAGTACATATACTAATATCTCCCTTGCAAGGTCGAGGATAGTTAAGTTATGTATGTGACATATGCGCGATATTACTATTTCTGTGCGTTTGTCTTTTATTTACTAGATAATTTATTTTAAGATTTTAAGAGATTAGATAGAATAGATTTTAAGAGATTGGTAATTTGTCCAACTGGAATTTAAGTCACGATAAAACCTTGTGTTCGTGGTATGTGCTTATTACAGCTATAACAGTAATGGATTTGTGTATCTATAATAAAAACGTATCCTGTTTTAATTAAGTAACTAAATAACTTCACGCCATTTCTCTAGTGGGGTAGGTAGAGAGAACATTCTATGTTACCGGAAATATGTCTAATCCAGTATTCTGTACAAGTAAAGTATAAGCTATGATAAATATCTATATCTAATGCTTTACCTAGGTGCATACAGAGATAAATTAGGTAATGATTTGCTGGTAAACTCAGCTACGGGTTGATTTCGACTTTGTATCTACGAGTATGTCAAATTTCTGTTTATGCTTCTTTATAATTATTTATTTGTGTAAAATAAAGAAAAAATAAATAAAAATAACGTGAACGTAAGTAATTATTCTCAGCTCTAAGCAAACATGACCGTTGACCAGTCTTTGTTTAGTTATAATGCTGCAGTCTTAAATGAGCTAGACTTGTATTAAAATAAAACTTTCTATCATATAAAATTAGCACATCTAATGACAGACTTTCGCTTTTATAATACTTATTATTGTTATTAGAAATAAAAATAAAAAAGGCTGTTTTATTTTTATAATAAGTATCATAAGGTCGCGGGAACCCGCTGGAGTTAATCAGCGCAGGACCGGTTATTGCGGCGATCTTTGGGGGTGGCCTATGTCCAGCAGTGGGCTTCTTTCGGCTGAGATGATAGTGATGATGATGATTACAAAAGCGAAAGTCTGTCCTTCGATGAGCAATTCTAATATAATAGAAATAGTGTATCCTCCTGGATACACCACAAATAAACAGTTTCATTAAAAAATAAGATTTAACTATTTATTACCTACCTCGACCATTTACATATTTACAAACTATCTATCAATCTCATATATCCCTCTATACTACACAAAACCATCTCCTAAATGTAATAAGCCATAAATTAAACAATATGTACCTAAATACGTAAAGCCAAGATATTTAAGATATACACCATGTGTAAAAAATATTATGTGATAACAGATATGGATATAGGCATTAGAGTGGTAGAGCCTCCTGGGCGCAAATAAAATTATCTCTATTGTAGGTTACATAACTTTGACCGGCTCGACAGCGGGGAACCAAAACTACTTACCATCTTACAGAAAATGGGCGAAAAAAAAACAGCGCCCATGCTGGTTTGTTTCGAACGGTGACTGAGGGTACTGGGGAGGCCCAACCCCCTTAAATGTAGGCTAACTAACTCACTAAATAAACACTTCCCTAGCGGGGAAGTAAAAGTAAAACCGAAAATGTAGGCGAGCTTCAGAAATTACTCTGGTGTTACATTTGTCTATTGGCGACGCTGATAACAATTATGTGTCATGTAGCCTGTTTCCCGCCTCTTTTAACATTGTATACATGTCGTTTCTGACTAATTTCCATGTCCAAAGCATACTATATATGTATATAATTATGTACATATGTACTAAGATGTATACTTAATCACACATGAGTTTCATAAAAAATAACGTTTAATCTAATTAAGTTAAAGTGTTGTTATCATATTGAGCGACCATCATGAGCTCGTCATATGCCATTAATAGGAGAACCAGAGACATTTGATTATGGTTAGACATCCATAGTGATGTGCAGGTTTGCTCTCTCGATGATTTTTATTTCTTTAATTACCAAGTTTTTGGATAATCTAGAGATATGTATCAACTTGTGTTTGAACCAACTTTGGAACTCAATGTGAGTCTTTAATTAGTCGTTCTTATAAAAATTAAAAAGGAGTTAATCTATTAATTATAACGAGACAATTTTGTAAATAGTTTTAATGTCTTGCGATATAGTCCTTTTAAAAAACACTGAATCTATTCGTGCTTGTTAGCAGCTATATAGATTCACCGCTCCACTTTCTTGCATGAGTTCACAACGAGCAATTAATTTAGCAAAATATTTATTTTATTAATTATTTACTCAATATATTTACCAATAGTTACTAATAGCACTCATTTTAGTTTTAAAATATTAATACGATATTTTAAAATGGTTTAAGAAGCTTATTCCTTTTAACTGATACTGAATTACTCAAGGAAATTTAGATATATAATTATTTTTTTTTAAATACAAGTAGGTAAGGCTTATGTAATAGAATTTTTGGCTTTATTTACTTGGCAAATTCTGCCAATGTTTTGAAATGATTTCTAATTTTATATTAATTTCTTTCAAATTTATATACTTAGGTACTTAGCAGGTAGTAAAATCTACTTACATTTTAATTTGACAATCTTTAACAAATAATATAAGTTGATATTACGAACAGTCATACTTAATATTTAAAGAAGGAACAGCAAATTATGTATAGGTACATTGAATATAATAAGTGCAACACGAAATTAAACTTAATAAACAGACTTCATTAAAAAGCATTAACTAACTAACTAACTAAACTTCACGCCACTTCCCTAGCGGGGTAGGCAGAGAGAACCGAACGCCATATGGCACGATCCTTACACACCTCATTCGCCTCTTCAACATTCATAATCCTTTTCATACAAGCTCTACGGTTATAAAGCATTAAACATGTCTAAACGTAGCCTAAGTACCAAGAATATTTAAAAGTTACAAGTGTTTTATTCTGACGTACAGTAACAGCATCACAAATTTCCTTATGTGTTTAAACCAAAGACCTATTAATTATCAACTTTTTTATAAGGCTGTATGGCTCAGACTCCCATATGCGAAGTCCAACCTAACTCAGAAAGTTGGTGAATATACTCGTATATATAATAAAATATTTTTAGTAACATATAAACTTTTAATTGCCGAGTTGAAGTTTCATTCACACATACTCGGCCCTGTCGGTTTCCTGCCAAGGGTTATTGGCAAAATGCAACTACACCAACCAAAGAAGTTGCGCCGAGATGGTTAGGAAACCGCTCTAATTATAGATCCATTAGGTTTGTTGCATTACCCGTCGGCGTCCAGTTGGTCCAGTGTCCAAGATTTAAATATCGGAGACCTCGGGGCATCCGGTTAGCGCGGCCGCAACAATTCCGTCACTTATCATTATGTTATAAATAATAATTACAAGTATTACATACAGACATAGTAACCGATAACTACTTAAGCCGCGGCGACCTTGTTTCTTGTTTGGTACTTAGTGCACGATATTAGAGAGGTTGAGATGCAGTTGACAGAATTTGGGCTTGGGAACATTCGATAACATCGAATATGCTCATGTTATCGTTATGCTACTTTTCTGAATTTATATGTTACCTAGATAAAATTCACGGTCTTATGAATGTAAAACATGCATATTTTTTTACTTAAGGCTTGGCGCGGGTCAATGTAGACTAATTAATTGCACCCATTATTTTCATCAGTACCTACATCTAAAAGTTTAATATTTATAGTTTATTTACAAGCAATAAAGGATTAAGCATAAAGTACCTTGGGTATCAGTTATATAGATCTAGATAATAGTAAATATAGTATAGTTTCTTATAGTATAAAGATGACTAGTAATTTTAGTAGCTAAATTCATATCTATGAGATTTATTAATCAATTTGCATGACATATATGTATACTTTCACCATTTTTATAATCCATTGACGTTAAATTTGCCGATTTAAATATGCGTAAGTAATGCTCTTACAGCATCATATATGCGGCTAAGTCGCTAATAACCAACACGGCCAAGCAGATTGTCCGTTCTTTTTTGTGAATAACAATAGTAAATTTTTACTACGTTTACGCTGAAAAGAAAAACGCAATTGCAGGCTTACTATTTGATTACCGCCTATAGGAAAGCGTTTGTGTAACGCCACAATGTAGGCAAGTCGAGTAGTGGCTCTCGCGATCGCGTGTGGCGCGTAGCTTTCCTTCCATTCAATACATCTTAATTGTCGCCCGGTCCGCTGTCGTGCGTGTTTGATTGCACTCTCCTCTAATTTGTGTAATTGTATAAAGTACTAAGTATTTCTGGCGGAGTTCCGCTGATCGTGGCTACAGCCACAGCCGTGCTCACTCACTTCCTCTACCGTTTCTGCGCCTATTATGCTGTCAACAATGAAAGTGTATATACTACTGTGGGATCATTATTTTTAGGCACTTAAGAGGGCTAATTATAAATTAAGCTAATTATATATTACTAGAGAGATTTAAATTGTCATCTGATGATCGAGCCTTTTCTATTGTCACTTCTTTCTTTCGTAGCCCTTCTTAAAACTTACCTAAATAATTTTAAAGATTAACCCCAGGTATTGTTTTAAATAAATGGTTTTAGTTTTAATTGCAGATTATGCACATTCTTAAAATTTGCTCATCTACGTAATATATGAATTGACACGCATTTTGATTAGTAACATGAATACGTAATTAATTGTTTGGTCACACCGTTGAACCTTGACCCACACTTAATCTGCAACATATGCATAGGAAGAATACGACCAAACTCTTCTGTAATTAATAACAATGTTGCAAGAAGTCAATTAAATACTGTGAATCTAAAAGGTATTAGAATGTTCAATACTATATTTCATATGTTGACATTTTAGTGTTCTCGTTCTTACGACAAAATTATATAAAATTAACGCAACGCGACAGCACTGTCCGATACATCATGCTAATCTGACTTTATAATTATCTATCTAAGACAGTCCCACCAGCCTGCATGGACTACGAGTATAGGATGATGAAACTTCAATAAAATTAGATCGCAAATATCCATCTAAATTATATATCTTAATTGCTCTACAAAAAGCTGCTTAAGAAGTCTTAATGGATACTTGCTACTGACAACTTCTTGCATTGACAGTAATTTGTAGTTACCTGGCATGCTCTCTCACAATGAGTGGCTTATAAGACAAAATAATAGGAAGCCGGCGTGTCGTTTCAGGTTTCGATGTGGTTATTTATTATCATATAGGTGTGCGTTAGGCGTTTCTTTTGTAAAGCACAGGTGGATAGTCGCAGCGCTGTCCGCGGGGAATGAGATCAAGGTCGCGCGTAGTATTGTTGCTAGAGTAACGCTAATTATTAAGCGCTAATATCAGCGGCCTACACGAGTTTAATGGTGTACTATCATGCTCCACTCTCAGGGTACCTGCGTTACTATACTGCGCAGATAACAATACGTTTAACGGTACCCGAGGCGCTGATTGAAACTAATGAATAGACGCGGTATATGTTGCAAAAAGACCGTGTACGAGCGCATCATGATTTTCGAAGGGACAGCGGAGTGGCCAAGGACGCAAATCGCCCGAGCGAATGTGTGGCACGGGACTGAACTTTACGGCTGATTTTAATACATTACCTACGTGTATTTCCAATGCGGCCTTTTGAGTTCAGTCGTCTCGTTCCCGCACGTTGGCGGACCTGCGGCTCGGCGTCTCGTTGTTTAAATGTCAATGTCGGCTTACACCGGTACAGGAAGAGTGTTGGGCGTATCACGATGTCGCCTGCTCTGGTTACTGGCTTGTGTATCTATAACAAGGACGCCAACCGAGACAAGGATGTGTTTGATTGTTCTCGGACTGGTCCAAACAATCAGTTTGTCACGTCTACCTAGCATCACTTTGTGCCCGTCTGTTCAATATCACGTTACATTGTGAATCGAATATAGGCAAGTGGTTATCCGTTTTATATTCTTGCAGTTTTTATTTGATTTAGGTACGAGAATAGGAAAATATGGCATAGGTTACATGAATGATTTAATTAAATGACAATATTTTGGTTAGACAGGCTATTTTATGAAGTCGTACGGCCTTAACTTACATCTGACCTACTATTTCGACTTTAAAGTTATTCCAAAGTTGACACGTTGTGTTTCAAAATTGTAGATTTTCGACAAAAGTAAAATAAATGTATGCAAAGTCGCAACAAATACCGGGACACGTTACCTCAGAGGTCACTAGGCCTCAAACCTCATACATTCTTATATCATTTGCCTCAGATTAATGCCTCCATATCTGAACACTGGTTATGTAATTGGACGTAGACACCAAAGGTTGATGAACTTAGGAACAAAGGTTAATCAGTAAGGTAATTTAATGACCTTCACTATTTAACTTTGTGTAGTACGACAAAATTCGATATTTTTAGGGACATTTACACCCTAAACACATTATGTTTTATCGGATTATTTGTAATGGTAAAACATAATTAACCTTTATATCACGATTTATTAATTACTGTCATATAAAGAGTAGGTATCATCAGTATATTATATAGGTAAAGTAAATTGTTAGCCCATTTTGCAAGTAGCAGGAATCACGCTGCCGCGCATTTGACAGCTAAAATATACCGTTTAAAATTACCCAATTCCCAGCCCAATAAGTATATGCCTACTTTTTCACTTCTTATATCGGCTAGTATTCGACTAATTAAAAAACTATAAATATTAATACATGTGCTCATTAAAACACACGGCTGTCGATGTTGCATGTGGTACCTACGCCGACGGACAATTTATTCACCCTAGTAAGTGCATGTTACCGGTGCCCTAGATAAATGTCGAGTAAAAGGAATGCTGTAAAACGTAACATAAAGTATAATACCATGAAGAATAACCTAGATTTTTTACACACACTGTGTCTTATCATCTTAATTTTTCCCTTCTCTATAAATATTTTATTATAGCATGGTTCCCATTCCGCTACACTACATACATACATACATACATAATATCACGCCCATAATCTCCCGAGGGGGTAGGCAGAGTCAAGGGGGCAGCAGGCCCCTTTGACTCTGATGTGGTTAACATTCAGCCAAAAATAAAATTGGGCTGGGTTGAATAGAAAATTGTGAAAATGTAATGATAAGTGGCTAGCTCGTCGCCTACACAATCATACACCCAAAACCCGATATACCATTAGTGGCCTTTTACGACATGCTAGGCATGAAACACAGTACAGTTGGTACATTCTTTTTAAATCCCAGACTAACATGGGACAATGGGTATATTAGTTGATATATTAGTCGTAAGATATACATACATAAATTTGTCACGCCTTTTTCCCCCATGGGGGGTAGGCAGAGATATTATGGTTGCTTACCTATAAGATTACCTCAAACATGCTTTCTTCAATATAATTATTTTGTATATAGACAAGTACTGATTTATAAAGTAAACGGTTACATAAGCTACAAGAGCACTAACAAATTATGTAGTTGTCGTATTTGTTGTAATTATAATGTCCGAGTCCGTCGATACAGTTACTAAATACTTGTGTTTGTGGAGCGGTTACCGTGCAGGTTGGGGTGACGCAACCTGCACGTTAGGGCGGAAGCCTGCTTAAGGTAATATACGAGCGACGCGACGTGTGTCCACTCCAAGCACATACACTTTTCCATCCGAGCCTGAGGTACAGGCTCGGCAGCGTGGGCGGCGGGATCGTTTGCGACACAAATGGGTCACCAGTGTCATTCTCGCAAATGTGCGTCGTTACACCAAACTAGCTCACATAAACGACAAGGTCGACTTGCATCGATGATTAACATTAGTTTTATATATCAGCTTTAAACTGGGTCGTATTGAGACTCGAAACCGGACACTTTTAAGACGCCGCGCCCTAAAAACAATGCGATTGTGGAGATAAAGATGAGATTTGTGAGTTTATCAAGGAAAATTTACATAAGCGATGACTAGTTTGATAAAACTGAACATTTTGAGAAAAAACATTTTTGCGTTATTCAATGGAAGAAAATGGACAAGGTTAATTGACTTGGTTCGATTTATGGCCGGCTAAAAATATTTATCTTCAATTTATTTATTTATAGCAGCCTTAAAAATCTCCAGATTTAGGTTTACGGGAAATATTACTATACTGCTGGCAAGGATTTTGAAGGGAGGATACTCAAAAATAAAAAACATCACTACTAGACTAATATAGCACAGCACGCAATAGATGTAGGTACATACATCAAAAACAGTTTGTGACCACCATAGATTTAGGATGTACAAGATACACAATGACGGCTCGGAGACATGACCAAAATAAATTTAAGCATGTGTTGGTTGACGTCTATGTGTGAGTTAAAAATAGTGTTGTCAAAGACGCACTTTCACATTATCGACTGATTCAGTTGTATACTAATAATATAGGTATTTAATACGCTTTTTTATACTTTTGATTAATTATTTATGGCATTGACTGAAATCAGTAGTTGTATACATTAGGTAAGGTACGTATATATTAGGTAAATTGGAATTAGTCGGTAAGAAATCTCATTCTTAGCAGTTCTATAAACAATGAGATGGTAAAATTCTTCGTATATTCAGCGTGTAAAAAATTAAAAAAATAGAAATATTTCTATGATTTATACTAAGACAAAAAGATATGTCTTTTGCTTTGCCTGATGGAATGAAATGGAACAAATAATATATTAGCAACTTTTAATTTGGTGTCATTTAGTTATTTAAAAATAATATGTAGTGCAACAAATTTTTTGCTGCCGTCATTTGCCGTCAAAATGTTTGCTGCAGATAATGGAGTTCTTACTGGGAGTCCAATCTGGTATGTCTATAGTCCGCATCCACTTTTTACACAATGCTGGGTTGCTTGGAAACCTAGAAAAATTATCAGTTACTTAACTAACAAATTTACGGAGATAATGAGTTCCCAATGTGAATATAATTATATTTCAACCTAACTTGGCTAAATAACTTTGTATTCATGTCATGATGTCGCTAAAAGACGATTAAGTTTTTATCGATACTCGTGACGTCACCGCTTTGTCAAGCACTAGCGTAACCAAACTATTTACAATTTTACACAATATTTTCCCCAATTCTAATTATAATCACGATGTATACTTAGAAAGATCAATTATAATCAATATACTATTGTAAACATATTTCTCTAAACTGATTACTAGCAACAATTTGACAAAATATGGTTTGAAAAAATCTAATGACAAAATCGTATTTACCTGTTAAAAGTGTATTTATTCGGATTATTCCGTCGTGTAACCTCACAATCACGTACAGAACAAGTCACCTCAATTGCACATTTAATATTCTCGATTATAATCCAAGGTTTAATACATAAATGCACAAATTTCACTGCGACGTAGAATAGACCGGGACGCTATGGCCTCTTACTCGCAAAAACATTGACATATAGGTACTTCATTCGCTGTCTCTTTTTCTCTCGGGCGGTTTGTATTTCAGCAGGATTTCTCGCTCCCACGCTTTATGTATCTTTTGCGTAGTCAAAAAATTCTAAATCTATGGTGACCACTAGTATAAGTTGAGATATTTTTTTAAATTTAACTTTGTCTAGAATAATTTTGTTTGTTGTGTTTTCTTTAAATAGAAATACCCTGTTTGAAATAAAAATAAACTTTTATTAACAAAAATTGAGTAATTAATCATAATGTAATTGTAACAGGAATTTAATAGAAAGAAAAATACTGTTAATCCAAACTTAAACAACAATTTATTAATAAAAGGTTTATATTTAATGTATTCAAATATAATAACACATGCGGATATCTTTCTGAGCATGCTGAGGATCAAGTTATCCAGCATTTCTTGGGGTAACCTGTTTCATTCTTGAATAGCGGCTTCCCTGAGCTCTGGCACTGTCTGGGGACGTGGTTGACGGTTCCAAACAGCTCGAATTCCACGCGTGCTCTATTGGGTTTAAGTCAGACGGGCCGGCAGGCTAGTCTAACCTTGTGATGTCGTATTCTCGAAGAGCAGCATTAACTCGTTGAGCTCGATGTGCGGGCGCATTATTCTCGACCAGTATAAATTGGTGCCCATGGTGTACTCGGAATGGTCTGACAATTCCATCAATAGCAACTGCTTTGTACATGTCTGCTGTCATGAGGCCTTGATACGGGAAATCGGTGTCCACCGATTACCCGCCTTGTTGAACTGTTTCAGTGGTAGTTCTTTGCCTTTCACGGTCTCCTGATCTTCTACAGGCACAGACACGTCGGTTATACTTCATTTTCCCGAAGCCTAGGCCACTGCAATCTCCGTCAATTCAGAGGCGCTCGCCAAAACCTCCGTGCTCGTAATTCAGCCTGGTGAAAGCAATTCCGAATGGTTTGAGTGCTAACTTCAAGCCCAGATGCGGCCCGAAGTTCTGCTTTTATTTTAGTAGCGTTAATTGTTGGGTCATGGGCTGCCAGCAATCTAATATAGCGCTTTTGGGCAACAGTCAAAACAGTTGGGCGAGTCCTGCGAGGTCGATCAGCTAAATTACCCATTCCGTGGTACCTCTGCAACTTGTTCACGACACAGGATTGGGATATATCAACTCTGGCACTGCGTGCTATTTATCTTGTGGTGTATCCTTCTTTCCTCTAAATTACTATTGCTCGTAAAAACTTCTGATAATCCTCTTAGCATTTTTTCAATCACAACTTTCCGCGAAAAAGTATATTAAATCAGTTAAAATTGACTATATCAGATTTATAAATGAGCATAAGCTAGGACTTAAAGCCTTTTTATTATGAAAAAACAATTGAATTGTTTTATATTATATTATATATTTTTGAATTAAGAATCTAAAAAAAGTAATTCATAATATTATAATGTACTATAACAAAAAAGATTTCGATTTTTCAAAGTAATCTGTAACTTTTTTTGTTGTGTGTACCTACAATATCTTTTCAACGTGGCGAAATATTTCGACATTTGGAAAATTTCTCACTGTCTTAACTATTTTCATACGTATTAAAATCGTGTTTAATGACTGTGACTCATCAATTCATGCCCAATACTTTGTTCGAAATATATGCGTGGTTGGTATACCTACTTCGCATAAAATGGTCACTACGTCCTTGGTGAGATAAATCACTCGAAAATGATTTCCTTATTATCCTATATCTTCTATCTTCATGTATGTTATTTATTGGGTATAATAAAAATTCGTACATACATTTTTGCAGAATAAACTAATTCCTCAATATCTGCGACACCTAATACTGCAGGTGTCATAACTTGGTTCGCCCGTTGGTCGAGTGGTCAGAGACCCTGACCACGAAACCAAGGGTCGCGGATTCGAATCATTCGAATGTTTTGTGTAATGAACATGGACATTTGTAGTCGTGACATGAATGTTTACGTATTTAAGTACGTCTACCTAGTATCCATAGCACTAACGTACATGCTTAGTTTGGAACTAGGGATTTGGTGTGTCAGCCTGGAGAATTTATTTCTGACTAACGAAATTTTACGCCACTTCTAGCAGGGTAGGGAGAGATAACCGAATTTATTTATATTTAGATTTATATAATAATTAATATGGAGTAGCTGATGTAATGTCTATGCAGATGTAAAAAGAATATTCCAAGTGTAATTTTTACTATGGAAAGTTCGATTTGTTTATTAAAAAAGTAGCGGCTGAAATTAACAATATAAAGCCATTTTAATTACGAGTACAACATCTATTGTACCTTTACTTTGGACTTGTTCCTACCAAGTTTATCTATTATAATAATAAGAAACCTTAGATAGGTGTCTATGTTTTGTAATGATGACGCAAAAGAAAAACACGGCTAAAAGCTACTTTCGAATATACCATTAGAGTGTAGTATATTATGTATTTCACGTATGATTATATATGCAAGTAGGTAAACATATAAATAAACTACTAAATACAGTAAGCTTTAAACAAGCTATTGCAACAATATTGATGGGCTAAATGCCTATTAATTAATCTGTCGTAAGATATAGTCATCGAAAATAAGTTATACAATGGTTATAGAGGTACCTAAGTGACGTAAATGTTTATATACTTAACAAATTATGTATTTGCTAGCTTCTGCCAGCGACTTCGTCCGGGTGGAATAGTTACTTTGGGCTAACGTTAACTTTAGCCCGCGACTTCGTTTAAGTAAAAGGTGACCATATTTTTTAATAATACAAACGTTATGGAGCTGTTAGGTACCTATATCTAGCCTTTAGTATAAGTGGGACTTTAATACGTTAGGTAAAAGTACCTACTGGGTCTTATAATCTTATATCATGTAGATCAGAGGAAACCAAACGTTTTTTTTCTGATTGACCACTTTGATAAAATTTGCTGGGCTATATTTACCATGTACCTAGTCAACAAAAAATGTGAAGATTAGATCTAACAATGGAAATTTGCGTTGCGGATGAGCTCTAACCACGAATTAATTAAAAATAATTAGAATTGTTTGGTTAATAAATTTATTGATTGTGCTGTATAATGTCGAAAAAGTACAGTTAGCCTGAGAGGATATGAGATATTATCTGCCTAAATTGATAGGTCAAGCCAACATTTTAATTCTTCACTATAGAAACCAGATAGACCCCTAACTGTAAGACTTGTAATTGCGGAATGAATTCGCATGACGGGAATACACATTTTTTGCTCGATTTGGCAGGGGCACTACCGTGCGCCTATATTTATATGGGATTACAAACTATTAACCCCCTTACTTTACTGCTTACGAATTATTAACCCCCTTTTTTTCTCACGCCGACGTAGACCCCTGTCAAGTCTCCCGTACGTACAAATTTCTTATATATCTTCTTATATATAGTTTTCTTATATATCTTCCATATACAGACTGAGACCAGTTGCAATTTTATTATATGTATATATAGAAATAGATGAAATTTAAATATATTGATATTTTGTCCTTCACAGATTCAAATAAGTTGAGCATGGCTCAGTGTTAATTACAATGTTAGTAGGTACGTAGGTATTACATTTCTTTTGAACTGTTTATAATACACATATATATATATGTGTATTATGAAAGCATAATACAACTATATATTCTAGAGGTACGCACTAGTAATAATATAAGAACATACTATATAAATTGTTAGTGATTGGAATATTGTTCCAAGGGCAACATTGTTGTTCGTACGTCGGAAATTTGCTCAGAAATAGGCGCATATCCATTGTTCAGGTGTCAAAATGATTTGTAGCTATATAATAATGTTTACATCAACTCAAACAAAATTAATGCTACCTATTCCTAATACCTATAAATTGCTAAAGCGCGGAACGGTAGGATCTTCAGGTGTGAGCAGATTTCCTTTATACACATTGGATACAGGATAACCTGCTAGGATATCAAAAAACTTTCTTACATATGTGTATTTATATGTTCTATTAAGAAAGTTCCATATTTTATTGGACGACTTTGTTTATTAGATACCACATACCACCTTCTTCTTACATCTTATCAATATCTATCAAATATAAAGTTATAAATTTTATTAGTCCTAGATTATCCATACAAGTAGAGTAGACAAATTACTACAGGTCCCTAAACAATTAAAAATATACTAATTTCCTCCCGCTAATCCTTAAAAGTTCCAGTTATGCCCTTTATTTTAATTGTATAAAAAGCAGCCTCGATATGGTTGTGGAAAAGTGCCTTCTACTGACTCATAAAATTGTTGTATAATTTATATAGGTAGTTAAAGCTTTTTTGTAAGTAGCTTTTAAAACTTTTTCCATCAAGTGATTATTTCAAGCGTCCATTTCGACGTCCGACTGTAACTAAATAATATAATGCTATGCAATTTTATTACCCTATCCTAGAGTAGGTATATTTAACATATTTATGATTATGTTATCTGCAACAGCTATTATACTTTTTAAACGAGCTGTATTTTTCAACACTACTGTTTTTGCTACACGTGAAATCATTATACGCGACAAAAACTTAATATCATTCATCAACGCTATGACTTGCAGAACGTTTGAATATCCGGATACATTGTAGGTACTGAAGCTTGCCTTGCATAACTCGCTGATAGCAATAAACCTAAGTTACCCGCTATTGAATCAATCGTTGAATCATCTACGACACTAAACTATTAGTGTCGTAGATGATTATAATATTGTATGATGTTACGAGTAGTGTCTAGTGTTGGTCTTAACAGGAATGTGCTTACTAACTGTTTCCTGCCAGCATACCATAAAAAACGACCAATGCTAATAGCTTTTCTCTACTTTATACAATTTTCCGTGTAGCTCAACAAAATTTTTAGCTAAATGTTGTTTTTAGCTAAATGTTATTACTGCTCGTAGGAGTCTGCGTATGTAGGTATAATATCTGGTCGCTAAATATCGTAGATTTACGGCTTAGGTACCTACGCATTTTTAAGAAATAAAGGATTCAAATTATTTCAAATCTATCGCGCTTTGCATATTATTCCAAGGAATCACTCATAGTTTTGGGTGGGCATATTAAAAACAAGGTGTACTGCACTATACTATACGACGTACTGGTACTATACGACGCCTATGAAGTATTTAATTAGATACCGGCTGTTTGACTTTAACCAGTAAATGGCCAACGCTTTTGCCATCACACACAAAATGTCGGTTATTGTAAAACTGTGCAGGTGTTACATTTCTGATTGTGACACGAATGGCTTCCATAATACTTTATAATATACCTGTACGTATGTCATAACTGCATCTTGCGAACGTACATGAAACAGATTTTATATGGGTATATACGTTGCCCTTTAATTACTTACTAATTTTAATATAGCGTTTCCGTAAATAAAAATTTATGAAGACAGTTTTTTAAAGTATAGCCTACCTTTAACGTCCCATGTTGGTATGGGACCAAAAAATAACTCTTTTTTTAGCCTAGCCTGTTGCAAAAGGCAACTAATCGTGTGTTAAGTGTTGGGATTATGACTGAATAGGTGATAAGCTAGCCACTTCTTTTTCACAGATGTCTATCTAACAGAGGTTATTTTTTTTTACAAATGTTGTTGTAGGAGCAGACAATCTTTTTCTTCGAATACAATTTATCGTGCATATAATATCCCTTTTCAAGTTTAACTATATATGTACATGCTCAAGAATCGTATTTCCTTATAGTGTAGTACCGAGTGATTTTAAAATGGTCACTTCCTGTAGGATGGTTCGCGTATCCGTTATGCGTAATATAAGTAAACACACAGAGAGGCACGTACCAAATAAGTATTTTATGACATGACATTTCTTCGTGTAGTTTCCCTTGTAGCGAGAAGTGTGAATACTTCTAACGACTTCCTTAAAAACTAAAAGTACACATACCATAATCACTGAACTAAAACTACTAACGGGGTATCAGGAATTAATTAGGTAAGTACTGCATTTTGTTGCAGTAAATAAATCAAGTATACATACATACATACATGTAGTATACTGGTAGTTCATGTATGTATGTATACTTCATTTATTAATAATAATCAACAAAGCTATTTTGACAAAAGAAAAGTAATAAATAGCCCGCCCCTATGTGTATAAAACAACCTACCTAAAGAGTGACCCTTAACCTTTGTTGCTTATTATTTTAAGTTATGGCTAGGCTAGGCCTATGGCTTGGTAACCGAGACATTTGACAATGACAACAAGATAAAGTTGACAATGCTTAAGTTATTTATTCAAACTTATCTTCTTGGAAAAATGCTTCGAATAGCATGAGTTTAACCATGAAAAACCATTGCTCAACGGCATGTTTGCGGCTAATTCGCTGGCATTGTTATTGAGACCTTTGTAGATGTTCGTGCAGATTGGACTCTCTTATAATAAGAGACAAACATTTGAGTTATCCGAATTGTATATCCGATATGAAGTAAAAATCTTTTATAAACGTTATGATTAAGTTTCGATAGTGGTGACCTTCAAGCATCAGATTAGATAAACTTTTACAATCGACTGTAGACCGACATCTGATTGAATGATGTGTACAGCTTGAGTAATTCGCGAAGCTCTAGGCCAATTTGACCGGACACTATTCTTTATAAATATATGGTATAAATGGAACAAACACCTCGCTTACATCATCGGATGGGGATTAAACATATAGGTAGGTACAGGGATATACCTATGTAGGATAAGATGAATGCGAAATACTAGATAATTTTGTGGATGACAGATCTAAAAACGAAAAGATGATAATAGAGTAGGGGTTTCACTGGAAAGGAAGTCTCAAGGGCTGCGTCTTTTTTAAAAGAGTCTCTAAAACTAGTAGACGTACGAAGTACGACGAGATGATGGACGCTTAGTAGTTACATCATTAAACTAAACAACATAAAACTAGTAAGAAGGTTTTCTTTTATCAATGGGCTAGTTTACAATTTTTTTTTTATAGTCCGTAATTTAGATTATCAAAGAGTATTGAAAAAGTATTTTTTTCTTATTTTAATACTTAAAAAATTACAAAGATACAGCGCTTCATAGATCAGCAAAGGGGCGCTTTACCTCCCGTGGACAGTAAAATTTTACAGATCTAGTGACGTCACTGATTCTGCTGAACAAAAGAACATATATGGAACACAATTTTGAATAAACAAGCCTTTTCTCTTGTATATTTATATTAAGTATCAAAGGCAAAGCTTTATGGATATCATGCGGTTAAAATTCAGTTTTTATATTTAAACATTCTTTTGTATATCTTGGATCATCAGTATTTATTGAATATGTAATTAATTTTAATGTTAAGTCATTAGAGACGTACTGCTATAAAAGTGGTAAGGTCAGTTTCCTCATCCACAAGTCAATAATCCACACCTCTAGATATACTCGTATCTATTGATGACCAGTGATACAACTCGAGCTGATTGCAAAATTTCAATACGTGAACCAACTGAACTGGGCCCGTCAAGATTTAGAGCAGACAATAAATCAAATAACTAAGGATCAAGATTAATCGTTGCGTTTAAATGATTCATAAGGTTTATATTTAGCTTTATCAACTACTATGTTCTGTTTAGGGCTTAATCCCCGAGGGTTTAATTTCTCAGTCTCAGTAATATATTTTTTTTTGTTTTAAGTTATTATAAAAATATATTCTAAATTAGTTATAAACTATACCATTTATAGTATTGAGAGGTAGCTTTATTGTCCTAAAACCTCAAATCCATTTACGTATTCATACCACTGGCCCGACGGAGTGTGAAAACATCGTTATCCTCAAACCTGCACATACAAACAACTATGGATGTGTAACCATGATCCAAATTGTCTCCTCGGGATCCGTCCCTAATTTTAGATTTTTGAATTTTTATGGAGCATCTTAAAATCGTATGGTCAGACGGAAAGCTTATTTTATTGAGAACTTCTACATTTGTTACAGATTTTAGGTTAGAGCTTATGATGAAGTCTATTTCGTTCTTTGTTTTATGATCTGGTGATATCCATGTCCATTTCCTGGAACTATTCTTCTTGAAATATGTGTTCATCACTGCCAGCTTGTACTGTGCGTTTTGTATTAAGCGTTCACCTCTAGCGTTCCGTTTGCCGTAACCATATTTGCCCATTATATTGCGCTTTGGTTTTATTATTATAGAATTTTGTAATTTCTTCTTCATTTGAACTCTCTGTAGGAGAATATAGTTGAATCAGCAATAGTGGTCCCTCCTTGAAGTTCAGTTTCATAACAAAACTTGCTAAATCCTGGATAATGGTCTAAGCGGGTCCCGACTTAGCATAACGCTAGGAGGATGATGATGATCGTTTTTAGTATAAGTATGACTCGGAAGATCCGTTTCGCCACAGATATAGATTTTTATCATTGACCTCAAATGATCTTCCAATATAAATTAAATTCGCAACGCGACAAATGGACACCCGTTTTGCGCTATTATATTTGCGTAATACGGTTTTAATAACTCAGATGAGTTCTGCAACAATTTGATTTATCATCTAACGTTATAGTCGACCAATTGCAAATTGTCATATACGAGTACGGCAGCAAGGTGATTAGAGTAGGTATGTTGAAAATGTAAATCTATGACTTGTTTACTGGAACCAGTCTCTAATCTGAAATATTAAAATTAACGAAATAATTACCGAAGGATTATGTGTAAGAATCTCTAATCTATGTGGTATTTAGGTTGCACGTTCTTACGTTGTATTTTTGACTCTTATTTCTAACCGTATATGCTTAGAATAAATTGAATGCTTTGAGGTTGATTAATCGAATGGTCGGGCCTTAAACTTTATAGATCTACGAATTAAAAGTAAAAATTACTTTAAATAAGCAACATATTCGAATTTCATGTCCGTCGAATGTGTTCGTTGAGAATTGATTGTTATTTTATTTACTGCTCGTAATTAACTCGCCACATTTGACACGATCACGCAAAGAAAACGTCTTCGCGAATACCACTGTTGGTAGCCTCGTTTCACGAAGTTCATCATACGGGCATCTCCTACATTCGCCGAACAACCTTGACCCGGTCGTTGCGAGGTCAATATTTTCATTCTTCTTACATCGAATAGATCTAAATGTCGAATACAAGACAACACGTTAACAGCCTCTTTTGTTGTTGGATCCTCTCAATTTCCACACTCGGATGAGTGTAGCCATCGTACGTGCGCTACGAGTTATTTTAATAAGGCTTAAGATAATTTAGGTGCAGAAGCTATGCCTATATAATAACAACGTTTATGTCATTACACTAACCGCTGGTCGAAGTATTCGAGTATTTGTCCTTCGTAAGGTTGCTGCTATTCGCTGCGACAACATTCACAATAATTAAGTATTACTACATTAGATATCAATGTCTTGTTTCTATCCGGTATCTATTTAATATTTTTTAGCTGTACCTGCACAACCATAACGTGCGCTTTTTATTTAAACAGTAAAAAATTACGATAAAATTTTAATAATCAGGTATTTGTTTCTTTATCATATGCATGTTTTTCTACATATGATAGCCAGCGGCGGCCTTATCAATTGCGAGGCTCCGGGCGGCAGGTCTTTGCGAGGCCCTTTGTCCTTCGTGAAAAGTATGTGATGCGAAAGTAGGTTTGGTTGTTTGGTTTAGGTATTTGTCATATTTGACGAGAAATTCTAAAGTTATACAAATAAAAATAAAATTTGAGTTTTAAAATATTTTACATTGAAAGATTTACAAAATTAACAAATACCCTGTAACAAATAACCTGTTCGCCACCCCCTAAGGCCACCGCTGATGATAGCGGTGGTAGCCCAGTGGTAAGGACACGCGCCTCATAACCGATGGGTGCGGGTTCAAACCTGAGCACGTTCCCTTTGGATTTTTCAATTCTATGTACGTGTTTCTACCACTAGCTAGTGAGGGAAAACATTGTGATAAAACCTACAAATTCCAAAGAGCTTTGGATTTGTAACCATGCTCCAAAAATTGTCTGGTTCCCCTATCTTAGGGTTTCGAAGGTCAGATCGGCAATCGGCAGACTAAGCACAGGACATAACGCTAGGAAGATGATGATGCATGTTTTTCTACTTATTGTGTTTCTATATTAAACATTAAACGCGAGAAGTATAAAATGTAAGTGCAATGGTTTTAACTCAAAAGCTATAATATAAAACATCCTACTAAGTACAATATTTATTGTAATATTTGCAACTATCATCTTTGCATTCTTAGGGACTTTATGTCGGTACTATACTTCAATCTAACCATATCGTTGTTGACTTTATATCAATAAAAATATTTCAAAAGCTGCTTACAGAAGTAACCACGGTGGGTTCGTGCAAGTCATTAATTGTTTATAACAGATAATTATTCTATTGCCGGCTATTGTTTGCGGTGATCGGATTCGCCGGGTCCGATAAAGTGGTGTATTTGTGCCTCCGGCGACGGCCTCGAGATACATCCGATAACGAGTTATTGTTGAAAACTTACATTATACCCGCTTAAATACTCCGCGGAAGGTTACACGATCTTATCTCACATATTTGGAGATTGTTAAGATTTTTGTAGCGCACCTATTGTTAGCGGTATAGTTCTCTATCGATCGTTACGCAGTAATGATGTGATATCTCACCTCAACAATACTTTATCTGAGCTAAAAAATGTAATTAATGTCGTAACCGAAACGAGTTCAGTTGCGATTGGACGCATTTGTGTTTTGAACTTAATTTATGTTAAAAGGAGGACCTGCGCGATTACCTTTTTAAAATTTTATCTTACTTATTAATTTGTTAGGCATGTATTGTGTAGTATTTATACATAGGCTTATATTATGTATCTAAATGCCAGCTTTGCCATTTAAAAACGAGCGTAGGATACAAGTCTTACCTCCAGCTGTTTTGATATCCTAAGTCAAGATTGAAAGTAATGTTGGATTAATAATTATTAGAATTATTGTTATTGCTTGTAAAACAACTTGTATACAATTTTTGTACATATACAATTAAAGGTAAAGGTTAGCTAGTGTTGTATTAAAATATAATATCCACATTACAGAGCAATATTATTCTGCTATATTGTTAACTCACCCAATTGAGTTGATCGCGTCACAGGTGTCGCTCTCGTTTGATCCTATTTTAGGATTAATGAACATGTATTTGAATGTATCAATGCTTTTGTCCAATATTCAAGTTTCCAGCTATGGCAGCTAGCTACAGCTGTTTATAGTTAC
The DNA here is from genome assembly GCA_951394215.1 of Glyphodes perspectalis. NCBI lineage: Eukaryota > Metazoa > Arthropoda > Insecta > Lepidoptera > Crambidae > Glyphodes > Glyphodes perspectalis. The sequence goes on from OX596199.1 coordinate 15,797,038, forward strand.
GGTGACCTTGCCGCCGAGTTGCTAAACTCTGAATAAGATGTTACATTGCCTCGATTGACAGACGTAGCGGATTAAAAAGACTTAAACTATTGGAGTTAATTAACTGTAGTATATCACATAGGTTCCAAGATTACAAGGCAATCTATTTAAAACATCGATCACTGTAAGTATAATAGGAACGTTTCTCAATATGTGGTGAGTCGTCATACTTCAAAATCAATGTATAACAATGTCAATATAAAAGTATATTTTTTTAATAAATTGTTGTACGGAGCAAACATTTCGTAGACGAGACATATGCTTAACTGACTGAATCATTAGAACTCATTGGAACGTTAAAAAACACTCAAAAAATAAAAAATATCGTACTTATTAAAACTGGGTTGGCATCCCAGTGAAGAAAATTATACTATGACGTTTCTTAAGCTTCAAATGGGTATTTTTTACTCAACGCAAGGTCCGTTCGATCGGCATTCCAATATTCCTTTTTAGAACTTCTTAGTCTGTTATTTGAGATGCACCTATAAATTGCTTCTAGTCATAGAGCCACATGACCAAAAGCATTTTTAGGCGCGTCATTCGCATGGTAACACCAATCAACCAATTCTCAAATATATCGTATTTGAAGATGTGTCCCTGGCGACATGATGTGGTAAAATGTTTATAAGTTATTGTATTAAATGTAATAGTTACTATATTCTAAGCGAGATAAATATAGCACTTTCATATAAGAACAGATTGGTCTACTTTGTTCGCTTTATATTTTGTCCGAGCATAACGATCTAAATATTTAGTGGTAATCTATTCAAGGTTAGTTTTTATGTATCCTTTAAGACCAAAGGAAGTAACTAATAAAAGTTATCGATTTGATTGTAACATTTATTTTTAGCCCGATCTTTACATATTATGTGTGTACCTAATTTATATTATAAGGGTGTATTTAATTTTTTTTTGTGTATCTAATTGAAGCAACAACATTAATTTTATATTTCCACAAATGTCACAGACCATGAAATTGCAATAAAACTACTTGTCTGTGTGATAATAGTGTACGTAGTCCCTTCGATGTTTTTGTTTTGTATTATACAAATATTTAATCTAATTACTTTGTAATCTGACAATATATGCTATACTTTTTGTCTAAAATGTTAATATAATAATAATAATAATAATAAAGGCGTAGGGATGTGACGACCCCACCGCCCCCTGGTGAGAGTCGCTGATTTTCGCACCATGAAAGGCAGCGACTCTCTACCAGTGCAACCAGTCACCCCAGGGCAGCTTGTGGCGGGCTGAATGGAATTGACACCCTTTGGGACCCGTGCACCTGAGAGTCGACCAGGCCCTTCTCTCCGCTTGCCTTAGTTGGCCGGTGGGAGTGGACCCCACAGGGGCCGCAGGACTCTCACCTCTGGCTTGCCTTAGCCGGCCGTCCAGAGTGGGGCGTCAGAGCTATATGCTCGCAGGGTGGAAGTAAAACATGCCTAAGTCGCGAGTTGGCACAGTGGCGTAAGCCACTGAGTAGAAAGCGGTGCACACCTCTCCACACCCTGAGCCGCTCACACAATGTTGCCCACCGTCGCTCCTGCTTCGTGCCTTGTGTGTGCGACCAATGGAGGGCCCATGGCAGTGAGATGGCGAGTCACCACCTGCCCATTTTATTCGTGTTTTTAAACATAGATCGGGCAGGTGCCATAGTCCGTCCCATAGTCCCGGTTACCCAGTCCACTAGCACCTCATCCTAATAGCCCAGATTATTTGTTCTTCCACTCCATTCCATAGTCCTGCACTGACCGGGGGTTGTCCTTGGCTGCATTTTATAGTGTACACAGGGATAATCGTCGGTTGGTGTCACATTACATTAAAATTATACATGACTTTAAAGGGCCTCTACGTGTTGGCTTCGGCCCCACGCACGCCTCCCAAAAGTCCGGGACTCTAATAGTCCCGAGAAATGGCAAAGTCAGATATAATAATAATCTTTATTTATAATATCATACTTATGCCTGTTGCAATGCGCGTTTATCTATTCCATTTGTTGTTACATGCACGTTTGTCTGTGAATATGATCGAGTACGCCCGCTTTATGTCAGTGGCACAACATAATTGTTAACGCCATTATAATTGGTGTTGAGTAAACCACTCCCGCGCACTCCGACCGCGTGAAAGGCGATAGGTCACTGATATTTCATTTTGATGTCATTGTCATTCCGCCAGTTTGCGGTTTATTAACGTAGGCCTAAACTATTAGCCCAAACTGAGCGCTTGATTGATTTCGTGATATAAGTATTACGCCTCTTAGTGGAGTGGTTCTTTTTGAGGTCTTTAATCTGTTTTTGTTGCTTGATTATGTCAAATGAGGCATATGTGGTAACCATCAGTAGTATATAAGGTAATTTTCTGTATATGCGAGCTTCATGATGCAACTCTGAATCATTATTTTCAAAATGTATGCCCAGGCTTGAGGACAATTATAAAATTGTTTGTTATTGTATAAATGTTTGTTAGGAAATGAAAGGTTGCAAATTTATATGCAACGCAAGACACTTAGGTTACTAAAATTTAAAAAAAACTTAGAAAAAATTATAAAGCTGGGTAGCGCTGCGGCGCGGATTCTGCGAAATGTCACAACGTTACCAACAGCGGGAGGCTAGGTAAGGTTGCTATATGATGTTACGATTAGTTATTAATTTAACTTACACGATATGATTATTTATTTAGACAGTCGTGTAAGAGTACGATAATAAGGGTACTTACTTTTAACGTCTGTAAATGAACTGTGTGCTTTGCTTAGTATGCCGTATACAAGATACAACTTAGGCTGCAAAAGTGCAAACTGGACGACCGCGGGTGCGTGCGCGGCGGCTCGCGCGGGCGGGCGGCTAGTACAAACTTAAGCATTTCTTTCAAGGCGCGCGAGCCGCGTGCTGTACCGCGCGAGCCACCGCGCCCGCGCCGGCGTCCGTCCAGTTTGCAGCCTTATGATGTATTGCGTACTAGATTTGTATCTGTGTAGGCGACGAGCTAGCCAATTGTCACTAATTATTCACTCCAACCAATTTTTTATTATTTATTAGAAATTACTAGCGGATCTTTCTTTTATTATGTACTGGCAACCCGCCCGGCTTCGCACGGTGAGCACAAAACAAAATAATACTATTCAAATGATCTTTCCTCTTGAATCGTTCTGTCTATTGGTGAAAAGTCAATATTTTGGGTGAAACATCAATATCCCTTGCGTAGTCTAACATTTGTAAGACTTTATATTAAACTATGTAAAGATGCATACAATCTATGTATATGCATGTATGTATCTACCTATATAACTCGATGGATATTCAAACTCACCGCTTTATATTCTTCCTGTAATTACACAGGATTAAAATCAAACAGCAGCTAAGTAGGTGTAAAAATTTAATGAAAAAGTGTCTAATTTATGTGCAAATAAATAAAATGTATGGTCTAAAAATAAAAATAATTTATAATGCTTATGGTTCAGTGAAATAAATGATTGGGCAGGACGTAATAATTGTCAAAGGCTTGGAGCATTTAAATAAGTAAATTTGAAAATACTGTTTGGCAATAATCTTAAGTATTATTACAACCATATATATAATTCATTTATTTTATACATCCGGCAACATTTAAAGCCATGTTTAACTTCACTACATAATATAAAACAAATTCGCTTTCTTTGTCCCTATATCCCTATGTATGCTTAAATCTTTAAAACTACGCAACGGATTTTGATGCGGTTTTTTTAAATAGATAGAATGATTGAAGAGGAAGGTTTATATGCATAATAAAATCCATTAAATAGTGGAGAAATACTGTTATTTTTGAGGTTTCTAATGTGATGTCGTAAATAATTAAATTTTTTCCGCTTAAATTGCAAACGCAGGCTGAACCCTACGAAATTTATCAAAATAATGTACTAAGTATTGTACACATTGAAAAGGTGTATAGAAAACTCCGCGATGGTATACGTCTATCTCTTATGGATATCCCACAATATATTTTTTTTTGTCATTTACTTTTTACGACAAATAATGGCAAATTTTCGAAGCGATTTTAACCAATACAGCATTAATCCTTATCCAATTAAATACCTTAAATAAATTATTGATTAAATATAGATCTAAATGGCCCTTTACAGCATATGATTTAAATGAATATTTTCGGAGATATTACAGATTTAAAAAGTGCGGGACGTAGCGTTTGCGGCGGTACCGGCCGGCCGGGGCGGTTGACTGTTTTTCACATGGCCAACTGTATGTCGCTCTTTCAAGAGTAACCTCTAGAGAAAACATTTTGTATTATCTAATGACAAGAAAGCTGTGAACGTTGTATATATAGAGATTCTGTAATATATTAATTGTTGTAAAAATAAAATAAATAGGTAAAAATTTAAAAAGCAAATAAGTAAAAATGTAGTGTAAATTTAGATATTCCAAAGATAGCAGGAAATCTTCAGGGTATAGGGAAAGGGGAATTGTTTTACCCCACATTTAACGCGTGAAGGCCACGGGCAGTAATGAATAAATCAAAACTACTGGATCGATTTTAATCATTTTTTCAGTGAGTGACATGTTTTTATATACAACGTTTACAGTTTTTCTGTAGTAGATTTAGTATCAGCTTTGCACCCGTGCGAAGCCGGGGCGGGTCGCTAGTAATTTATCGTGTCTTAAAATTTATCTCGTCAAATGTTTTCAACACCAATTAATTAATTATTTTTTATTATCTTATTTAATTAAAAACGATGCCCATGAAGATTTCAACAATTAAAAAGAAGTTTCTGTCTATAAATTATGTATTAACAAAAAAATTATTGTGTTGTTATGAATAAAACATAAACGGTTTTAAGTGTACTTGTTTGATTTGACCAAATACCTAATTTTAGTTAACCAATCTGAATCCATGATGCAAACAATGTTTTTTTAAAATAGTAAGGCTGAACTCATCTATCTTGCATGCTTCATATGAACTTTCTTATCCACTGTACATAGATCCCGATATTTATTACTGTAAAGTTTCGTACAGCATGATAAAACTTTCAAAACTTTACAATCATTTGGGAGTAATAATAAGCTTTTTTCCAAAAAAGTCATTAATTTTGTACGCTTTTACTTATTAATTAAACTGGTAATTCATCGTACTGGATTTGTAAGGGTCCTTATACGGCCTTTTATTCTTGTGTAATATTTTTAGTCAGATTTACATTATGTTTTACTAAGTAAAGGTTTATTAATGTGGCAACCCTAGCAGCGCCATGCGCCGGAGGCCCACAGCGCTTTGTTACGATACCATTTTTTTGCACCACAAAAAGTCCATCTGCGTAATCTGAAATAATGCATTTCATACTGACGATTGCCGCAAAGGCAATTTCAGACAACAACTGCAACCTCATCAACGTCATAATTTTTCTTCAATTTATAATAGCGTATTTTACTATAGCACTTTATACCTGAATAATTCTGTTAAATAGGTTCAACTTAATATTAAAATACTGAATATCATTTTCAAAAATAATTTGATAATAATATCTGTAATAAATACATTTTTAAAAGTTACAAATAGCGCGTAATCATCACGTGACTAAAAACGCCGTTTACGTCATTACGTCTGTCGATATTATTTCCAATAAGTCTAGCAACAAGTTCAACATAATTTCCAAAATTCTATCCTGAGATTGACAGAATGTGAGTTTTATCCACCGAACCGATCCGAATGTGACGTCATTTCGGCACCATACCTTAGCCTATGCTATGCAAACTGAAACGTCAAATCGTAGCGTTTAGGCGGGAAAATTTATGCGACTTGTTTTAAAATATGGACATATTTTAATCTTTTATCTTTAAAATAAAAAATATATATATATATACGGTCGAATTGAGAACCTCCTCCTTTTTTGAAGTCGGTTGACTAATTTGCTTACGAAAAACACTTTTTATTTTGAAAGTATGTTAAAAAAAACCCTATTGTCAGTTTAATAATTACGTAGAATATATTATATTTATTTATTATAGTTATGAAAGACACCTCTTTTCCAGTACCCGTTGGAATGCTTCACATTACTCTCTCACGGATTTATCTATCTGAAATTCTAATGTCCAACCCCGTTTATACATCTGATAAGGTTTTAAAGTTGCTTTAATTTTATTTTTATTGCCGATTTATTTCATTTTGTAGTTGAGTGAGCTGAATAGTAGCAATAGTGGAACTGGTTAATTGTGCAATGGTACTATTAGCTAATTACAAATAGGTATTACCTACAATGTATGAGACAGAGCAGAGCGAAGAATGCGCGCGCGCTGGCGGAGTTACGCGGCCGTTTGTCGTGGTTGCGTCACAAAAGTACCTTTGACAAGAAAATTTTGACCACGTGTTGTTTACAAATGAGCTTGTTTCACTGTACTTGCGTCAAATGAGCAAATACACATGGTACGGTGTAAATTCAGAATGAGATTAAACGCGCGATTTTCGGTAACCTTTTACGTAAATCCCAAGCCAAATTATGGTAACGTAAGCTGAGTTAGCTACCTTAATTTACAACTTCACTTTGGCCGAAGTAACATAAAATAATGACTAACATAAAATAATAACCAATTTCAAATCAAAGAGTTTACTAAATACATGGGTACATCTGTGTTTGGAATGGTAGCTTTTTACTACTTACTTGGTTTTCTTTTATTTTAGTATATATGGTAGAATTTAAATATACTTAGAGTTTTATGTGACTGGTGGTAGTGCTCTGCAGTGTCAAGATTCTGTACAATGTCGTACAAATGTATGCGTTGATGGATGCACCACCGAAGATTTTAATTAACCTTATTGCCGTCTCTGACGAAACGCCTTGAACCTAAATAGCAATGCACTTAAATAGAACCTCAGCTGCATGCAATCGCCTTTTTGAGAAGGTAATTAAACCGTCCAGAAAGTTGTTCTAAGCACTGCCTGGCTACTCGATTCATGGGAGAACCATTTCGAGTGCTTTATCTAGAAGTTTAACTATAGCTATATACTAGTAGAAATGAGTATTGCCTCTTTTAATTATATTTCTTGATTACACATAAGTTAGTATTATTAATATAAAGTGACTCGGTCGAGACCTCGGATAAATTTCAAGCTATATTGTTATGGGTACTGTAAATCGCTTACTTCATCCTAGAAGTAATGAGGTTCAGTCAACAAATTGGTGGGAATTGTGATGATCAAGCGCCGGTTGTACGCACTAGGTAGGTAGTTAGCAGTGGTTTACTGCTGCATTACATCGAAAATTCATGAGAATAAGAGTCTTCATTTTAACGGTCATTCAGAATGCAATCCGCAGGCATTAACATTGAGACCGCGACAGATTGACACCAGCATTAAGCCAGTGAGAATTTCTATGGTTGCTTGGGACGTACGTTTGTCTTAAGTAGATACAATCAAAACAATTGTACGAGGAAAATCTTAGTGTACTCTCGGTATTTTTCTATATATCTCACTATACCTCTTTAAACATATTAAGTATATTTTAGCGAGTTGCTGCGACCTAAGACGTGGTCGTGGTCGTCCGTATCAAAGTCCGGGTTGCTGGGTGCGAATTGTACCATCGTATTGATTGAAATTCTACCTTAAATCAATACTGTTTAGATATATTTTTATTCCAATTAATACAATCGACTTTAGAGATTTGGTTGCAACGTCTAAAGTGAGCCGACATAATATCGCCAAGGTGACTGGCATGCGTGTGGCATGATGGATATCAGTTTGCTTTGACTCGGGCCTAGGCCCAGCGAAGGCCGCGGTACTACGAGTATGCACGCAATTGTGAACTTATGACCTTTCGGTCAAATCGTCAACGACATATTGTGACGCAAGCAAGTACTTTCGTTATGCACAAGGGGCGAATTGCTATAGCAGGCGAACAGAGAATGGAATAAATAATACAGTTATTATTATTTTTTGGCTGAATATGGTTAAGAAGGCTAGCTGCCCCTTTGACTTCGGGGATTACGGGCGTGATGTTATGTAGGTATGTATGTATATTAATAATTGAATACAACATTTTTATGTTACTTTTAATGATTTTTTCATCCACATGTTTTGATTTTTGTGACTGACTACTTTAAGTACCCGCCACTATGTTCCAATGCTGAATTAGTTTCGCCCCACCTCCCCACCACTATAAAATTAAAGGAGCCAGTAGTTGCAGTTATACCGAAATATTACCCTTCTATTAACTCATTTTGAGGTTTAGTTCGTACTTAATGCAACACTCAATTGAAATAAACTGTGATATTTTAACCCAGGCCGTCCCTGGTCTCACGGCTGATTACACACAATCATATTACCTATATTACGTGCACTACTGGCAAGGCTCTAGTGGCATTAACTCGATTATTCACTTGAAAAACTAGACTAATATAAGTAGCCGTCGTGCAACGGCCATGTTCTGCTATCGCCGCTTTTTATAACGAGCTGCCATTTCGTTACAAGCGTAGGAACACGCGGCTAATCGCTGCGTTGCGCAAACGCAGTTGATATGTTCGTCCCGCCGTCACAGATCAATTGCCGTCGTCATTTGGGCGTAGGTACCTCATTACGCCTTGTTTTGAGATTTGCAATGCAATGCTTGTAACACTGCGCGGAATAAGTATTTGGTACATTGATATTTCAAAATAACAGATACAATTACAAACCGTATAACTTATCTAATAGTTATGGCAAGTACATACTGTTACTCTCTTAAGTTTTAGTGGAATTCCCTAATGTATTTATGGACAATCCTAATAGCATCGGAATTCATCTATATGAACGAAGCCAAACTACACCCATTTTGCATGGTCCAATAGGCTCGGCCGCAAGATCTGCCCACCACACTGGTGGCAGGTTAATGTATCATGTGCTTAGACGAATCACGTTGCAAAAATACCAATACGCATTACTGCAATAACGTTTTGTTCGCACACTGTTTTGTGCGCGTTTTGAAACATGCGCTGTTTTTAACTTTTATTTATCGTTATTTAACCCGTTGTTAAGGTTGTACCTATTGAATCTGCAATTCTAACAGAGCTATGCCAAGCAGGTGTTTAATCAAATATGGATAATAGCGCCCCGCGGTTTCACCCACCCGGAAAAGGGAACCTACCTAGGGATATGAGGTATTTTAAGGAGCTGACGCATTGTCAGCTCCTTAAAATATATGTATGATAGATGTGTGAGCTTTGCTTCGTATTCTTGGGTGGCACGGATAGCCGCGTATACCTACAGCATAACGCTGAAATATTTTTTCCACAATGGTATATCAATAAAATGATAGCAAACTACGTCATTCATTTAACATTAATAAGTAACTTCATAGGCGTAATTCCCGAATGAGTAGACAGAGTCAGAGGGGCATCAAGCCCCTTTGATCATATTCAACCAGAAACAAAACTGGGCTAGGTTAGATGAAAAAATTGTGATAAGTAGTAACAAATGGCCAGCTCGTCGCCTACACAATCACATACCCAAAACCAAATAATATTGGATCGCAAGAGCATCTTTGCAGTATATACTATCCTACTAATATTATAAATGCGAAAGTTTGTATGTATGGATGGACGTTTGTTACTCTTTCACAAAAAAAAACTACTGAATAGATTTTAATGAAACTTTAGATTAGAATAATATAGCTCATACACCCGAATAACATATAGGCTATGTTTCATCGATGCACCACGCGAGCGAAGCCGTAGTGTATAATATATGTATGTATATAATAAAAAAATTATCACTCTTATTTCCAAAGGCCATCTTCCAAATACGCGGAATAGCCTTGTTATATAAGTATTATTTTCAGAAACAATATGAGGTTACCATAATTTATTGATATAACTAAATGTCAAACATTTGTCAATGCGTCTTGTTATCATGTAGATACAACAATAGTATTGTGCGGGAAATGTAGGTTAGCAAACAAGTACTACAGGCAAATCGTGTTATGCAGAAAAAAAATAAACAAACTGTTCTCATTATGATATCATATCGCATAAGTTTAAATCAGGCTCCTAAATTTTACCTTAAATATAAAGTATTCCAGATATTCTTAATAAATTAAGAACGCAACATTTTGCATATTTTGTAGAAATTATTTTTAAGCAATATGTATATTCAAAAAAAAATATATAATAGGTTCAGTATTACTTACCTACTACTAAAACCGTCCAATTAAATTTTTAAAGATTAACAGAATGTGTAACTTTTTCGTTAGTGTATTTCGTATAAGAATGTGTTGAAAATAACAAGCACGTACTTGTAACTCTGTGACAATAGGCAATTTTCAATTTTTTTTAAAATCCGCTATTGAGATTACAAAAAATATTGCTTACGTATTTTTTCTTTTGTTCAGCAAACTAATAATGATGAAGATAAAGCGCGTTAAAGTACCGCGTGACGTCACTAGGTGCGTAAAATTTTATCGTCCAAGTAACGTAAAGCGCCCCATGTCTGATCTCTGAAGCGCTGTATCTTTGTAATTTTTCGATTTTCGATTTCGATTTCTATAAGTACATACATAACATCACGCCCATTTCGATTTTCGATTTCGATTTCTATAAGTACATACATAACATCACGCCCATAATCCCCGAAGGGGTAGGCAAAGTAAAGGGGCAGCATGCCCCTTCAACCACATTCAGTCATAAATAAGGCTGGGCTGGGTTAGATGGAAAATTGTGAAAAAGCAGTGACAAGCGGCTAACCTGTCGCCTACACAATCACACACCCAAAACCCGATATACCATTAGTCGCCTTTTACGACATGCTAGGCAAGAACCACAATTGGCATATTCTTTTTAAGTCTCAGATCAACATGGGACCACTGTCCCAGCCCACTGGCTGGGTTGGATGGAAAGCTGTGAAAAAGGAGTGACAAGTGGCTAGCTCGTCGCCTACTCAGTCACATACCCAAAAGCCCGTTAACCATTAGTCGCCTTTTACGATATGCTAGGCAAGAACCAAAAGTGGCACATTCTTTTTTTTTGTCCCAGATCAGCATGGGCCAAGTCCCAGACCAACATGGGACAAATCATGTTGATAATCTATCTTACGGACTAAACATTGTTTTTTAGTAAAATACTCCATAGTACTTGTTATGCTATGTTTTCCGTAATTGCGACCATATTAGGTGAGAGGCAATCAATAGACATACCTATCAACGTACCGAGTTCACAAATTAAATTACATCATCTGCTTAGGAACAACCTCTTTTTATATTCACACTAACGTTACAAAACATAGAGATAGAACAAAATTGTACATTTGATACTTGTACAATGAGTACCTTCAATATCCCAAAATAAATACTTGTTGATCGTCACATCAAGACGTGTTAGTTATACATGTATAAGTTACAAAGTAAAATAATACTTATATTACACATTTTCTATTTAATGCAAAATATTTAAACTAGATGCGTCCTCTTATGTAAAACACCTTTACAAAAAATGTGACATCATATTTTTAAAGCGTTTATGTGGTATATAAACTTAACTTCATGTCCAACATTTGAAAATTGTTTAAGCGGATAACATGTTTCGTACTGATCGAATAGGTTTAAATATCTTTCAGAGAATGTAGTATTGGAACACATATTCCAGGAACCTTAGATTATATAAAAATCTACGGTAAAAACTGTAGAATTTGTCATTAAAACAAAAACATGTAGGTCGTTATAACAAATCAGGACTCTATTTATACTTTCTTACAAAAGTAGAATCGTACTAAAGTTCAGTTTGTATATGTGAATGAATGAATAAAGCTTAAAAAAGGTTGTGTTATAATCAAACTTGTGAGACGGCCATATGTCCATCCGCTGTTTTAATACGCCGCATTTATTGCCGCCATAAATATCAAACTGGCTGAAGCCTTGTGACTTTATTATACTCACTCTAATAACTCACATATCGTTTGGTTGATATTGCCAATAACATGTATAATTTAATAATTTATTCTGATAGATTTTTGGTTGTTGGCGCAGAAATGTAATATTTTAATGAATATTTATACATAATTATACCACGTACCTAAATGAGCTACTGTACTCAATAATTTGAAGAGAGGCAATACTGTTTACCTTTTTGATTGGTTCTTAAACAGCCTTGGCAATTAAACATGGCGTTATGTAATTTTATTATTATTTTTAACATTTTAGAAGTCTTTAAGTAATAAATAGATAAGTAAATATAAGCATGTTTTCTTGTTCTATCATATACAGTAAACAGGACTATACTTTTTGGGATATGTTCACAATAATATTAAATATTTCGGTGTATAATAAGTTTAATACACATAGCACCTCCTTTTTGTTGAGAAAAAAATGCAAATGTTAGCAGGGAACATAGCAAAATGTTATTTGTTAGTCGTTTGTCTCATTCCTATTATTCAAAATGTTAACTGTTTACATTTATAACGCTAAGTGCGTCTATTACATAATTTTAAAGTAATAAGAGCGTGAATAATAGATTCATCACACTGTTTAACTCAAATTTCACACATAGTAACTTTTTAACATAATTTTCATTAACAAGCGACAGGCTATATTAGTCGATACATGTCGTTTAAAACGAGGTAGTTATGTGCACAGCATAAAAAGTAAAATACATAATGTGAATAATTAAGATTTTGAAATATTGAGTAGGCAGCGTGTGCAGTCGCAGGTGTATAAAATTTTTGTATGCCAATTCAGATAACTATACTTAGCTCTGAGTCTAGAATTCTAGATAATGGACTTCCTGAGTAGCAGGCGTCAGTACACGCACCATAGCGCCCAGGTAATTGGGGCATGAACGAGTCGGTGACGGTTTACGTAAACGCCATCGGTCCTCGGTTACGATCGCATTGTGCGTTAGAACGCTATTACAGATTACGTTTGGAAACGCGGGATTCATTAGCCCAGTAGGAAATGTGGCGAGACACCTTTCAGTTGTAACTTTCGCGATTGGATGTAATGTGATGTGAGGTAGGTTGAGAAACATCCTGCTAATGAAGTCTTTACGTTACTGGGTGTGTTTTATAAGTATATGATGAGACTGTGGCATTACAAAAGATCAGATTCACGTACATTTTATAGTTAAAGTTTTTAACAACGCATTGGGGAGACAATTACAAATACAATATAAAAATAATATCCAATTTGATGCAGGCGTTTTAGAGTTCATACATTTCAACGACTATTTTTATTTATATAGATTTCAGGATTATTAGCCCAAACGCTTTAGGTAGCTTACACAGATATCGTCTTGTTATTTTTTTATTAAATTTCTTGTCATTTGTTGCAGGTATGCGTGCAAAGTACATGAGGCCACGTTTAAAATATTGTGTTATTGCTGGCAATCACACGGAGCTGGCATTATTCATCACATAAGAGGTAACATTTATCGTCTTGTATTTATTTAACCAATACATTACATTACATTCATTGGTTTTGCTTCCCCAGCAATCGCTTAACTAAGACAACCCAATCCAAGTAAGAATTTATCATGAACTGAAATAATTACAGTAAATTACAAAACGAGCAAAGTCAAAGTCTAAGCCTAGCGCCAGACAAATGCAAAATGGCCAACTTATTTGTAAGTAAGCTTCTTCCAGTCATTATACAAAATAATTGACGCAACGCGGCTCTGGTCACGATATGATCCGTCCGCTCCCTTGCGATCGTCGAATTACCCAATGTTACTGAAACTCACCACTCAGCAACATTAGGCAATGCTGGGCACTAATTTAATGGACAGAGGGCACGAACCTCGTCTAGTTTTTAAATAACTGCGATGACTTTTCTCAAGCAATAATGAGCAAGCATTTTTCAACTGCAATATACTAAGTAGGTGCAGGATTCCTCTCTATTGTGAGACTCCTTATACAACATTACTTAATATTATTCTTATTAATATCTATGCCGTATAGCGTATTCCGAAAACCTGTCATTCCCAGAATTTTTAGTCACAAATTTGGTCGCGAGATTCGCATTTTAAACGAGCAAGGAATGGCTATATTCTTACTAACAGAATATAGGTATATTGTAAGCCATTAAGTTACTACATACGTCCTGAAGTAAAAAATCCTTATTTCTTTATAGCAGCGCCACGCGGTTTTACCCGCCTAATTCCTGTTCCCCTGGGAATAGGTACGGGGATAAAATATAGCCTATGTTACTTTCCCTTGGTGAAAGAATTTTTCAAATAGGTCCAGTAACTGGACCGATTTGAAAAATTCTGGAGCCTATTCTATTCAAACAAACAAACATTCAAATCTTTCCCATTTATAATATTAGTATAGTTGCCAAGCACGAAACTTAAGAACAATTAGATTAATTAAGCTAGCTACATTTAGCAATGCGCCCGAGAGACGCCGGCACGAGCGGCTAGTTTCAAGTAAAACCGCTCATTTTCCCCTAATTTAGCCAGCCAAGTGCGCACGCGCGCTTTAACAGAATCAGTCGCATTCTCACGACCGCAGCTAATTTGTTTGCATAAATAGATAGGCCGACTATAACTCGATGTGTAAGTACAAAGTGATGTGAATCTTCTGATCAAGTCGTATTTTTTTGTCATCAGTTTCAAAGATCTGAACTTTTCTAATGGTCGTGGCAGTTCGTTTGTACCTACGTTAGTAGATATGTTCTAAACATGAGCATGCATTTTAAATTACGTGTAAAGTAAAATATCGTAAGCAGTGGCGTAGCTAGGTGACAAAGGGCCCTGGGGCAGTAATTAAACTAAGGCCCATGGGCGTACGCAGCTTTGGGTCCCCCCCCCCCCCTACTGCAGGGGGGGCCGTTTAAATTTTTCTTCCTACGTTAGACATAGTCAAACGAAACTCGAAACAAAGAGATGTGCTTATCAGGTTTTAGGGCCCCCCCAAGCTTAGGGACCCGGGGCACTGCCCCGCCTTGCCCCTGGGTAGCTACGCCACTGATCGTAAGAGAGGCTACTTTTAACAAAAATTACGTTTAGCTGTTTTTTTTATCGAAGTTATTACTACGAGAGCTCTCTGATTAAGTATTTTCCACCTGGTGGATAAAATAGGTATTCTGATTTTAACTGACATTCGATTCGAAAATTCTTGTATGTTAGGTTAGGTTATTATGTACGTTTTAGTATATATCTATACATAAATAACTGATCAATAAACTACTTATTATTACTTAACTTATATGAAGATTATCAATAGAATGGATGACGAATTCTATACCTACAATGTAGTCAGGTATTTTCAAGCCTTACGTTAGGGTATTGGAATTAACCTGTTCAAAGCTCGTTGCAAGTTAGAAATATTCGTCATTGAACTAAATACGTAAAGAGTCACAGAATATGGATAGGTACTTACAAATGACGATAATAGCATTGATCTAGAATACTTAAATGCATTTAAAGATGCAATTTGTGCCTAAACTGGCTTAAATGCGTTTTGAAGCCAACTCATTACACGGTTAAATTGTGAAATGTAATTGATGACCCTCTAACAAACAATTGAGTTTAAATTAACATTTTACTATATGTCTTCCATATTTATATGTTGTAAGAAATACATAGGCGCTGGTATGAATAAAATTTATATAATAGATATTGATTTAGTTATTTTCATAATTTTATTTAATTATTAATATTCCCATAAATCAATAGTCTATACTTTTAGTTTAGTTATATATAAAGCTGAAGAGTTTGTTTGGTTGATTGCGCTAATTTCAGAAACTACTGGTCCAAATTGAAAAATGTTTATTTTATTAAATAGTATTCATCGAGGTAGGGCTGTAGGTATCACGCTACGACACATTAAACATAAACGTCGATGAAACCGCGGGCACAGCTAGTGAAATATATTTTTGTTTTATGTAGCTTAACTGGAACTCAAAAAATAATGTACGAAGTTGTTCCTTGCTTAGTATGTCGTAAATAGCGACTAATGGTGTATTGGGCTTGTGATTATGTAGGCGGCAATATAGTCGTCGCTACTTTTTAAAAGTATCTAATCTAATTCTACTCAATCACTTATATTTTTCGCTGAATATGGTTTAAGTAGCTTATCATTTCTTCGACTCTGCCAATCCCTACAAGGATTCATACGAAAATGAGATAATTATTATTGTGGACCAACTATACTGCAGTCATTTGGTGTACGGAATGAAGTATGTAAAATACATATATTGTTAATCAGAAGGGTAAGCTAAATTGACCATAAAGGAAGTACCAAAACTGTTCAAATGGGTATCTTCGCAAAGTCAGCCTATACGATAAAGTTATTTTCCAAAAACTTTGTTATTTTATTGCGTAAGTTGAAAGTGAAGGTTGTAAAGGTTACCGTAAGTCGTGCCTATAATTAAAATAAAATGCCGTGTTTGTTATTTTTTTCATAAGATACTGCATTTGCTTTAATCAAAATTCTTGTTTCAATGTAAGGGCCAACCTTTGTCTCCGTAGGAAAATATAAAAGTATTAAAACTTACTACCAGAACTTACATTAGGCTAATATAAACTTCTAAACTCAACGTCAAAACAAAAAGATAGAAATGAGGGTTTTCAAAAATACAAAAACCGCCAGATGGCACGAGGGAGTCTAGTGGTCTCATCACTGTCACTATTGGCTTCTTGTTGACAGCATGTCAGTTTGGTCTGAGAACTAACCAATGAGGAGGGTGACAAGACCGCAAGTCACAGTTACGCCATTTTTGGAAGTTTTAATTCTAAAAACCCTCATTGTCATCTACGATATTTTCGTAATAGTCTCCCTTCAGGTGCGTTTACATATTAAAAAATCAAAAAACAAGAATAATTAATCAATATTAATTCATTCACACAGCAACCTGAAATTTTGCATAATTTAGATCGTATCTGTTTCTTGTGAAGAAATGCTTCGCTAAGTCGTCTCGTCCAGGAAGAATTAATTCGCTTTCCTTTGCTCGTTTGTATATTTCAATACTAAATAGACTAGTATAGTACGTGTATTACATGAAAGGATAGGATGTAGGTATTTCTAAAATGCTACCAAGAATTAAGCAACGAGTGTCGGGTGTTTTTTTTCACATTAATTATTATGTACCTAATTAACTTAAGTTTCTGCCACTTACGCTGCGGCTACATTTCATGCTATGGCGAATTTTATTATTTGTGTCCTTGTTAGTCGACGTTTTGTAGAGCAGGATAGAGAATTAAGCGTTCGCGTTATAGCGATAGTATGGCCATAAGGTTTTAGATGCAAATAAAGATGCTAACGTTACATAGATTTTTGTACATAACGCCCTTAATTCCTGAACAGGTAGGCAGATTCAAAGGGGCAGCTAACCACTTTAACCAGAATTAGCCTACAATTTAACCGGGCTGAGTTAGACGGAAAATTGTGAAAAAGTAGTGACAAGTGGCTAGCTCGTCACCAACTCAATCACGATATGGGCTCCTTGCCTGGTACATTATTTTTAAGTCCCGTACCAAAATGGGACAAAGATGAATGTCTTGTCCAAAGTCGTAGACTACTTACTTATAAAACAAATTGTAGAGTAGATTTCACTGGCGATCAATTTAAATATTTTTATAATTCGCCTTTTTAGGCTTGGATCGAAAACTGCCAATATTAAACATGCCAAGGATTCCATTGCTTGGTAGATACCTGTAAAAAATACATACAATAAATATTGCAGTCATTACTCGAAATGTGGCCGAGATAGCAACATAATCATACAATATACGTATATAATCATTAAATAAGACTGGGTGTACATATACCTTATAATAACTACATAATCACAGATCTAGAAATAGTAGTACGTAACAAAATCCTAACAATTATAATGCGCCTCGTTATTCGAGTAATCTGGCATGCATAAAATATTATGCAAAGACTAATTGTTGGGTCGTGTTGTAAGTATATCTTTAATTTTGCAATAATTTTCACGGGATGATAAAATTTTGATCAACCTAAGTAAGCCACTGAAAGTGTTATATCATAATATAATTTTAGTTGATTTTTCTGGTCTAAGTAGGGGTATTATTCAAAAAGATCAATAACTTTACCGTATAATATATCGATGTAGGGTTTATGAGGCATTATGTAGTGAATAAAATAACGAGCATAGCTTTTGAACAGTCGTTTCCTGGTGCGTTCTGAATGCCAACTTTTGTGTATACCTGGCTTTACGCTCGAGTCTCGACCAGGAAACGAGACCAATATTCTATAAGGTCACTTGTTTTAGGTACAAGTAAGTGCCTTTAATTACAAAACCAGCTATCTACCGCAAAAAGTCAAAAGTTTTACGTCAGTTGTTTTAAGAAAAAGTAGCCAACGCTTTTACGCAAAGATGTGGGCCTGTATGTAATTTATATATATTATCATACATATAAATTGCTGCAGATAGGTACATATCAAATAACATAAATTCCACTACAGATAGAGTTTACTTACACAGTACACTTCCCTATACATAAATATAAGTATTTTCTCATTTTATTGGAGTGGATGCGTTCGTAAGTTTTTCATATTTCATTTATTTCGTTCCATTTCAACATTTGTGACTTATTAAGTTTGTTTGGAATTTAAAAAATCTATATTACATGTCACACGGTATACGTCATTCATCGCAGAGTTTGGCCTCGCCTTCGTATTCTAGGCCAAGTTTTCTGACAACCTCAAATATAATCACCGGCACCTACTTAACCACTATTCTTCTTAAGATAATGAGGTAGTGTTTATGCTACAATTTCTTTATACTTATGATTATACTGGGTTCTAACAGGTAGATATTTCATTGTTTAGTTCATCCATATCAGGATTATTTTAATATTGGCCCTCGCCGGTAGGTAAGTATCTACTTCTTTATTTTTCTTTGAGACGAATCTATTTATCTTTCACTGAAATATATGCACAGGCATAAATTTCAAAAGGCCGTATTAAATTAGATAAGTAATGATTTTGTGCTGTATTTGTGATTGTAACGAGAAAGTTTGCATGAAAGAGAGCATCTGTAAAATTCACGGGTAGGGTCAAAAATAGGAATAATATTTTTCTATGAAAAATTCTCTGTTCCGCTTGTTAAATCATAACTTTTAATAATTTGAGTTGTTGAACTAATCAAATACTGAGTCAACCAAAGGCAATTTTGACTGGTTATTAGTATATGTAGCTCGACACACGTCACAAAGTACTGATTTAACTAATACATATGCTCTATCTAATACAATGATGTAACACGTTTCATTCATCGCCTACACGTTTATATTTAAGGTTATCACGGTTCTTCGAATTATTTTAGCTACATGCCTGAACATATAATTTGACACTATTGCTTTTGTATAAATTAGATATAAAGCCAATCTCTGGTTTCAGGCGAACTGGTTTCATATACTATGATCTTCGATAGGTTTATAAGTACGGCTTTAAAAAAAACCTGAACTTGTCGGTTGCACAAATAATCCTTTTATCTTCTATTCAATAATAAAACTGGTTTAAAAACCCGTTCTAAGAAATAATTACCATACAGTACTGATATGTGCGGACCTTACAACTAGATATAAATAAACTGCCCTGAATTTAACTGTGTACACTCAAAGACATTAGAGCATAACAGATAAATGCCAAATACCGCAGACTTTCCTAGTTTACCTATTTTTGTTAGGTATTCTGTATTACCTATATAGTTTACACCTTTACACATATTCAATATTTAGATAATAATACTAACCAAATGTTGTAAACCAATTTACTCGAACTTATTCATTTTAAGTTAAAGTAAAAAAAGTTCGTTTTTAACTATATTTTGTAAACACCCAATTACTTAAATATACTTATTATTATGTTCATAATTTACAGACATACCTATAGTTATATACATAAATCTCAGTAGCAGAAGATACAACATTTATTTAGTTATTTATTTAGGTACTTTGAGCAACTTTCTTTATAATTTTTTCATTAAACAGGTCTTATTTGGAAACAAATGGACTGCAAGTAGGTACGGTGATTACTTTCGACACTAGTCCATGAGTGCACTACCTAGTATTTGTTTTGCAAAGGTATTAAGACATTTCACAAATGCAGCAGGCATCGGTGTTAAGATCTTATCTTATCATCGTATAGTTTATAAATTTGGTCCCATGTTGGTCTGGACCTTAAAAATAATGTGCCAACCGTGGTTCTTGCCTAGCATGTCGTAAAAGACGACTAATAGTATATCAGGTTTTGGGTATGTGATTGTGTAGGCGACAAGCTAGCCACTTTTCACTACTTTTTCACAATTTTCCATCTAACCCAGCCCATTTTTGTTTTTGGCTGAATGTGGTTAAAGGAGCCTGCTGCCCCTTTGTCTCTGCCTACCCTTTTGAGGATTATGGGCGTGATGTTATGTATGTATGTATGTAGCTTATAAATACCTAGCATATAGCGATCACTGGGTAATTATCATAAAATACCAATTCCCCAAGTTGGACTGGGACTCAAAAATAATGACGAGCAAGGCGTAAAAGGAGGACTACTGGTCTTCTGGGTTTGTGATTATTGTCTTGTGACCGGTTATAAAATCTCATGTCACCATAGCACGTACACCTTACGGGTACTAGAGTATAATACTTACTTACCATAGGTACTACGGGGTATATCTCTTACAATGCCAAACTGGAGATTTAATTCTCAAACCGATTTTAACGGGGTTCAAACTCGACATGTTTCAACGGTGTCAACGGATATGTCTCATTTACGATTAGCAATAAGTGTCTACTTCCAAGTATTGAGATATTAATTAACCTATCAATATCAATTAGCATACTAGCGCATAGATTACTATGCTAAATGTGATCCGATCTTTGATCATTGAACAGAAGTGCTTTAAGGTAAACAAATATGTAACTAATTTCTAAGTCTGTTCTTTAGCTTTAAATGTCACCAACGGTAATAAGAGAATCCGCATATTTTGTAATTCATTATTTTCCAGGATAATTTACTAGGTGTTAATTTACCAAACAATTTAAATAAAGCGAGAGAGAGGATTATTACATATTAGCAAATGGCTTTTCTAGTATGTGTCTATAATTTTGAATATTTAAACAAAACAAACATCTTAATTGTTTTTTTTGCGATGCATTCAGTAGTCGGATGATAATGTCTTTATATTTACCTTAGAAGATCAATACATTTATGCCACCAATGTTGATGGAATTGGAACGCTCCTGTTGTCATTTCCATAAATTTCGACAACGAAAATCCTTATTTGAGGTCATATAATGAGTAGGTATGTAAAGCCATCTATATATTATTTATACATTAATACACCTATACATTTACATTGATTAGCATATTTTATGTACATGTTTGAATGTAAACAAATGTAAATACTTATACAAGCGTAAAAGACATTGCCCTCCTTTTGGCTCAGTGGCACTGGCTGGTAACCACGTAAGTGTCATTGGTATAATTTGAGCGCAACTAAAACCCTGTTATATTGTTCGCGCCAAATGTACACGACTTACATATAAAAGACAATTGCGACAAGAAAGCAACAGCTATGGAAATTAAAGAAAGCGGACTTAATAATAATGTCGGTATTAAAGTGATTAATGGTGAGAATGAGAGAGTTCAAACAGATGAACGAACGTACGCTCTGCATGAATGACTTAAATTGCCGCGCACGTGTTTTAGAATCTAAATAAATATGTTTTGAGACATTCCAATATTATAAGTGCGAGAGCAAATATAATAAATAAATAAATTCTTCAGACTGACACACCAATTCCCTAGTCCCAAACTAAGCTTATGCTTGTGCTATGGATACTAGGTGAACGGATAGACATACTTAAAAACGTTTATAAACATCCATGACTCGAGTACAAATGTCCATGTTCATCACACGAAACATTTTCCCCTAGCGGGATTTGAACCCGCGACCCTTGGTTTCATGGCCAGAGTCTCTGACCACTCAACCAACGGGCCAGTCGAATATGTATGTCTGTTATGTTTACATGGGCTGTAGGTTAAAGCTAATATAAATACTTAGCTACATATAATGTATTCCTTCTAGATAGCTAATATATCAACTTATATTACCTAACTAGAAGGATTACATTTGGCTTCATCTATATGTACTAAATTCTTACTTCCGCTGGCCATTAATTAAAGCACATAAATAAAATAATTTTAATTTTATTCATGGGAAGCCGTTATGCCGCCGATTAACGTGATTTTTAACTTATTAGGTATTACAATGTCTTGCCACTCGTTTTACTAATCCCAATCATTGGAAACAAAGATTAAATTAGACAATTTCGATCCGTTTGATTAGAATTCAATCTTAAACAACAACAACACTGAATCATTCAATATGTTAATGTTTTAAATTAATGACGCTTTATTTATGAATTATGAATGTTTAATATACAAACATGTAACATAAATGGGAAAGAAACTTTGTTTTGTTATATTTCTCCGCTTTCCATTCTGGCTTTTGGGATAAAAATAAAAATCGGTTTCAAAAACTACATAAATAAATAAATAATAATACTAATAAATAAATATCCGACTACATCACATACATTGATCTGACACCGAAGTAAGTAGCTTAAGCACTTGTGTTACAGATATCAGAATCAACAGTGGTATTACAAATACATATATACTTAAATAATATTCAATATTAACACCCAGACACGGAACAAACACAAGTATTCATCACACGAATGTTTGTTCTGGGTGGGAATCGAACCCAAAACTCTTGGCGCATGGGGCAGGGTCACTACCGAATGCGCCATCAAGCCAGTCATATACCTATGTATTTTAATTTACTTACTAGTCCATGATCTAGTTGGACCACGTATGTTTTATTTAACTATCTATTGACGTTTCTCTTAAGTCATTGTACGAGTATGTTATTAAGTTATTTTACAACTGAAGTACCGCAATTGTACATCAAGTGAGTAATGCTTATTACCGCAACATATGATTTATCCAGAGGTTATGCTGGGAGTTCTGCTGAGAGTTCACGAGCCTGAAAACTATAGGCTCAAATTTCTTATCAACAAATATCGTTTAATAGATATGTCCATTTATCACCATCGAAGTACATTCGTGCCATGTTGGTATGGGACTTAAAATTAATGTGCCAACTGTGTTCCTTGCTAGATGTCGTAAAAGGCGACTAATGGTATATTGGTTTTTGGATGTGTGATTGTGTAGGCGACGAGCTAGCCACTTGTCACTACTTTTCACAATTTTCCATCTAACCCAGCCCAGTTTTACTTTTTGACTGAATGTGGTTAAGGGTGCTAGCAGCCACTTTTACTCTGCCTTCCTCTTTGGGGATTACGGGCGTGATGTTATGTATGTATGTAACTATATAGGGATGTGCATTTCCAAGTACCTGTAATAGGATTTCTTAACTTAGTAAAAAAAAATGATATTGAAAAGCTGATGATATACCCAAATTGATTACAAAATTAAATTTTGCCTTTGTCGTGTGGTGAAGCCCGTCTTTCAATAAAAGGAGTTAGGAAATTGTGATAAGAATAATGAAAAGCCATAAATTCTAAAGAGTAAATATTTTCCCGCAGAGGCAGTGTCACGCATGTTATTTCGAAATAAGTTAAATAATAATGAATACACAAGGAACAATGGTAGAGCCACATCCGCGGCTCCCTCGCGACTCGCGATCGGCGCCCGATACCGGGATGAATGCGAAACAAAAATGCTAAATGCGTGGCCATTCAATTATTAACTAATCATATGGATTTTAATCTTCAAAACAACATATGAATTATCAAGATGATGGTAACAAAGAGTTTCCTAAAACATAGCGCTTTGGGAATTCATTTGTTTAATAGGTATCTAACATCAAAAAGGCCAAGTGCTTGGCTTGCATAAGTTTTGTTATGGTAAATAATACTTGCTTACATAAAAAATACAAAATATATAGGTTTCGACAGTATATTATGCCTTCATTACTTTTCTCTCGGTCCATAATCATCAATGTTAATCTGTTAAACAAATGTTGCAAAATGCAATTGGCGAAATAACTTCTTCATAGAATCTTCTATATTATGGCATGGAAACATAATATAACAAACAATACATCTCAGTCTGCATAGCACAACCCGAAATTGGTTAACGAAAATGAGTTTCTTCATTCAATTGCCCTAAGCCGTTGGGGATATCCCAAAAGACAAAGTGTCTGTATTCGGAACCTGAAGAGATCTCTCTAAATGAAGCAGTAATGAATTCCCACCATTGTACGATGGAAATGAACTTTCGCTGCTGGTCATTGCCGCCGCCTTCTCACTCTTGCTTACCAGAACACAATGAGCATTGCGAAATACATTTTGAATATATTACAACTCATGCCAATGTCACACCTTGTACTTCGGATATTTTCGCGTGAGCGGAATTATTTCGTATATTGTTTCGCTTGAATTTATTAACAGGGGGCGGTTAGCGATTTGCATGGTCCACCGCGAGGTTGTATAAACGTTTGCCGTAATTATGTATTCTACTCGCAACGGTACGTAACGATCTGCTACGTATTTTTACTTATTCCTGACTAACATGACCATACGTTAGTGAGAGCAAAGCAAACTTCTCTATGAAACCGAAAGCGAAGCCATTTTTAACAATCTAACTAACGACCGGCTATGAGATTCAAGAAATTATGTAGGAAAATATGCTGCATATGTTGTGCTTGTAATAGCTTCTACCAATCTAGGTAATGTGTTTTTGATAGGTAGAAGCTGTTAATATTAGGATAATTAATGTTGTATTTTTTAAATAACATCTGTTAAACAACTTTATGGAACTACTAAAGCAAGAGGCAAAATGTAAACTCGATTGTTCATGTTTAAATAGGACCGTTAAAAATAAATTGTAATGGTACATAAATTTGTTTATGTATGATGGAAGTTATATGATTGTATGTGCATATTACACAATCTTATCTTGTTTACGCCGCATATGTCGCCATACAACTAGTAAGGTCCTTTCTTTCACTCATAAAATAGCAAACATAACCCTATGCAGATGCAAGTAATAAAAAGTTTATTGTACACATGTCAGACACGATATCTATCTCTAATTTATACTTAAATTATTGTAAACAAATGAATACGAGTATTACTGTAATTATTCTTCGCTGTTTTCGTAAGTTCTGATAGTTGAGTAGCAACTAAGGATTAGAGCACAATGTTCTTCGAGCAAGATTTCCTAAGCGGCTGTCTGTCGTACCAACTGACTTAACCCACACGAATTGCTAATAATATGGAGTAAATATCAGGCATTACTAAATAACTGTTTTGTGAGGTATGTTGCGGGTTAACGCAACACCTGTTCGCAGCTTGACACCCTCTATATTTACGCGCCTGCTCCAATTCAGGTGTATTAAGAGGCACGCCATAACCACTTAAATGCATCATGCAGTTGCCGACCGTTGGCAGGAGAGTTTAGCTCGGCCATTGCGAAAGCTCCCGCCGATTGGTTCAGGGTTGCCAAATGACATGCATCCTAGCTAATTCCTCAATAATTTGCAAGACCTAATAACTGTGTATTTATATAGAGTGCAATTTAAAGTCAAATAGTTGTTAAAAACAACTGTTATATGTAAATTACCTAAGGTAACCAATTTCGGTATTTAAAAGTAAATGATGATTGTGTAATCGATAGAGCTCTAAATAATACCCAATATATAAAAGTTAGATTTCAATACATTCAGTACACACTGTCTTATGTATTGCCTGGAGATTCCGTTTATTGTAGAATACGTGGAAAGTTAAATAACAGCGTGTTTAAATAGGACCGTAAAATATAATGTCTATAATGACTCAAAATATTAAAAATATACCTAACGTATTTTTTCTTTTATTCAGCAAACCAAAAATTACGAAGATACAGCGCGTTAAATATCCGCGTAAGATATTTGATGCGTTGTATCTTTGTAATTTTTCGAGAACCTATTAGATAAGTAAAGCAGAAAAGACGTATACCTATTCTTGTATTTTATCCTATCGCGCCTGTTAGCCCTAGCTGCTCTGATTTGCGGGCGCTAAGTCGCAGTTGGACCACGCGGAAGCAGGCCGCCTCCAATATATGTTAGGTAATTCTGGGCCAGACATACTATCTCGCCGTTTTCCTTATACATCGACAAGCGCAGCGCTGGACTCCTCGCGCCTACAGGTCGGTGCAGCTCCCGTAAGTAACTATTGCGACACGATCACTATTACGTCCACTTACTGTAATCAATTGTGACTTTGTTACGTACCACGTCGCTATCGGCCGTGGCTCAACAGTTGATTGAGGGAACAAGTGTGCAATTTACTTGCGTACCTACCAAATGACGCAGAAGTGATACAAAATCTTGTAGAATCGTTGTTTGTTTCGCACGTCGCGAAGTATACAATATGCTACATAGGACGGTTTTCACACATATAAAGAAGTATTTCCTGTGTTTAAGCAAGTTATAGTCTATCTACGTACGTCGCGGATAACGTGTGACCAAAAAACTGCGGCGTAACACGCTTTAATACGTTGTAGTACGGTGGCTGTCGATGTTAGTTAACTGGTAGTAACGGTCAATAATTAACGGGCAGCGTAACTATATTATACTCGTAAAAGATGTTCCATAAAACAATGAACGTAAATAAATTATTATTGATTGACATTAATAAAATTTTACATTATATATAAATACGACTCAGGGCTGATACTACAAAATTCAAAAGTTCGATGACCTAATACATAGATGATTTTAAAATGGTGTATCAATAAGTACCTGTATTGTAAGTAAGATCCCACTAAACACAATTTCATGTAAAATGTTGCCAGGACGAGACTATATGGCTCGTACTAAAAAAAATGCATCAGATTTCATGTAAAGCAAAGCGTGTAACTCTAGAAGTTCTGTCTAAACCTTACAATTCACAAAGTAGCGATCATGGCTACTCTATAATTGTACAATGTTAACTAATTTAGCAAAAAAGGTTCCCAACCTCTAGATTAAAAGGGGTTGAGGGGTAAAAGTTTCAAGTTAGAATTTTGTTGTTTTTTGTGTATTAATACTAGCTTTCATATCAAATTTCAGCTTCCTAGCACTTCAGTACCCTCAGAATTTTGGTGATCCTCAGTAAGTGAGTGATGAAATCGGGGTTTTTAAGCTTTAGCTTCGCTCGGCTCGTCCTCGATACCGAATAAATTACTCAAATCTGTGACTTTTCGGTTTCTCAAACATTTTAAAAAGCATCGTACCTATATGGTTAACGCTAAACCATGGCAAGTGTAAGTAGGCCAAAAAGCATGTAATAGATAGCGCTGCCATAACTTCGTGGCAAACGTGAGCTAGCTTACCAAACGCGTACCATATCTAATGATAGTGCACGGTTCAATGCCATGATTGGTTTAATAAATTACAGATATAAACATTTTTATAGCTTCATTATTTGTTTTACGATTACACAGGTCAGGTCAGCGCACTGACATGTAATGACGAATAATCGCTTTATTGTAATAACCTCTTCAGTGAGGCAAAATTTCGTGAACATTGCGCATGTCTAAGCGCAACCTGCGCCAGCGCACGAACGATGTTTAGTCTTTATCAGTCACGTTTGGATCTAATTGTGTATCGTGAATTTTACGTTTCCTCATATGTTTTACATTAGCAATATTTATAAAACCGAACCACTGTTGATAAAGTTTTATGTCACTTTATTAAATACCGCCAAAAGGTTTATTTATTTGTTTGCATTCTAATAGCCAATGAAGGTTTAGTCAAAATTGGTGCAGCCATTTTAGAGAAGAGACAGGACGAATAGTCGGATAGACAGACAAACCACTTTGTCTGTTAGAATTCAAACAAATTAATAAACCTTTTTATTAAATACACTCGGGGGAGATCGCGAGAAATATTTTGCATTATTAAACTACTACTTTGTTCATAAGTTAATCTACCTTAATTACAGTTGTTTATTCCGTTTAATTGCTCATATGACTCAAACATTTAAATTAAAATCGCACCATATTTTATTACAGAACACACCTACTACAACTGCGAATTAATATCAAGTTTGAATAGAATGTATTCTTCCTTTTTACAGAATATATTAAAATGATGAAACATTAATTGTTTGGAATAGCTTAAGATCGTGTCGTGACCTTACTTTAGTGACACTATTTCTACTTTGCATTGTTTTTCATCTAGTGCAATGAGCACTAATGAAAAAGCATAAATAACTCAGACGGGGAAATATGCATTTCAATGATTATTATCCTTACTAAGATTAGAAGCCCAAGTATCATCATTCAGATATTATAAATGCAGTTACATTTAGAGATTATTGAATATTTATAGTTGTTCGTATTTGTTGCATAATACAGAAGATAATAGAACTAAAAAAGACATGCATAAACTCCAGTAATCCTATTATTTCCTCATCGTAAAACATTGAAATGAATTCTGTAGTTTGTCTAATCAGATGGATGGTACAAAACAAGCGATTCTACGTCGGAAAAGAAAGTGTTTGTGTCAGGCTTAGTCCATTATGATACACAATACACGCCATTCACATCCACTCTAATCCCATGACGCCATGCGCCGCCATCTCCAGGGAAACACTTCAATAGTAATTGTTTTCCGCGTTCGACCCGCCATTCATATTCATTACGTACAACAGACGGCTCGCTGTCAATGATGATTTGATGAATGAATAAACCAACTTTAACTAAACGTAGGTACGTAACTAGTTTTTTGTGACATTCATTTGGTAATCGAAAACGAAAGTGACGACACGTTTACTAGTAGATACCAGATACCTACTCGAAACATGTTTAGTACGTACAGTCATTGTCCGTACAAACTTTCAGTTTCGAATTTAGTTTTGTTCGTAACCGAAAAGAAACCTAGTTATTAATTGTCAGTTGGAGCCTTTAGCGGTATTAGGTATGGGCAAAATCTAGAAGAGCAAGCCATTAGACCTATCATGCTGTTTGTATCGAAATGTTGTCCCCTGAAAAATATGGGTAAGAGACGCAGCTCAAATATGAATTAAAAATTTTGGGCAATATTTTGGGTTTTTTAAAATCAACAATGATTGACAATGATACTCAGTTTACCGGTTCCCTGGCATTTGAAAGATCAATTACATAATATATTGTCATACATATATATGTACTCGTACATGTCATCACGACCGTAATCCCGAGGGGGTAGGGCGAGTCAGAGGGGCAGCCAGCCTCCTCAACCACATTCGAACGAAAAATAACAGGGATGGGTAAAATTAAATATTGTGAAAAGTAGCTCTAGCTCGTCGCCTATACAGTCACACACCCAAAACCCGATATAACATTAGTTGTTGTTTTATAACATGCTAGGCGAGTCTGGGGCTTAAAAAATAATGTGCCAACTGTGTAGTTGGCACATTATTTTTTTAAGCCCCAGAACAACATGGGACAAAGTTAGTCAATTACATTGTGGAACATGGATGTACCTATATTTCTTTCTTAACCTTCTATTTCTTTTTGATTTTTATCAGATTTTGCACAGACCTAATAAGTGATTCTATCAGAGCTTTATTTGAATTATGAATACCTATGCCATTAATTTCGAAATAATTATGAACCTCGACTTTCTAAAAGAAAATATTAACATAATTAATTTGCATTATTTCATCAACTTGTAAGATGATATTCTACGTTAATTTGACAGATTTTACAAAACACGTAACTCTTAGAAAAATATTAAAACACTATCGCCTAAAATGGGCATTGATTTCTCCTTTCCATTTATTATTATATTTTGTTTAAATAGTGTCAAACCGTTTGTTTGACCATTTACATCGATAATAGCCAATAAGAATAAAATCATACGGCTCGTGAATCAATATGACATGTTTGAGCAAGACTTTATGACAGTGTTTATTTTTCTAGGAGGAAAATTTTCTTTCAATAACAAAATTTCTTTTGTTGTGTGTATATTTTCTTTGAGAGTTGATTCCATTTCGTCGGAGACCCAACCGTCTTAAATGCTTAAATCTGACCAGCAATTCCAGTGGTGTTTCATTTGTAGTAATTTGTACACGGGCACCAGATTACTTATCTTTGGGTGACTCTGATACAAAAAATATATAATGTGGTTTTAGTGTAGATAAGCAAAGCCAAGGAGAACTATGCATATTTTATGAAATGTGAGATTAGTTAGAAAATAAATTGCCTACTAATATATTTATGATCATATCTCGATAGTGGCCTAGGACGCAGGCTAATTGATCGTTTAACTTTTATCGTATGAGCGCTAGGCGAGGCGGTCACACCGCCGCGACTTGAAAATGTAACAAGGTGGTCCGCCACTCGTTCTAATCTTTCTATTTTTAGACACAGACCATTAAATCAGGACGACCGAATAAATAATCATGAATATGTAAGCGCTCACATAAGCCGCATTTTGTTGTCAATCACTCGGCTCGGACACAGGTTGTGCCAGTAAGCGAAGGAGGTATGCGCAAGCACACAATCGAAAGTGAGCGACACCCGCATTTTGGACAAGTTCACGCTCTTTTGTTTTATTGAACGGATTAAGTGACGTTGCTTTGAAATCCGTTTATGTGCGAAATAATAGTGCCGCCACTATTACATCGCACATAAATTGTCTACAACAGGGATTTCCAAACTGTTTTAGGAAAAAGACCCCTTAGCCTGAATGAATACTACTCAAAACATGAACATAATTTCTACTGAAATATTAGTCATTCTCATAACAAGTTGGTACACGTAACACAACTTATACAGTATGTTCAAGGTTTGAAATAAAAACTTGTGTTAATTAAAAAGTGTCGATTTTTAGAACTCTTTGACCCCTAAAATTTGTTTTAGTATAAGTCGACCCCTGGGAAACCGATATCGACCAGTTTGGGAATCCATAGTATGATTATATGCTAATAAACTATAATACTTGCATTTTATAGAAATTCTAGTAATTTAGGTATGCAAGCGCTCAGCTTTAGGTATGTAAGTCGTTTCATTTACTTTGATGCTAAAATGCTAAGATTCAGGTATTTAGATATTTTAAGATCAGAATATTGTTAAGTACTTCTAGAAAGCTTATATATAGATAATTGTTTCAATAATTTTTTTTTATTCGTACAAGTACATAAAAGTTATATTTTTTTTAATTAGTCACAGCTTTCCATCTGACCCCGCCCACTGTCCCATGCTAGCCTGTCTTGTGTTCTTGCCTAGCATGTTGTAAAAGGCGACTAATGGTATATCGGATTTTGGGTGTGTGATTGTGTAGGCGACAGGTTGGCCGCTTGTCACTGCTTTTTCACAATTTTCCATCAAGCCCAGCCCGGCCTTATTTTCGGCTGAATGTGGTTAAAGGGGCATGCTGCCCCATTGACTCTGCCTACCCCTTCGGGGATTATGGGCGTGATGTTATGTATGTATGTATATAAAGAAGCAAATACCCCCTGCCTACCTCATTATAGAAGTGGCGTGAAGTTTAATTTAGTTATATAAAGAAGCAAATAATATATATTATATTATCAATAATTTTCTAACTATAAAGGACCAACATAATGAGACACCCATTAGAAAGTTATCGATCCTCTTCTCATATTATGATATCTAGTACTATTTAATATAAGATCTATTGATAGTAGTTTTTATGTTTTCGTAAAATTTGCATTTCTATTCTATTCTATTTCTGTTTAAGTAATCAAGCACATATAAAAATATAGTGTATGTAAGTATTGGACGAATAATGAAGTCGAGTATATGTGTGATCTTAAAAACAGGTGTTGTGCTATGATCATAAATTTGCCGAAGAATGAATACAATACTGGTCTGTTTTAGAAAATGTTGCAACGCCGGTCCTCCCGAGAACGCTAATTGGGCCCTTAATTACCCTACAAGACTTTATATCTTCCGCTCTGGTTTGAGAAAAATTGTAAACAATAGAGGAGAGACTTATTTTATGTCTACAAGATAGTGCAGGGCCGTGATTTACTCGGTCAAGGCGGTTAGCAAAAACTCGTCCGAGTTACAAAAAGACGCAATAATATTGTCCAAGACATTCGCGACTCAAAGAAAATGACTTAAATGACCACTCGCCGACACTAGCCTCGTTACGGCACTTGATAAAATACCTTCCCCGGTATTCATTATTGCGAAACAGATGACATTATGAAACCGGGCGTTTCGGCAAACTTCCGAGGGCTTTCACCGCAGGGAGAGGGATCTGGTCTAGTCGCAGTTTGATTTTGCCGCTCGGGGAAGCTAACAGGTGTATTGTAATATCCAAGCAACATGCAGATAAACTCACAAGCACTGACCTCGTGGCTACCAATTCCGATTAGTGGTCTGTATGCATTCTAACTTCCTGTGTATTAATATTGTATAATCACTGGTATTTTCTATAAAAACTTAACTAGTAGGTAAATGTATATTGCATCATGAGTATTGATTATTATTTTAAAAGGCCCGCATAACAAGTGCATTTCCTATCAACTACATATTTCAAGTACCCATATCGGTAAACTCGTCCAATTCGTGTCAACATGACTAATTGGTAGTGGAAAAAAACATATTTGGAACCTTTAAAACATTAAATTAAACTATTTATTAAAATTAACCATGTGAGACTTTGCGGAACCATTCACCGAACCTGTTTTGCCTTAAATAGATTGACACAATATTAAATTAAGCGACATTACCTAAACACAGCGTAGAAACGGAAGGGTGACAAAGGTTTCCCGAACAATTAGAGAAAAAATCAAGATATTTTTGAGGCTAAAACAAAAATAAATAAAGTAAAATAATTAAGATACTATTCGATTATCAGTTCTAGCTTTAAATTAAAACTGTTTTCACATTGAAAATCTCAAATTAACCCAGTAATGATCTAACTGTTTTTAATTTGAAGTAGGTAATTGCTTGCTGCGTCGAGTATTCAATCGAGATTTATGCAAGTGCGACATGTAAGCCAATGTCAATACATTTCACTGTCGTCATCCTATTCAAGAGCAATTTGTCTTCCGGCTTAGAGAATGAACGAACAAACAGGTACCGAACACAGATGTAATTAGAGTCGTTCTCATTATGATAACCGCATTCATGTGTAGGTCACGCTTTATTAGTAAATAAATACAACATATTGCATTAATTTGTATTTTGCTTGTCCGAAAATCAAGCCGCGAAACCGGTTTTAAAAAGTGGTTTTCTTATTTAAATAGGCCGTTGAACTTTTTGTCTCCATTTCTTACGTAATGTGTGATTCGGTATTAATGTATTTTCTCTACATTTGTGGGTCATAATTATAAGCGAGCTTAATAAAATAGAAGTTTAAATAGTAGCAACGTCTGTCATGCCTATACAATTATTTGTTACGTGTAATGACAGTCGTGATTTTTGCAATCGACTGGAGCCAGCTGTAATTTAGCGAATAAGATGTCTAAAAGGAACGGTCGGTCGGTCAATATGATTCTGCTTTATCTATTGATTAACGTGAAGTGACTCTTACAACAATTTTATTAAGAACTGTCGAATATTAGTGATATCAGAAAAAAAAATACACAACCAAATTCTAGGTGAATGGTATACTAGGTGAACGGATAGACATACATAAATGCGTTTATAAACATCCATGACTCGAGTACAAATGTGCATATTCATCACACGAAACATTTGTTTGTTGTGTTTTTCCCTAGCGGGATACGAACCCGCGACCCTCGGTTTTGTGGCCAGGGTCTCTGACCACTCGACCAACGGGCCAGGCATTATATTGCTTTAATTAGAAATACTAAAGTGGTAATAATATTAATACCTCATTGGTCTATAGGTAGCTAGCGCAGTCCGTTTCAAATTCCGGGTGATCGCAACATTTGTGGCTGGGTGCTTCCACATTGAAATTGCTCCCTACGTTCCTCCGGCTTTGTCGAATAAACGTCTCATCAGACTAAGAGAATGAAAGAACAAAGAGTGCACCTATATTTGCGCCGACACTTGTGCACTATAATGTCCCCTGCGTAGTTGGCTAATTAATCCTCGTTAAGATTGGCCGCGTAAAAATACTATTATTATTACTTACATTGATTAAGTTTAATTTATATAATAAGATAATAAATTAAAAAGAAAATAATTTTACCCAAACAGATATAATTGCTATGATGTACGAATGTTAATTACTTCGACTTATTTTAGCCGGTTTCACTCTCACCGTACGTACGTGTAAATTGATACAAATCGTTAATTAAACCTATTGCATTTTAGAAGGGAATCAGAATCAGAAATCCGCACTCTGCGCCTAATATGACGATAAGACTACGAAGGCTGCTTTGAGAAATCATTCATTAGAATTGATTAACCCAATATATCACGAGCTTATAATTATAGGTTTTAAAAAATGCATTAAATTTCTCAACACGGTTATTGATTTCAGATTCAACAAAACTTTATTTTGAAATTCTATTGCGGAAATTATTGCCTATTGACCACATAGATATATACTCGTAATTGCTTAAGTCGTTGCTTTAAAGATTTTTTGTCGCTAGGCTGTGACCACAGAAGGAATCGGACCAAGACACATTTTACAATCTAGAATTCTTAATAGAGAATGTTCATTTTACGGAGCATACATTACTTAATTGCCTGCCATTTTGTCGTGTAGTCTTTTATTTAAGACAGGGAAGTACATAGTTACTCTACGTAGAACATGTAACACTTGCGGAAAGATTGTATGAATTTCGTTAGTACCTAATTGAACAAAGGTATTGCGCAAACGACGTGTTCTGGTGGTCTGGAGCATTAAACAGTAGTCGTGGGTATGTTAACGAGTAGATAGTGATCGATTTATCCATCTGAGTGGTACGGCCGTTGCGAAAGGCGTACGCGCGCGCCGCCCGCCCGTTGCGTACCCGCTTCATGTCAAGAATGTCGTATCGTTAAACTCACATTCGGAATCTTATACAATATAGAGCTTGACATTATAAATGTGTACATTTCTATAAGGCATAATATAGTACATAGTGCCGTGTCCTTAGTGTTGCATTCGAGTACGTTTTTTTTTCTCGGTCGATCATTTTAGGAAAACAACTATGCTATAAAGTGCAGATTGGAATATTTTAAGATATGCCTCCAGTGTTTGTTATCTCAGAACAAATACAGTGCAAGGTCATAAGCACGATAATTTTTGTTTTTACACTTCTATGTTGTAGCTGATGTCTTCTTAATAAATATTTTAATAATGCACATTATCCTATGGATAGGAACTAGATATGATGATTATTATATGAGTGACGTCAAATACTCATAGTATTTGGTTGCTATTCGAGTGCTAAAATTAATCTGGTAGTTTTACTATTTAAAATTATCATTATTTTTTTTTAGGATCTATATTCTCAAGTAAAAACTATAGCATACATGAGCGATTGTGGTTGTGCTTCTTTAATTTTGTATTACTTTGTCGAACGGAATGCTTAGAAATATTACTGCATTTCTCACTGCACCTATTAAGTGTAGCCAAATGGTAAAATCACTTAAAGCGATAAAATGTCTTTGTTTTCTTTTATAAGATAGGTATAACGTAATTCATACATAAATCTACTATCCAATAGTATGTTGAGTATGTAAGTTTGAATATTTACAACATTATTTTTGATAAGTAAGCGGGGTAAGTGATCATAAAAATAATGACGAGGACCATAACTGCTAATACATTTACCTGAGAATATTTTTCATCCCTCTGCCTAGTAGTCAGTGTGAATTAAGATTCCAGTTTTCATGGAGCTTGTAGTACAGCGGTGGACAAGCAAGAGCAGCGTACTCGACAGCCGGAGACCTTGCGCAGGCGCAGGCGCGTTTGATAAACGAGCCATAAACGCCGCGCTGACCTCTGCGCAGTTCCGTTCCACTCGGGTAGGGTTGCCGTCTCTAAAATGTATCAAATGGGACAATAGATGTGATATGACATCTTTTTCGACTTAACCAATGACCCAATGACCCATATATCACAATGTAACGAGTAGAGTATCCAGGCAGCCGTTGAGCTCGAAAAGAATATAAATGAAATCTACCTTAGTCAAACCCCGAGTGCAAACAGTTCTAAGTAAATTCATTCCGGCAACCCTGTACTTGGACTCCACCCAGCCGCAGGCCGCAGCCGCCGCCCTGCACCGAGCCGTATGTCATCGCGACAGATAATGCACACATTACTGCAGCTCACCTGCGATAGAGGTCGGAATATGTAACGATTATGTGGACATTCTATTAACTTACAGGCGTTCCAATCGAATAAATAAATAAATTCTTCAGACTGACACACCAATTCCCTAGTCCCAAACTAAGCTTATGCCTGTGCTATGGATACTAGGTGAACGGATAGACATACTTAAATACGTTTATAAACATCCATGACTCGAGTACAAATGTCCATGTTCATCACACGAAACATTTGTCCCTAGCGGGATTCGAACCCGCGACCCTTGGATTCGTGGCCAGGCTCTCTGACCACTCGACCAACGGGCCAGTCGAACAAAACCATAATCGAAGATAATTTATTGTAGACTAGTAACATGCGTTATGTTATAAAAAATAAATATGTATAAGAGATGCTGCGATTGGGGATTAATGATAAAGATAACATCGTGACAACATTAACCTGTTCCACTAAACCCATAAAGCGATTCACGAATCCATACCATACACACGGTATCAGATTATTTAGATCTTAAACCGCATTATGTAGTAAAGCTTACGTAGTTGGCGGATGTTATTGTTTTCAAGTATTAGTATAAAACCTGAAACAAACCGCTCTAAGTCAAAATAACTATCATAAAACAGGGGGCGATGAAACGATTACGCTATTTAGAATTTATGTTAAATTATGCATATTTCCTTCTAGTAATAAAATCTTATCTTTGTTATGTAAATTATAATTGTTTTGTGAACAGCGACACCGTTTTAATAGCGCGATTTTGTCATAGAGCTGTGTGTATGTTTGCAGTTAATCGATTTTAATCTTACAAACTTACATATTTATAATATTCAGGGTCAGTGGTTATAATACCGCGCAGCGTTTATTCGAAGTCGAATCGCCTTGTAAGCACAAACAACAAATGTCCTAAAGTTGGCCAACTCGGCGAGCCGGCCATGTTTGACCAGCCACTTAGAGTCTCCGCTCTAAGTATTACGATTGCACACGTAACGATCAGGGTTAACACTACTCTACCGTTGACATTTTTTTTGTATTCTGCAGACAGAAAATTTTGCTTTTCTTTCCATTTTAATTAGGTGGTCGCTTTTCAGTAAGGTGTTGTCTTTGTTCGTCTATCTGAGCTCCAATTTGTCACGACTCATATTTCGTAGTTTATTCTATATTTTTAAGTCGCTGTAGAAACATTACTTTGCAGCAGCCATAAGATATAATCACAAATAATTAAACAATGTTTATATGGTTAGCTAAAGCTATAGATATTAAAGATACAATTCATTTTGCAACCGACCATGTCAATGATATATTGCGCTTAAATTTTATCACGACCCAGTTTAAGTAATTAATTGATCAGATGATTATTTATTAGCATACAAATGATATGTTTTGCATGTCACAATCATTTAATTTAGATAAACTGGATGAAAAGCAGATGACTGGTTCGTTTAGGAGTATTTCTAATACTTTTAGCTTAGTTAGAACATGGTATTTTCCTGTTTTTTTATGATGGCAAAATGTCTAACATATTAGTCTAAGTAAAGAATAGTTCATGTCAAACATATCAGTCTAAGTAAAGAACAGTTCATGTCAAACATATTAGTCTAAGTAAAGAACAGTTCATGTCAAACATATTAGTCTAAGTAAAGAACAGTTCATGTCAAACATATTAGTCTAAGTAAAGAACAGTTCATGTCAAACATATTAGTCTAAGTAAAGAACAGTTCATGTCAAACATATTAGTCTAAGTAAAGAACAGTTCATGTCAAACATATTAGTCTAGATAAAGAACAGTTCATGTCAAACATATCAGTCTAAGTAAAGACGACACAAGAAAATTGTTCCACATTCTCAATACCTTAACTAATTCTCAAAAGTATCTTTAAAAGTAAAGTCATTCATCATCAGTCATCTACAATACATACATATGTGTAAGTACCCACAAAGGTAAGTGAAAAATAAAAAAATACCAGTAGTTTGTAGATATACAGGGAATAGTCGGTTAAGTAATAGGCATATTTACGGTTTTGCATGTTTATACGGATCAACACATAAAGTATTTGGTACAATTGGTTTGTATTCCGGGCATTCATTGTTATTTAAATTGGAATTATGAATTAAACTTCCACAAAATTCCAATGTGCTGCCTTGTCTCCATTAGATAACAATCTAGCAGACAGTAGGTACGTTTGACGTTTACGTCAGTCTGAATAAAATTATTATAACATTGACTTATGTTTGAATGGTCGCCATCTGACGTCTATTTGTACTATTTGTCCACCACTAACCAAACACAGAGAACAAATAACGTGGCATTCGTTTGAGTCTATATAAGTTTATATGAATAATAATTTAAATAGATACTATCATCAATGACGGCCTCGTTGATCTAGTGGTAGCATGCGCCGTCAAAGGACCAAGAGGTCCTTGGTTCAATTCCCTGGTCGGGTCAAATTTGTGGCTGGGTATTTCTATATTTAAATTACTAATATAAGACGTTGGTCCTGCGCCTGATCTCTCCGGTCATCTCCGGTCATGTCGAATTGCCGTCTCACCGGACTATGAGAGTGAAGGAACAGAGTGCACCCGTCTTTAACCTAACGTTTGTGGGTAACAAATGTCGATGATCCCTTGGCAATCTAGAACTAGGGGGCCCTCTAGATTGTGAGGGCCCGGGGCACATGCCCAAAGTGCCTAGTGGGAAAGAGGGGCTGAGTGCACCTGTATTTGGGCACACACTTATGCACTTCAATATCTCCTGCGCAGATGGCTAATCCTCGTTGAGATTAGCCGCCGTCACCAATATCGGTTAGTAGGACATAATTTTTTTATCAATGGGAATCTTTGTCTGTATGAATGTTTGTTGCTCAACCTTGTATCTGATCTGGATGCATCTTGCAAAATTTGTCTGGGATAGCCATAGCTGTTCCGAATTTTACGCGGGTGGAGCCGTGAGTAAAAACTAGTGCAAAGTAATATTTAGTAACAATGCGGCACTCATTAGAATAAAGACAAGGTGCATTTCGGTGAGGAAATTGCGGCATCCACCGTGTCGAAATGTCGCGACTCAAATCTTTACATTCAAACAAATGGCATTAAACTCGCCGGACAACTTATAATAATATTCATTTAATATTAAGTTTATGTTTATTTTTGCTGTATATGTCCTTAATAATATTCTAAATTAGCGGGTATTGAGAAATTATGTATGTACGTTGAATGAGTTTTATAAATATATCATTTATTGCTTTATTTACGAAACATTCTTATTTTTCTGTAATAAAATTCGAATAAATCTTGCATCAGATGCTTGACCGGTTAAGATAATATACTTGGACTATAATATTTTTATTCATACTATAAGTCTACAAGAATATATTCCTTGTAGAGTTATAGTATTAAGTGTGAGAACACGTATCAATAGGCCATTTGTGGAACACATCACCCTCTCTCTAGCGTTATGTCCCGTGCTTGGAGTGTATAGTGCTTTGGGGTCTGCTTAGACCATGATCTAGGATGTAGCGATAATTAACGCGACTGCCGATTTGACCTTTGTAAGCCTCATATAGGGGAACCAAACATTATCATTTCATCATGGTTACACATCCATAGTTGTTTGAAGGTGCAGATTTCATCACAATCATTTTCCTCACCGCCGAGCTAGTGGCACAAATACGTAACATAGAATTGAAAAACCAGAATAGGTACGTGTACGGATTTAAACCTGCACCCTTTGGATATGAGACGTGTGTCTTTACCATTAAGCTACCACTGATCCGCTATTTGTAACAACACTCATTCATTCAATGGTTAGGGGTTGCCGTTTTCTCCCAACATTCTTTGTTTGTGCTTTCCGTGACAACCTGTACCTAATATGTAAGGCCGCACCAACTCCTGTATACTCAACTCATTCTGTAAATTTTAGCTTATAAGGTGTATGATCTTGTTGGTTGTCCAAACAAATAAATAAATAAAAGATCAGAATGTCTATCCTTCTTGGAAATATAACATTTAGTCAGTGACAATAGTAAAACTAGAAACTAAATCATTTGACCACCGCTGCGCATAAGAAAGACATAAGAAGACGCTATTCCAAGTAAAATAGATAGAACATCATCTTATGTAGTATTACAAAAACTCGGAGGCGTTGTACCACGTAACACTTACCGCATTGGCAGAGATTCGATCACGAATCGCGGGCGCGAACAAAAAAACGAGCCATCGGCTACGTCGCAGCTGACGGATAAGTGCTATTTATACGATGCAATAATGACCCGCCATTAATTTCCGTAATCAATTTGTCTACATGTGATATAATTACGGTTTTAACATCCATTTTGAAAGATGCCTTAGCTATATTATCACGCTATCGAGAACATTTTATTTGTGTTTCTGTCTATATTTTGTTCCGCAGGATAAAAAAAATAATCTTCACGTTAACGTTAATGGCCATAGCCAGTGCCGGATTATCCATATAGCAGGAGGTAGCAAATGCTACGGGCCCCGCGTTACATTTGTAAACGGGGACCCCAGTGAACAAAGACCCAAACTATATTTTGAAGGTCCTTTTTGGTAAGCATTTGCTACCCGACCCGCGCTGTCTATTTATTTATTTAATTATTTATTAAGTCTCACTAACAACACAGTTACATTAATCTTTATTTCAAGACAATAAACGCAGCCAAATTCAAAACGAAACGATAAAGATAAAACTGTAAAATCGCACGGTATGCATTTTTTATGGTAGTTGACGACGAAAATTACTCCGAAAGATTTTATTGGGGACGCAGACGTATGTCGTCCCGTGTGACTACTCTCCACGGGATTATCTCCGAGGAGCGCGCGCGCCGGTCGTCGTGTCGTGACCGCGATGCGCCGCATGAGAACAACTCAACCTTGCTAAATTCCGTTTACTATATTTAGGCTGCCCTATGCTAATACTTTAATCGTGACCACAGCTCTTGGCGTGACATTGTGATAGTCTTAACGTAAACGTGACGTTGCAGAGTTCAATCCTATCGTACGTAATTAATTATTCGTTTTGTTTTCTCACATATTTGTCCGTAGATTTTGTGTATATTAATGTACCTTAATACAGTAGGAAGAACATATTTCAATTAAATGATCCTTGACTAAGTCACAAGTACGGCCAATTATACACATAGCCAAGGTGTTTTAAAACACGTAAGCATTAATGACATGTACACACCAGCTCCCACTGAATTGTAAAAAATATTTATAATTGCGAAATATGAAACATCATGCCAAGGAAGGTTACCTTCTTAAATCAATATACATATATTAATTCATCATCCTCCTGGCGTCGTATCCTGTGCTTAGTCGGGATCCGCGAAACATTGATCAAGATCCAGGATTTACCGAAACATTGAGGCGCTGTTGATCTGAAGTAACTCACAGATAGGGAAACCAGACATTTTGAATCAAGTTACACAACCTAGCTATTCCGAAGGGCAGGCTTTATTACAATGTTTTCCCTCAACGTCGATCTAAATACGAAGGTATAGATTTGAAAACTCCAAAGAAACTCGCCCTAGTTTGAACCCGCTCTCCTTGAACATGAGGCGCGTGTCGTTACCATTGAGTTACCATCCCTCGCGTATGTATTTTATAATTCATCGTTATTTAAATGACAATTTGGTCCAAATTATATATTTTAAACAATTAAGCTAAGTGTTTCATGTATCGAAGCTCGGGAACCAGTTCCACTGGTCCGGGTCCCACACCCGATACGATCTCTCGACGCGCGCGCCGTACTTGCACAATTGTTATTTTTTATTAGATCACGATGCTGAACATTTGCATGACACAAGTATGTGACTCCGTTACTCCAGTGACGTGAAATAGAGCATATGATTAAAAAAAAAAAGATTAGACTTTAGGTAATAGACAGCTATTATTCTGATATTAATCCAGCTCTCGCCATTTCTCAGCAACGGTAACAGTTAGTTTTTACAGCTCAAAAAGGTTTCATCATCTCCGTTATTTGTTTAAAGATAAAGCGACGAAGACAAGTCGTTTTGAGTTAGTATTTAATCCACGTATGGATCAGTGCCACTCCATATTTAACTAACTACATTCTTGTGGAAAAACCATGCATACACCATTGCATGCATTAACTCCTAACATTCTGAATGGGTGTCACCAATCGGACATCGTATAAACTTTCTATAACTGTCATTTGGACAAAGCCATCGTTAATATAATGATTAGCGGATAGCGAATTCAGCATTCGGCATCAATCGACGATAAATATTGACAATTAGCGTTCGAACTCTACTTTTGTTTACTAAACTGTTATTATGTAGATATGCATGTTCATTCATTATACAACTGACATGCACTAATGCATCGCACGATTGTTATCGCTAGTCGCAAACAGTGTTACGTGGCTGCTTCACTGATCTCTGAACACAATTAACGGTTGTGTTTTACATAATCCTAGCAAATGTGTAAGGCATCGACTGCAACTGTAATTAAATTGTAGCTTAGCGAAGTATTGTTGAGGAGGTTTTTTAAACGTTAAAATTGATTGACCGAAGTGTAAGAGTAAAATTTCTGAGCAGATTTAAATAATCAAGCCAATGCATTGTTTACCGTAATCAATAAAGAACATTCTATGCCACTTATTACGGGGCTCTGCTGCGCAGTGTACACTGAGCAGCAGCCTATTATTATTATATTTATAATAATAATTTCTATGACTAAACAAAATTGTAGGTAGTGGCGCGATGTTCAATTACCTAATTTAATTTTCGTAATAGATGTAATTGTTTGATAGCTCTCAACATCGTACGTTATATAATTTCACAAGTGATTAATTATTAAAACACCATTAACAACTTTGTAGTTGATTGAAGCACGAGTGAGAGTTAAAGGTAGAATTATCTGACCCACACAGGTATTATGTCAAAATTGCTTAAATGCTGGTTGGCTATTGGCATTTCTTTTAGCGCGGGGACATACAAAATGATAATTGTTGCCAAGTAAGAGTTGACAGATTTGAGATATCCGAATAATAATACAGAACTCATTTAATTTATTTCATTAATAACGCAAAGTATATTAACAATTTCCAAATGTAAACATTTCGAGGAGAATTTATTTTTTTTTTATTTGTAGGATAGGCGATTGGCGTTTGAAAAGTTGTGTTTAATAATATAAAATTACCCGTTTAATAATTATCGATGTCTTACAAACAACACATTTTAGTAAAAAAAAAGAATGTAATGATTACAATTATCAAGCCTGTGTCAGCCTCAAACTGACAGTTAATAACTAACTAACTTAACTTCACGCCACTTCCCTAGCGGGGTAGGCAGAGAGAACCGAATACCCGTATACAATCACCCCAGTCTTTTAAATCAAAAAGGTCAAATACACAATGATGCAAACAGTCATATAATTTCCAACCTAAGATAGATAGACTTCAGACCGATCCTAACTTTAGATGACTACTGCCGTAAACACAAGTGCCTTCATTAAACTATACCATATCATAACCATATTGAAGGTATAACCTTTAGCACTTGCCCCGTCGGAAATTACGATACGAGTATCAAGAACGTTGGGCCAATCATAAAATTAGGTGTCATCATGACAAATTGTTGAACGACGCGCGCGCTTGTTTACACCGATGTAATTAAATACACATGTACCGTGCTTAACCTAACTGATATTAGTGTTTGTGATGTTTGTAACATTTATGACATCAGAAGTATCTTGCCACTTCATTATGTAGTGTGTAACATTCGCTGTAGGCGGATATCCCTTTTTCCCTGCATTATTGCTCATTAGGTGTACGCATAAAGTGCGCGTTCGAATGGAGATATTTTCTACTTATTAGACCTCTTGGGTTGTTCTTCTAACTTGGATTAAATAAGATGAAAAAAAAACAATGTTAATCCTTTTTGTATTACATCATCATGTTGTGCCAAGTGAGCATGGCCAGCTAGTAGTACTACTTATGATGTGGGTGAGCGCGTTGCCATGCAGTATTTAAATTTGAGGGACACGTCGCGTCGCTACATAAATATTAACTAA
This sequence comes from Glyphodes perspectalis, assembly GCA_951394215.1. Taxonomy (NCBI): domain Eukaryota; kingdom Metazoa; phylum Arthropoda; class Insecta; order Lepidoptera; family Crambidae; genus Glyphodes; species Glyphodes perspectalis. The sequence continues at coordinate 15,841,268 of OX596199.1, forward strand.
CAAAATCCATAAAAGCATTTTTTTACAAACGAGTAGGTATTCTGACCATGCAATCATAGTTTTTTATTGGTAGTTTGCATGTAATGTTCGCATGTATAAGATCCTTGATGTCTTTTGTACAGGGGCAAATAGTTTATTCTCCCTTATTGTACATTATGAAATTTATAGTTTATTGTTTGTTTTTATACCCAAATGTGCTATTTACGGTTATAAATTGCACGAACATTCACGAACAGCTAATTAAATATTTTATTGATAATTATATGTTTTCTTTTTCAGGTACGGCGGCTAGATGGCATGTTTAAACACAGCTCATCACAATTGCAATATAAAATTGGTGAGAAATTTTGTGAACATATTTGTTAGTTTGTCACACATAAAGTAGCATGTGTGATATGAGACCTTAAAAATATAGTTGGTCAGCTGGAACTGTACATAATCTATTACACACCCTTTGGCGTATTAAACTGTCAAAATAGACGTATTTATAAAAAGCAGGTTTAATAAAAAGCATCAATTACTATCACGAAATCCCTGGTCGGAGACTTTATGTAGATAAGCGAATTTACTACTACGCAAGCGTTAATTTGCACTAAGTAGAATTACAAAAATATACTTAACTTAGGTCGGGTGCTGCACTAATCGACGCATTCACAGTAAATATAAGAAGGCGCATTTTTGCGATTCGTTACGGCGCGTTATCGGACGCCGTTTTGATCTCAACAAATTTCACAATTCAATTCACACCACCCAATAAATACATTAACCGAGCCCTGAATTGTATCCACGGAAACGATTATAGCGCGAGCAGCTATCCAAAAGTTATTGAAACGATTTAAGTGGTCGACACAAAATTCTGCTTTGTACTTAGCAAACCGTAGGGCGACCATAGTGATTTAGACTAATGGTAGATCGGGTTTGGGTGTGTGATTATGTAGGCGACGAGCTGGCTACTTGGCGCTACTTAGTTTTCACAGATTTACATGTAACCCAGCCCAAAAAGTTTTCTCACTGAATGTGGTCAAAGGGACTTGCTGTACCTTTGACTCTGTCTACCCCTTTTGAGATTACGAGCGTAATGATACATATGTATGTGTGGATTTAAGTATATCTATCCGTTCACCTAGTATTTATAGCAGAAGCATACATATTTGGTTTGGAACTAGGAATTGGTGTGACAGTCTGGGAATTTATATATTTATCACTATGACACACCATAGCTCACATGCTCTTTCTACATACGTTTTCGAGATTGACAAATGTGGGTCAGCCTCAGTTCAATAGACATTGGTGTTGTCAAATTAATAATGGCGTGTCACGTCGCTCACGCAAAAGCTTTCCATCCTCAGACGATCGTAAGATGTTTGCGTCATGTAGAAACGAATTAATTACCTATAAGAATATATCATGAAATTAAATGTAAATATGTTATATTGACAAATCAATAAACTCTTAAAACTCGCGCGCTAATGCCTAGGTCCAAAAGTCCAAAGTAAGCTTGTGTTATGAATCTAAGTTAACAGACGGATAAATTCAAATAGCTTTATAAACATCAATGACTCGGGTACAAGTGTCCTTTGGTTTCGTGGCCAGTATATTTTACTACATTTATACGACCTGCGGGTGCGGCTTGTCATATATTGCTCTCCACGTTATTTATCTTATTTGAATAATTTATTAATCCCTTATTCAAACAGCAACATTAAATAAACATTTACAAATAGCATTATGTGAGAAAAAATATTATTTCCATTACATGCTATTCATTTTCAATCGGAATACGCTTTCCAATCAAACATTTAATATTTGCTTTTACGGATCCGATTTCACTATACTTATGTCGTTAACAAGATACATAGATCATTTTTGCTAATACAAGGTAGTGGTAACCCTAGCCATAGCGTGTGCAACTCACACAAGCAAATAACTATAACCTCGATTATCAACCGATCGGAGGTCTAATAGTCCATTCATTCGGTCTCAATGAGTGCAATCACGGGCCTTTTGTCTTACTACTAGCAAATTGCACCGTGTTAGATACACGTACAGTATCAGACTGTATTAAATCACTCACCTACTGTTTTATATAGAAATGGTTTCACTACTAACCTGCAAATGTAATAACAACAATAAAAGTCCTGCAACATTGTATGTAGAACTACCTATACCCTACAAGGTATTGCAATGCTGGATTCAGCAGTCCAGCTGGGCGGAGCGCAATTTGAGCTGTGCTGGATCTAGTGACATGTGCTGGTTTAATTTCACTGGATTTCAATGCGAACTTATTGATAGGCCCGTTGGTCAAGTGGTCAGAGTCCCTGGCCACGAAACCAAGGGTCGCGGGTTCGAATCCCGCTAGAGGCAAATGTTCGTGTGATGAACATGGACATTTGTACTCAAGTCATGGACGTTTATAAACGTATTTAAGTACATATATCCGTTTAACTAGTATCCATAGCACTACCTTATAAGCTTAGTTTGGAACTAGGGAATTGGTGTGTCAGTCTGAAGAATTTATTATTTATATTATTATAACTGCAGATTGGAATGTTCGATGAAGCACTCCAGGTGGGTCCAGCACAATTTTAGCTCTGCTGGATCAGGCATATGAAGCTAATCCATCTAAAATGCCGCTGGATCGCAATCCCCATTACCTATTAAGAACCTATAGCACTCTACCTTGAGAGCTTGTATAAAAGTTAAATTGAGCTTACATCTGCTCCAAGTTTAAGTTCTTATAGTAAAGTCTTATGCTGTAAAATTTGTCCTAAATGTCAATCTATAATATTCCAATCAACTGATCACTTTAAAACAGAGTTGCTTTTAGGTTATTAAGAACGCGTTAAACATTAGAACAAGCATATAATTCGTACATACAGGTCTCATCTTTTAAGTCTATATTCAATTATTCAAACCTGATTGAGTTTATAACGGGGATAAACACAAACTAAGAAGCAATTCCTACCGAAACATATACAAATGAAGACCAACATTAATATAGGGGCTAATCGGTTCTTAATCATTGCAACTTGTCTTGTCAACATTTTCTATTTAGTGCATTCTATGGCACAAATTTCAAAGTCCCAGCCAAGGTCCCGCGTGATGAAACTGGCGGGTTTGATGTAAAAATAATAGAACACGTAGCGACCGTAACGGTCCACAGACGTGTCGCTCCGACATTACAAAATGGCCACGATATTCTAGCCGACACCGACCCTCGCCATTGTGGACCTTTACTTAAATAGAATTTAATGAGTTTGCAAAACATTCGCAAATCTGCACTTGAAGGAAATCCATAATGTCATGCTAAGTTTTAGCCCCAGAGAAGCGCTTCCGCCTACACAAGATGTTTTAGACATTGATATTAATAAACATTGATTTACCTATACCATTTGCATTCCATTGATTTTTATGGAGTGGTGTCTCGGTATGGTCCTTAATAGTAATCCACGATACAAAGTTCCATAGATAAAACTATTAGGTACGTTGCTCATAACATAACCCATGTTTAATTACATATTTTTGTATACTAATTTATCGTTGTTTAAATAATTAACATCTCCATTAACACACGACACTCAATGGTTCGCATAACCATCAAAAAACAATAGTCAACAGATACCTATTCCTATTAATTTTGTATTACGCAGTCATTTTATAGAAAGAAGAAATTAATCGGTACAATAAAAATGTCATAAAACGTTTAGCCATGATTGCGCACGCAACAGAAAGCGGCGGCGCGTATTTTCATGATTCTTCTTTGTTTCTTTTTATCATTTAATTTTCGTCATTCCCTATAAATAGGATTACGTAAAATACTCGACGCGATGTAAGAGTTATTTAATTCTATCATAGTATACTCGTACGCACGATGATTAAAATAGCCGATACAACTTTGTAATTCGATGTCCGTATATCTTTCGTCGACGATTCGGGAAGCTGTGTAGCTATTAAATACTACATCACAACATTATCGAAAGTTAGAAGTGGTTTTAGTTGTCTTAAAGTAATACAAATGATTTTACTGATTGTCGTTAGCACCTTCATAAATCAGTTTTTAGCCTATATATTATTGTGTCTTCATATTTCTCCTTCGGTTACTCATAAGTTATTCAGTGTTAGTAATTTAATACAGCAACCTATTTTAGGGTCAAGTGTCATTAATGGCCTTTATAACTTTTTTGCACGCTAAGTTATATTTTGATAATAATATTTTATCAATATGAATGTTAACAAAAAACAGACGAACAGATAGATTTGTCAACTATTCGGTCTATTTCTTCTCACTGACGTCAAAATCCTACGTAATTTAATTATTGACTTCAATGTCAGGTTACAAATTCTTTATAATGTCATTAAAATAGGTAAACCTATTAAGAAACATCGTGAAGTTGGTGTCGTTTGCGCAGCAGGCGGTGGACGCTCGTGGAATAGCAATAAGGTGTTTGGGGTGCGCGGCGCCGGCGCCGGCGCCGGCCTGTCTGCGCAGCCGTGTGTGGCGTGTTAGTCGGGCCCAACGCTGACCAGTCTTCTTGCTTCGAACGGGGACATGAAATGACTTTAAAATGCTTTTGTACAAGTAACCTCCTTTGTAATAATTTAGTTCCATGTTAATCTGGGGCTCAATGCACCAGCTATTTGGCTAGGACTTTGGGTGATGGGTTTATGATTATGGAGGCAATGAGCGATCCTTGGACCCTTCATACTAAATCAGTACCTACGGGTTCAGTACAAAGCCATTAAAACCAGGCACACTTTGACATCAGACAGTGCCCTTTGACAGAATGAGCGTCCTATTTGTTCTGTACTGATACATACTGTTTTTATTGCGAAAAGTATTAGAGTGAAAATATTGCATGAGTACCTACATATCCATGTTAATAGTTTATTTAATCAGATTAAATCAGTACAACAGGTAGGTACCTACTTGTAGAATATATATAAAAAACCGAGTTAGGTGAGTAAGGACCGTGCCGTATGGCATTCGGTAGTCTCTGCCTAGCTAGGCAAATGGCATGAAGCTAATTAGTTAGTTAGATAATAATTGTATTTCCCGATATCACTCAGCACTATTGATTTAACTCCCAATCACAAGTACAGTAACTTGTTAGCCACAACGAGCAATGGCTACTTGAGTTCGGTCCTTAGATTCAAATATCATCATCATGTTGTGGAAATGAAATGTGACTGCATGTAGTCCAATCAAGCAAGTGAGTTGTTCAATCTTGTATTGGGCAGTTATTTTTATGATTCGCACCATTTTCCGAGAATGACATGAACGAACCTTGGTTACATGAGTATATCTTTGGATTACTTCGTGCAAGATGAATGTGTGTGACGAAAAAGCATTTTGACAATTTAGCTTACAGTACTACAAGATTTCAGCATAGGAAGATAAAATCTTTTCTTAAAATGGGGTACTTACATAGTTTCAAGACTGAAATTCTGCTTAAAACAGTAATATTTGTCAAAATTGCACTGGAATTGTTTATTTATTAATGTTCGACATGAGATTATTGATAACTCTTACGACTACACTGCCATCCCAACACTGACGAAACTGGTGTTATGATCGGGCACTTTTGCGAACCACTTCGAGACAAGTACCCCTGTTCAAAAGATGTTTAATTTTTGACAACATCTGAACATCGTGCAAAGAAGGTCGTGATAGGCCAAACACACTTACCTATATAATTATTATATACTTCATGTATTACATGAAGTATGCTTACTTTCCTGTATGTGTACACTTTTCTTTAAATCACATGTACTTAATTAAAGAGTTATGTAACCACCTTTCTCTGGTGGGCGCGCTGTCAATCAGCTCTGATGTTATCGCTTATCGAGCAGGCCCAACTCCTATGCAAAATTCTGTTTTATAATGCGGTCTCCAAGGTCTATCTTTGTTTGATGAGACACGCTGTTGCTATACGCGGCACTGGAGCTACATCAGCTGTGGCGTGACTGTGCCAATACGGTGTGTTTCTTACAGCTCCGAATTAGTATGTCAACGCATTGCCTACATACTACTGAGCTCACGACCGTTGAGCTACCTATTCCAAGAAATAGTACACGCATCTTATGAATAACATTATTTTTTACATTTTGACATAACTAACCATAATATTTCGTCTTCATTATTATGTTAGTAAATAATAATAGTTATCGCTAGATATTGTTCCTCACATCTTTAAAAAAATCATAATATTTAGATTGATTACATTATTGAGTAATCCATAGTAGATTTTCTATAATACTATTTATTCAATATGAATATTACAAATATACACTGTATCACATGCCTCCAGTAACACCATAGCCTGATTTCACTTATATCGTGGTCTAGGATTTGATATATACAATACATATTATATAATTTATTTACTTCGTGACTGGGCTTTTCTGTAATTTGCGTCTTTTGTGCACACATATACACACACCAAGTTTAAGAAAAACATATACATATGTATGTGTGTACCTAGAGCCGCACAAGGCACACTATTAATCTCTGCTAAATGGACTTGCTCCACATTCGTGTCCATTAGAGATGACTAATGGATTATATAATACGTTTTCAAAAAGTAAAAAACAACGGCAACCATTTTAGTTTTCAGACTCTGTGTTTTAATACAGCAACACATTTCCTGCATTAAATTATGATTTTTGAACCATCCTCTAAATGTGAAAGGAGATGGGTATTCTTTTCCACATTTTAAATATTAATAATGTCTCAAAGTTTGCATTCTGAAATACGAAAGATCATGGGTATGGTATATTTTTGGAATAATCTTAAACATGATAATAACAATCAAAATAAAATGCTGCAGTTGTTCTTTTGTACGTATATTCCAATTTTATATTAAACACTACCAATCCTTGCATCTAATTTGGGTAGGTTTGCAATAAAGGAAACAAATTCTGGAAAAGGTATAAATATGGCATCAATTTAAAGTGCAACTTGCACAGGAAAACGTGTCGATTAAACCAGCAATTAAAGCCAAAAACTTAATAAAAAATAACTCCAAAATATTCGAAATTTCGACATGTACGCAACAAAGTTCTTTAGAGGTATTTATAATTAATTCACATATACTGTACCATACAATTTTATGACTTGCTGTGGCCGCGGCTTCTTACACGTTTATGGTTAATGTGTCATAGAGTGATGTTATTGAACCTATAGCCTTTCTCTATAAATGCACTATGGAGTACTCAACACAAAAATATGTTTTCAATTCGGACTAGTAGTTCCTGAGATTAGCGCGTTCAACCAAACAAAGAAACAAACTCTTTATTTATATATAATAGATAAACATAAATGACCACTAGAGGAACTAAAGCGACTTTGACAAATCTGCGACACCACACTACGACAATTTTTAGAATTATCGGACAAGCGATCTTATCGGTCGCGATCGCTCAAGTTACGTGTAATTAGTTAAATTACTATGATTGATGGTCGCAACTCGGTCTGAGCACAGTCATAATGCGTCTATTTGTCTACTTGGGTTTAGAATATTTACTGTATTAACAGCAAAACAGAAGCCTGTTTATTAGATATGACTGAACCATATGTTATGAGCATATCTTTACCTTAGCAAAATTTTCTAGTCTATAACGCATTTCCACAAAGTTAAAGCGCTAAGTTTCCACCACGTTCGTGTTAATAAGATTTTTTGAAAAAATTGTAATGAGGAGTAATAAACCCTTTATTCTATTACTATATTTTACTTTATCTTATTATATACTTCACGCGCTTAGATCAACGTTTCTCAAAGGGAATACGCGAAGGGGTTCGCACTTCGATCATAGGGGGTTCGCGGGAAGATTTACGTAATTTATACCTTTCAGTAGATATAAGTAGCAGTATATGCTTACTTTCTGAGTTCGTTTATGCTCAGATGTTGTCGTATCATTTTAGTTTATGCGTGGCGGGTATAGGCATAATTTACATTCATTAGACACCTCTATCTCGTATTGCATACATCTGTCCCTCGCATTAGTCAACTGCTACGAATTTCTAATGAACCGCGTACACTCGCATGCGCATAAACTTACCTTGCACGTTTGTTCGTGTCTACGATGTATACCAATAAAATGTTCCGTTGCTAGTAGAATTTCTATGTTACAAAGCATATCTATATCGATGCTTTGTAACGTATAAACTCTGGCAGCAACTTTGTGTTGCTATGATAATATACTGGGTATACGGGGTTGCGTTCCGGCTTGAGTATGTTTAGTGGAAATGGTCATTATATTTCCTTCATACAAAACTATAATAAGACTCGTATGTGAATATATACACGTAAATAACTAGTAGAGGGAATTACACCCATATAATTAATAATTAAATATAAAAACATGATTAAATAAGATATAAAATATGAGCTAATGTTCCTTACATTAGTGAATATTTTAAATTGAAATAGTAATACTATATTATTTATACATTGTAATGGGCTAGGTTACTAAAAAATTCCGTATAGTCCGTCAGTTTGATTATAAAAAAATATTGAACACGTATTTTTTTATTTATTTGTTAAACAAACATTCATGACGATGAATGAATGAATACAATGCATTTAAGTAGCGCGCGACGTCACGCTTTCGTACAATTTTTACTAAATAGTGACATCGCAAGCCCCCACTCCAAAACTTTGATGCTCTATAACTTTGTAATTTTTTGTTAATTTGATCAAGCGAAAAATATGTGTTTAGTATTTTTGTAAATCTAACTGTCGAACTAAATACCTAGAATTCATTTTTTTAAACAGTCATCATCTCTATTGAACTGTATGAATTCAAAACATCGGAATCGATCGTTTAGTTAGATATATTAGGTATATTCAGAAACATATTTGTTTGAATTATTCTAGCTGTGAAATATTTGGTTGAGTGTATGCATTTGTGACTTATTCACTTCTAATGTGATGTAAGTACAACGTGTCAGATGTAGAGATAAAGTGGGAGGCGCAATGTAAGGATTGACGTCTGTGATTAATAACTAGAATGTGTTACTTGCACGCCGCGATACATGATTAGAAAATAAAAGTTCGTCTTCAAATTAAGGATATTAGCCACTTTTAATATAACATCTTCGCAGTACAGGATATTAACATTGGCTGTTAATCAGTTGGCTCCTGAAATGGCTTTGTCCAAGAAAAAAATTCACTCTACTCTCTAACTTCCTCCTATTTTGAATTCAGCTCATCCTGCATATCGAAGGAAAAACCTAATGTCATAAGGTTCGAACAATTTTTTTTGTATGCTACATGCTACATAACTATTTCTATTTGCCATATGCCATCCAAAAATCTAACCTAATTGTGCAACCTTTCCAGGTCATACATACATAGGTCAGCCTTCTATTTCTCTGATGGCTTCGCTAAACGCTTAGTCACACTTGGCTAAGTTTAAGCACGGTTGGACCAACCAGGGTCAAGCGCTAACCCGACGTTACCACGCCTACCAATAACATGATGCTAGTGCTCAATTCTGGTTGGCGTTAACCTTAGCTAAGTATGTATGTGCATAAATAAAGATTACATCCAGACAGATAATAATCATGTATATACTAACTTGTCCTATGTTGGTCTGGGACTAAAAAATAATGTACCAACTGTGGTTCTGGCCTAGCATGTCGTTAAAGGTGGCTATGTGATTGTGTAGGCGACAAGCTAGCTATTTGTGACAACTTTTGCACAATTTTACATCTAACCCAGCCCATTGACCCATGTTGGTCTAGGACTTAAAAATAATGTACCAACAGTGGCTCTTGCCCCGAAGGGGTAGGCAGAGTCAAAGGGGCCTGCTGCCCCTTTGACTCTGCCTACCCCTGCGGGGATTATGGGCGTGATATTATATATATATATAAAATAAAAAATAGTATTGTAAATCCATTTTTTTTTTATTTACTGCGCAACTTGTGTCTTTTTTTCTTTTATGAGAACCTTCACTTGCCAATAACAAATAAAAAATAATTAGCAAAATCGGTCTAGCCGTTCTTAAGTTATAGCTTCGGAGTGGACCAAATCAGTTAAACCGTTTCGGAGGAGAATGGGAACTAACACTGTGACACGAAATTGTTATATATACATATAAAGAAAGATAAACTATTGCTATACTACTACTCACTATTTGTCCGTAATAAAAATTAACATTTTTGTTTCGAAAGAAACTACGGGTAGCTTGCATTTAGTATCAAATTACATTGAATTCAATACAAACTTAGCGTCAATACTATTAATTATTATCAACCTTATCTTAAATATTCAGACACATCATACACCTACCAGAAGGTTTAATATATTCACAACTCTTTTCTATGTTCTGTGTTCAAGACGTAATTACTAAACCATAAACAAATGGTAAGTAGGTACTTCGACTTATATATAATCGTATATCATAAACTTACATATAGTGCCAATTTAAAAGCATATATTATTCGTTGTTGGTTCAATATTACATAATAATGTGTAAATTAGCGTGCGATAGTGTTTTTTATTTTAATATTATTGTATAAAGGCGTCCAATAACGAATGCGACATGTAGAGGCACGACAGTCTATGCAAACCAGCCATTTGCAATGCAAATTAATATTCTTAAGAGCTTTGATTACCAATATATATATTAATATAAACACCACAAATTATTATGTATGTAATTCTAGTATAATTTATATGTGTAAGTTTAACTATTCTAGTGTGTTAAAGAAAATTCACTAGTTATGTAAGGTTTGCCTAAGGTAAGATTCGAGCGCCCTACAGGGGGGGCTCCGAATACTCCTGTGGTATCCCTGCCTGTCGTAGAAGGCGACTAAAAGGGCCTTTGGGGCTGTGGAGTGTTTGCGGGGGGGGCCTGCATTCACTTCGTTAAGCAGCCCCAGAGAAGATGACGACACGTGGATACTCGTCCGTTAAATAGGATGGGGTGACACTGTGGTCTGTGCCGTCATAAGCACCGCGAGGTGTTCTGGGGGCGAGGTTGCCTCTCCCTCGAGAGTCCCGCAGCGGGGAGCCCGGAATCTGCGCCAACGCCCGAAGAATGACCACCGAGCCCGACACACCCCTCGTAGGCCGAACCTAGTTTTACTTGGACGGTGCGTAAATGCATTCCTCACGTAAAAAAAAAAGGTAAGATTCGATGCTACATTGAAACTGTGTTGTTATTTCAAATCTTACTATAAAATAAAGTCACCGCTTCTGTCTGTTCGCACTATATTGTAAGACTTGGGATTGGTCTTGGTTGTAACATGCAGTAGGTATTTGAAAACGCTTGTGCATAAGATTGTGGTCTTTATATTCCCTAACGCGATTAGCTTAAATTTAATAAAACATCTACATACCGAATAAGAAGTTTCAAGTTTTAATAAAATAATATTTATTTGCAAGGTTCGCCAAGGAAGGATTATTATTTAGTTAGAGTGATCTGCTGAAAACGAATATGTTATAACTATATCAAGTTCTAATTCTAAAGTTCTAATCCGATTCGATCAATCAGGAACCAACAGTATTTAAGGCAGTTCTAATATGAACTCAAGTCCTATAATTAGATACCAATGAATAAATGTTTTAGATACCATACTTTAATACTTACTTATATAACATCAAAATACTGGTTCGATAGTTGTATAGCAATTCGAAGCATTAGGCCCAAATGCTGGCGGTTTGCACGCAATCAAGTTTCCGATATCCATAAACGACAACCTCAAGGGAGCTTTATTGCGCAAAATAAATGTCGCAACTAGCTAATGCTAATCATTATCCTATTTCAGCTTTTTATCCTAATTAAAAGTTGGCTTGAAAGTCAATTTTGTATCTGCCTACATATGACTCGTTATTTTTTTATAATGCCTACCACAATTTCTTTGCGAGGTTAAACGAACTTAAAACTAAACACGCTGTTTAACGATTCCCGGAAGTACGGGTGCAAGACACCGCCGGGTCCAGTTGGACCAGGCACCCGACATTCGATGCACGTCTGAATTACACAACAATATAAAATACGACATTTCAACAGTAAGGACTGTAAACATACATTTATGCTTCACTTTTTATTATACCGCTACACGAATTATAATGGTAGATACAAATAGTTGATGTTAAGAGAAGGGCGATATAAGAAGGCGATATACACAAGTTATTCGATTTGACCAAATTCGCCCAATCGTACGAGGTAAGTATTACGTGATGCGATGCGATGGACATTTGAGTAATATTACATGCAAAACCTGTATTACTCGTTTTGAACCATAGCTTGTGAATCGTGCATAGTAAATAGTACAGTTTGGTGGCTCGTCATACATTTTAAAGGTACACTGCAGGATTAACCTGCACATATATGATCACTTTGAAATTTATATGTCTTATGATATGCGCCTCGTCTTGTCATCTTTGTCCTATCTGGAATTGATAAAACAGACTTCATAAATTCTAGTACTACTGGGACTTTAATCTTTTGTATTTACCTGAGAAGCCTTATCTCGCTTTTTATGCCAACAAAAATGGTATTTATGTATGAAAAAACTTTTTTAGCACATACGTAATGGCAGGTGGTCTTAATCTAATAAGTACTTAATAATTTGGCAAACGTTTTTTTTATTGTGAGGCCCTATTTATATAGACATAATGAAAAGTCGTTATTGAATATATTTAAATTGTTCGCTCCTGTATTATTTGCTTAACTTATTGCTAATTATATAAGCAGACCAGATTAAGTTTTTTTTATATTTAGAGCATTAATATTTTAGGATTTCAATCGCTTCTGGTTTGAAAAAACTGTAGTGATATATTAAAGGTACCTACATATAAAAGAAGAGACAAAATGTCCGATTTAGTAATGGGGTCTCACCGATCTTCAAACATATTAATGTCCTCATGAAAAGGTATATATTTCACATACCTATTCGATTAATTGAAGATAGGACTTATAATAACATATAACCATTTATTACATGAATATATAATTATGTTAAAGCTAAAATTTATACCTAAGTATATGTTTACGAAAAAGCCGCCAAGAAAAAATATCTTATATTTATTTATAAGAAACGTGGATTGTGTAATCACGCCTGTAATGTCCAGCATATGGATGGCATACCTAACACCGTAATTGGTAATCCTACCATGTAATTTATCAACTTTTTAACTTGTAAGACTAACCTTTCTCCGACATTTGAATCCAAATGATCTAGTTTAACGCACAATTTACTCGGAGGTGCTAGGGGTGAACACGACGGCTATACACTTCCTCGTATTATGCCTTGATACTTCCGCGTCATTGAAAAAGTAATGCAACTCTGGCGTACCTGCTATGTAATTGTGTTGTAACCTGGCGCATAATAGATCACCTAGACTATAATAACAGCGTAAGTTACTTAGTAAGTGGCCGCTAGCTGCGACAGTCCACCTTTCAGCACTTGAGACTCACAACCTTATAATAAATCGTCGTAAGTCTCAAATGACTTTAGTTTTAAAAATGTTCCTAAACCGTTCTCATCTTAAACCATTCGGTCCTAGATTGAGATTTCGTCTTGTATTACTTTCGTAGCGAATAATTTTATCAACCACACCAATTATTTATCATAATCCATCAAATACTTAACCATCATGAAGTGTCGTCTCAATTTGATATCGATCAGAATGGCTTCGTAAATCGATGTAAATGATATCTTTATCCGTTTGCACGACTTTCATGGCTGACTGGCTGATTTTACACATCACTGCCGATACAATCTGAGATGTTTGATGTAGTGATTATTCACTTGAACATTTTCTTCTTATTGTTGACGAGACTCGTCCGTAGAAAGTTATTAACTATCACGGCCTATCTGTAATTCGGTCCCAGCGGCCAGTGCCGTAACACATTGATTGACTACCTGCTTTCTAGATTGGTAGCAATATGAGCGTGTTACCGTACATATCAACAAATTTTACAATCCACAAATTTTAGCAATTAATTATAAATTAACATTGCAGCAGCGTAATAGCTCCATATTCTCTCTTTTTTTCACAAGTAAATTTCATGAGCTTACACGTATTGACAAACCTACGTCATAATCTTAATTCTAAATTTATATCTTTGTTGATTTTAAAATTTAAATTGAGTTGACTCTACGGAATTCGCAATTTATATAGATACAAAATGTGATCTTTTACAGCAATAAATTTGCTTCTACCCAATATAAATCTTTTCATAGCTAGGTAACCAATTTCCCAACAGTTTTCTCAACGGCAGAGAACTGGTGCATTACATCCGTGGATACAAGTATAGACTTGTCAAAACTGCTTTGCATTTTTCGTAGCACCAGGCGCAGAAGCAGTACTAACAAAGCAACATTCACGCCGCATGAAGTCTATACAATATCTGTGGACCGTGATATTACAGCTCTCGAAACAACGCGTGCACCTGGATATTATGAAATACAAAGCAATTAAGCCGAAGACTTAGCCAACTGCGTGATTCCATCTGAGCGGGACTTACCAAAAAAAAGGTACGAAATTGCAATGTATAAATACCAGCCGCACAATTATTGTGTACCTTAGCACCATTCATTATATTCATGGCAAACAATTTAGCTTTCATTTTGCAATTTACGCGTAATTGTTATAAAACTATTCGAACACTACACAGTGTAATCTTGTACTTATAATATAGGTATTTATGAGAAAGATCAGTTTCTAAATAATCATCTGTTAACAATGCGTATTATATTGACAAGCTCGATGGCTCATTCGGTAGTGACCCTGCCCCATGCGCCAAGAGTTGTAGGTTCGATCCCAACCCAGGACAAACATTCGTGTGATGAATACTTGTGTTTGTTCTGTGTCTGGGTGTTAATATCCAATATTAAGTATATATTAGTAATACCACTGTTGATTCTGATATCCCTAACACAAGTGCTTACCTAAGCTACATAGCTTCGAGTCAGATCAATGTATGTGATGTAGTCTGATATTTTATTTATATTTACAATAGGTTTAGTGCTTAGAGAGGATTATATCAGACACGCTGGAAAGTTTACCGATTGCTTTGTTTAGTTAGATGTATGATGCGGTCTAAACCTAACCTAAGAACTTAGTGCACAAGTAGACAGTTTGATATTATATCATTTAATAATTACGTAACAGCTAGAAAGATGCATAATGTAGTCACTGCGAATACATTAATCAACGTTAGAGGAAAGATACTCATACCATCGAATGACTTTACAAGAATATTATTAAGCAGAAATAGGTACAATATCTATGTACCAAACCATTACATATTCACAAATTTTACACCGGTATTCGCAGCATCATCAAAACATTGGGACTCATTAGAATAGTTGCTTTAAGTTAATCGAAATCAAATTGAATACTAAATAACAATATCCTCCGAGTCATTAAAGCGACATTCTGATTAAGTAATAGAGTTCAGAAGTATATACATATTGGGCTTATTATAAGTACGTGCGCAAAAAGCGAACATTAGACGTAATGCAACAGCCTGTGGCTCTAGTAACACCCTACACATAGGGTTGTCATCCGAAAATACATACCTAGATGATACGTATTCATGATATGTATGACGCTTTCGTAACGAAATGCTTCGTGCACAACGCAATCGACTTAAATTATAACGAAACCGCTTGACCTATTACTAAGTTAACGGCACATGGATACTGTACTTATAAAACGTGAATATCATTATTATCTTAGGGGGAGCAAAGATTGATAAATAATCAATTTATTCTAGAAAACAAGAAAAACCAAAAGTATATTATTCAGTGGGCTGTTTATACAATTTCGCTGTGAATTAAATACTTACTACATACGATTTGTTAAACAGCAAATCAATTTAATAATTTTAATTGGCTCATTTACGTAAGATCTCCGTTCTAGATCTGTTATGATCATAGATTTAGGATGTACTTACAAGATACACAATGACGGCTCGGAGACATGACCAAAATAAATTTAAACATGTGTTGGTTGACGTCTATGTGTGGGTTAAAAATAGTGTTGTCAAAGACGCACTTTTACATTATCGACTGATTCAGTTGTATACCTACTAATAGTATAGGTATTTAAAACACTTTTTTAAACTTTTGATTAATTTTTGGCATTGATGAAATCAGCAGTTGTTTATATTAGGTAAATCGGAATTAGTCGGTAAGAAATCGCATTCTAAACAGTTCTATAAACAATGAGATGGTAAAATGTATTCCTCGTATATTCAGCGTGTAAAAAATTAAAAAAAAATAGAAATATGATGTATGATTTATACCTATAAGACAAAAAGACATGACTTTTGCTTTGACTGATGGAATGAAATGAAACAAATAATATATTAGCAACTTTTAATTTGGTGACATTTAGTTATTTAAAAATAATATGTAGTGCAAACATTTTTGTTGTTGTCATTTGCCGTCAAAATGTTTGCTGCAGATAGTGGAGTTCTTATTGGGAGTCCAATCTAGTCTGTCTATATCTCCGCATCCACTAATTACATAATGCTGGGTTGCTTGGAAACCTAGAAAAATTATCAGTTACTTAACTAACAAATTTACGGAGATAATGAGTTCCCAATGTGAATATAATTATATTTCAACATAACTTGGCTAAATAACATTGTATTCATGTCATGATGTCGCTAAAAGACGATTAAGTTTTTATCGATACTCGTGACGTCACCGCTTTGTCAAGCACTAGCGTAACCAAACTATTTACTATTTTACACAATATTTTCCCCAATTCTGTTTATAATCACAATGTATACTTAGAAACATCAATTACAATCAATATACTATTGTAAACATATTTTTCTAAACCGATTACTAGCAACAATTTGACAAAATATGGTTCGAAAAAATCTAGTGATAAAATCGTATTTACCTGTGAAAAGTGTATTTATTCGAATTATTCCGTCGTGTAACCTCACAATCGCGTACAGAACAAGTCACCTTAATTGCACATTTAATATTCTCGATTATAATCCAAGGTTTAATACATAAATTCACGAATTTCACTGCGACGTAGAATAGACCGGGACGCTATGGCCTCTTACTCGCAAAAACATTGACATGTAGGTACTTCATTCACTGTCTCTTTTTCTCTCGGGCGGTTTGCATTTCAGCAGGATTTCTCGCTCCCACGCTTTATGTATCTTTGGCGTAGTCAAAAAATTCTAAATCTATGGTTATGATATGGTACTCTCACCGTATCGTTACCATCAAATATGACGACGTAGGGCATCAAGAGTCAAGTACTTTTTTCTCATAATTATGCATGCATACTTACCTATTTCGTAAATTGTTTTCGAGAACAGTAAAATTATATAGCTTTTTTTAATTAGGTGTTTTATTTTACTGTCCAGAGTGCCGTAGATTTTCTATATTTCTCGTATTTTTAAACATGAATAGCTAATTTGTATTTCTAAATTTATGTAGGCATATTCCCCAATAAATTGATTTAATGGTGCAAAATATACATTAATGTTATCTTTTAGTTTAGAACTAAAGGAATGTACGTACACGAGCATAACTATTGACACATACATATGCGTTCACGAAGTCGGTGGTGAAATTCTTTAAAAACTCAAGCATCTCACAGCTATTAAAAAGCCAGTCCACAATGTACGACTTGGTATGTTACCAATTAAATCATAAATTATGTATTCAACCCTGTGTGCCGGCGCAAGGTCCCCTGATATCAACCGGCTGGACTGTGTGATACTTGTCATTCCCATGGAAATATCATTTTTTTGTAAACAGAATGCTTGTACTCCATTGTTAATATGGATAATTATCTCGCCGCCCCGGTTACAATTACTTTATGTCGCCCACGGAATTGAATTGTTAATAAATGCTACTATGTGTTTAATTGAAGACAAATACTTTACTTACCTACTCGAAGTTCTAAAGCCATTACACACAAGAATGCACTCAGGTATATCGACAAATAGTTGACTGAATTACATTGTTATTTACTACTTATAATGTCTCAGAATGGAGAAGTTTTAGGCCTTAAACGCAATGACAATGAAAAATTTAAAACGAAAATACGTCATAAAATTAACATCACATTTTATTTTATTGATAGTACACAAATTTCTTGTATCAGAACCATTCATGTTCAAGAATCAATCCGTAAATTCTCAAAAGACATACTTGTTGACTATACCTACCGGGCAATACATTTCTAAAACATTTGATAATATGATTGAGTTAAAGTGTTTAAATGAAATCGCGTGCGTTAAAAAGAATTCAGGTTAGAGCAATTTACTAGGAAACACCGAAAAGTTTATCTATCCACCTCCTACATTCAACAACGGATTATCATAACGGTTTAACTTTATTTCCAGAATTTGATTAAATGCAGGTACATCGTAATGTTTTGTGGTTACAATTGGTTGATATGTGAGGGCTGATAAAAAAGCACAAACATTTTGTCAACTTGAATATCATCTTCAACAATAAAGCACACACATACACATGTATGAAATACATATATTTTCATTAGCATCGGCAAAATAAATTCAAATAATATACGATTATTTAAAAGGTGCACCACTACGCAGGTGCCATAAAAGCAAAAAATACCAGATTACTGAATTAAATTCAATAAATAAATGTTAGACATATCTTAAAATACCTTACGATTAAAAATGTCGACAGACACTACATTGTAACATAAAGAACGACGGGAAAAGAATTTAATTGGTGATTTAATTTTTGATTAGTTATAACGATTGCATTGTCTCGTAAGCAATGGGGAAATTAAAAAATGGTCTATTATTTGTTAGTTATTGTTTTAAAAAAAACATTTTCACATTCACGTATACCCATCTCATAAGTTTCTACTACTAATAGTAACAACGTGAGTAGATTAGCTATTAATACCTATATAAGCAATGAGAGCCCTTGAATGTAGGTAAGTACTTTAGAAGATAACCAAAACATAAGAAGTTTTCCTAAATGTATGTCCGTGGGTAATTACACTGATATATGAATGCAGTGTAGAAATGCAAATCACATTAGTATTCTCACGATCGGCTTGTTTCAGAATTTCATAAGTTTTACTAATGTTGGATTTCGCAGATCTGCAGTAAAAATAAAGATTTTTTTTTAACTATCCATTGTGTTTAGAGTTCACCATTGAGTCACGCTTTATACCGTTATATAACTCAGGTTACAAATATATCATAAGTAGGTAATAGTACGTGAGAAGAGGACACAATAACTACATCTAATAATAAAGACGTATTTATACATTTGACCTGTTGACCCCGTACGTAAATTATTTTTGTCACGATAACAAAGAAAATAATAAAGTACTATGTAATCATATCGTATTTAACCTATTTAATGCTACCTATAGGTATGTACGTAAAAACTAAAGGTAAATATAAAAATAATAGACAAATGGATACTTACAAATAAATAAATAATAAAATATTATGAAGTAAATTATTTTAACGTCAACTAATTAAAACAAGAAGAAGATTCCAACAGATCAAATTTTTCATTTGGTACCTATCGTAAGATAAATCAATTATTATATTAATTTGAAAAACAGAAACGCAATTTAGGACGAATATTTTAAAACCTATTTAAAATCTACCTATAGCTTTTGACGACTGCTGCTCTTAAAACAAAAGACTAAAAATAAAAGTTTTTTAAAATTAAAAAATATATATTTGGGAAAATCCTGTACATGTAAATTTAACTAGTACCTACATTGTTACATTAATTATTGGTAAATCAAATTCGCATTTTAAACATATGTTTCACATGCTGTTCTGGAATATGCTCCCAGCAACTTCATGCGTCACTGCGGCAAAGTCTTGGTAAAGAATTTTGGTACCTTCAATTTCTTAGTTCTCTGCAATAGAATATACTACTTAATAAATAGAGAACATACCCACCTAACTACATCCAATCAAATTTATTGCAGACACGCATAATGCGGGCATTTGACTAATTCATGCGCCCAAACTCATGATGACTACTAAATTTAATTTTAAACGAAGTGATTCCATACAGTTTCTTAGCTACAGGGTTGCAGAATTGGCAAAATGTTAAGAGGCCCTGCTAGGAGGGGGCCCCTATGCTTTAGGATTTAAATCGAATACCTAACTGTCATTGCGCGAAGACTCTATCCGATGAAATTACCATGGGTCACAAACGGTACCTATAGTTACGCCACTAGGTGCATAAGTCTGCATATACGAAGTCAAGTATTCTGTTTCCCTTCGTTAGTTATTAACTGGCTCGTTGTACAGATAGATATAACCTGCATGACAAATATTAATTAAGTAAGCGGACACACTACGTCCGAGCGCTATGTCGCAGACCAAAACTTTCTGGATTGCCCAACTTAAACTGGCAGGCCTTAATATATCTTCGGAACTGCACTGGACATTTCTATGGATTATTATCTAAATCTAGGTGAGCTACCTGCGCAAACCTGTTACAATTACCAACCCGCCGAAGCGAGAGCACTTCGACAACAACCGCCATTTGCAGTGAAGAAACAAGTACCTAAAATGGTGAAAGTGCCTATTTACTTATACAAGGTAACTAAAATGATCCGACCAGAATTTTATTATGTAATGCATAGGTTTCCAAACTTTTTTGGAATATAAAAAAATAATCACAAATTAAATTATTATCTCTCTGATATTGGTCGTGACATGACGGAGGGATAAACATGTTAAGTAGACGTTTGGCCAGATACGACGTTTTAGGTAAAATAGGTGCATTTCAGAGTATTCTATTACATTACATTTCTAATTAAGTAAGGTATGCCACGACCAATCTAACACCCGGTATGTGTATCATGAACAATCACGAATTAGTCAGTCATCTATACAAGTTAAGGCTTTCTTGACGATAATATCATATTATTTTACTTTATTTACAATACATTATGTCCAAACAATTAGTCTGAGGCACCATACAATGTGACCACGATTCCGTCTTTACTTTTGGGTCATGTGAATGTAAGGCCATTAGCAATCTTCTATTCAATCAAAAATTAAAATACACCATGGACCCAAAATTGAGTGAATAAAATTAGTGATTATGAAATTATGTTGTACCTGTATATATAATAAAATGTAATATTTAATAGGAATTTGTATCGTATATACTTAACATATCGCCGACTAATTGATGTAAAATACCTATTTTCGTACGGTGTTTTTTTTTATATAGCATATATAGCATCTCTTCATGTCTACGTCTACATAAAATATTCTCTAAGAAGCTCCCCACTTTGGCTTGGCTAAACCGGCCCTGTAGGTAGGTACATTGATTTATCAATAACACTAGTTTACTCCAAAGTGATAAATAAATACAAGTTTGCTTTTCGCCTGGTGCCGATTATCATCGTTTTATTACGTACTCGCCATATAATGATACTTGACAAAAACTGGTCGTGAAACGGGGGCAGCACGCCGTGCGCGCTGCGAGTGCGCACGCACTGCGGCGCAGGGCCGGCCGCGCCGCTCCGCGCCGCGCATAACGACCCACCAGCGCCCGCGCCTCTATTGTTACTCGACACACAATACTTTATTACATTTAAAACATCTTTCACACCGCAAGGTCTACATTGACATTTAGAATATTGACAAGATTTATAGTAAATCTGTTGAAATGATAGATGTGGTTCATTGAATCAGCTCAATCAATATTGTCTCTTTATTTTGTAACGTGTGAACACCCTACTCTATGAATTTCATACAAACAATAAATTACGTATATATCTCTTAAAGTACATAAAAATATCAAAATGTAACTAAATGAGCATTTAGTAAAATTTTTTACTAAAACTTGACATATTTACTTTTTCTCCAGCGTTTATTTACAAAGAGATATAAACGTTTTTTTTTCACTTTACGAAAATAAGAGGATTGGGTGAGCATTTTCAAAACCATATTACTCAAAAACGCACAGTGATAGTGGTTTGTTTTATGTTTTACAAAATCATGTTTATAGTCAACTAAAACAATACAAATTATGAATGCCATTAAATTGTTAGTTCGCTAGAATATCGGCCCTTTTAATAACGTGAGGATTGGGTGAGCACAAGAAATAATTTGTAATTTTTTTATTACGGATCTTGTGAAACTGAAATTTGAAACCCTAGTTAGAATAGATTTTTACTAAAATTTAGTACACTATTGGTATTTGTAAAGTCATTATATACGGAGATACGGCTTACCCTTTGTGAGAACTGGGTGAGCACACATTTCATTAAATATCTTCGGTTCTATCGTTTTACAAATTTCAAGATTGTATTTACAATTGTTTTAGAACTTTTACTAAATGGTAGATACATTTTTATTCATTTTTAGAGGGTGCTCACCCAATGCTCACGCAAGTTAAAATAAACGCATTTCATTCACTATGGCCATACCTTGCATTCTATCAAATATATTTGACGTATAGTAATTCCAAGGAATAAGAAACACTTTTTAATTGTTATAAATACTATGAATGTCGCATTACTTATTTTAGTAATTACTCTAGATAAAATAGAGGTAGCAGTAGGTAGGTATACCAGTAGCTCTTTAATATAAAAAATCTTTTCTAGTTCTGTATGAGCCAAATTAACTCTGTCCGTCACGTCTTTACACTTAAACTTAATAGATGATTGCATATATCGCACGCCTAAATTTTTTGACAGAAAAGACATAGGCTACCTTTTCTCCCGAAAAAATTTATTGTTCCCTTACTACGACAAATATCACCTCACCTCACCGGTTATAAATAAAGTGTTAAGGTCCCCCCCTTCAATCCCACTTCCGCAATACGTATTATTCAATGTCAAATAATGATCTGGCTTTTCGATCCCAATGTCAGACAAAATTGTGATTGTGTCTTAAAAAATGGAATGTTTTGTTCACCCGTGTGATCAATTTGTCAAAGTTAACCATTATTTTTATAATAATAATAATAAAAATATTTATTCAGTATTTTTTTTAACGCGAGAAATGCTTTACGCGCCGTCGCCATGCTCTCACCAACTCTAACTGGACCAATTCCAGAGGTCCCTGGGGGTCCCCCCCCCTAGGGGGGTAAGTATATGGGCAGGGTCCAATATACCAGTTATTCTTCTTTTAAACGTGTACGGCCCGCTACTTTTAGTCAGACTCAAGGGCACGCATACATAACATTATGCCCGTAATCCCCGAAGGGGTAGGCAGAGTCAAAAGAGCACCTAGCCAAATAAAGCCAAAAAAAATAAATAAAACATAGCTATAGGACATATTTTACATAAATGTTTACGAGTTTCAGTATTTATCCTTGTACTTGCAAGGCAATGCCATGTCAATCAAATATCTTCGTCCACCCCGGATTCATATCTACTTGACACACATTTCCTAAGGGAAAAAATAGTTCTGCTTTAAGTTAATTTACCGA
The DNA here is from genome assembly GCA_951394215.1 of Glyphodes perspectalis. Lineage (NCBI taxonomy): Eukaryota > Metazoa > Arthropoda > Insecta > Lepidoptera > Crambidae > Glyphodes > Glyphodes perspectalis. Next base: position 15,864,675 of record OX596199.1, read on the forward strand.
TTCAGCAGCTAATGCTTGCCACTTACTATGTACCTACTTACATCCGGCCCTACCCGTTACTCTAATTGGCTGTAACTAGATAGCCACCGAATTTCCTTCTACTTATAATGTTCACAGCCATGCAATGGAAATGCTATTGCAAAAGGCACGTAACAAAATTATAGGCCAATGGCAACGGAATTGATAAGTTGGATTTTCCCAAGTAGGATGTCAATTTGTAAGTAACGTAGACTGCTACATACCATTCGGTTTATTCTTATTATCTATGGTTCCTATCTAAACGTTTACAGAGCACCTGTATCCATTTGCAGGAAGTCAAAGTTACTTACCATCATTTATCCCAATAAAGTTATGACTTTATTTCGGACCCAAAACAAATTCCTCATAACTAAATATTTTGACGTTTACAGAGTAAATCTGTAAACTTTTTTTTTAACTGTTTAACTGTTATCCACAATTATTTTAAAGTATACAATAGTAGTACAACACTATTTATTAATTTAAGTCAAAACTAAAAAAGTACCTTTTCAGTGAGCAAAAGTCCTGCAAATGAGTCCAGTCGTTCTGTGTTTTCACATAAATATTCGGTATCTCTCCTATTTAGTATTATACTATATTAATCAATTAATTAATTATATGTATTTATTATTAGATACTTTATATTGTACATATGTCACTTGCCTGTATATTTATCTTATTCTATTGATACTGCACAATCTCAATTACACACACGCATTACCCCACCTCCCACACCGGTACCACTGAAAATCAGCGTCATGTCGCCACAACGTCATGACAAATGCTGAGTGGCTACCATTTTGGCTGCATATCATAAACTTTTTGTTATAATATTTTGTTATACCTAAACGATTTTGTCCATAATGTTTGTTGTATCGTTAATATTTGTTTTAGGTTAAGTTTTCTTTCTTTCTTTCTTTCTAGTAAATTCAGTATGACAATAAAAGTATGCATAGCCGGAGGACGCTCAAAATAGAAATGTTGACAACATACGCGAATAATTTCAAGACAAGATACCTTAATATAGGACCTTATGAAAGACTTTAGTGCATTAAAACAATTTGGATTATATATTCACTAGCGACCGGCCCCGGCTTAGCACGGTGAGCGCAAAACTATATGTAACTACGCGTTGTATAAACCTACCTACCTCTTAAATCTATCTATTGGTGAAAACTGCATCACCATCGCTTGCGTAGTTTGAAAGATCTAAGCAAACAGACGGAAGCCACGATTTTGTTTAAAGCTATGTAAAGATAAAAATATACTTGCCATTGAAACATGTTGTATATAAATATAGTGAAAAAGCGGGGTTGTCTGCCACAAGTATAATATTATGCTTACTAGGTAGCCTCAAAAATGTACGACACTTAATTAATGTACCTACTTGTTAAATAGAAATAAACATTTTTGATATTTTTTGATTTACTTTTATAAGGTTTAGATGTGATTGCTTTGAATTCGAAAAATATTAACCAGTTTAGTATAATAAGTAAAATACATGTTGCAGCCGCTTTTTTAAATTTTAACTGTTGATTGATAAGTGGATTAACGGGAACGAAATTCAATTACAATATCTTTCACTTCGGTAATTCTTCCACCATGCACAAAGGATATGCTTGGAGACCACGCATCGACTGTATCTACAAAAATAATTACGTTACAATTTCTTTGAAAACAAGACATGTTATTAGAAATACAATCAATGAATTTGCTCGCTTTTGTTATTCGCTCTAATCATGTAGATAGGTAACATTTAGGGTTAGGTACTTATGTAAAATTGAATAGTGTTAATCATATTTAAAAGTGATATGTATTCCGTATCGAAGTTTATTATATTCCTGTTTATTTTATTCACGCAAAGTAGGTAGCTTCCAAATGTTTATGGTAGACCGATGAGTACCATACTACCTACACTCTCGCGATATCAACCATTGTTATGCGCGCGCAAGTGGCACGTTTTTAGGTTTCTATTTCTTGTATTGCGTAACGGCACTGATGGATATGTCAATTTCCCCATGACGTGGTGCTGTTGTATGTACTTACCTCTAAATAGCTGTTGATCGATCTCTAACTATTTAGTGGATGTCATCATCGCGGCTCATCTGATTTCATTATTACGATACGACATACAGACCAGGCTATGTGATAAATTATAGAAACTCGTACAACAACATTAAGATGTATTAATGGGATGGTTAGGCTGAATATGCAACCTGAATATACATATAACGGTTTAATTTACCTAGGTTCCGTTTAGGAATACGAAAATAAGATAATAAAACCCCGTGTTTTCTTTGTTTCAGGGAACAGTACATCTTTAACGTTTTCGAAGTCATAGTCAGCACTTTAGAAACAAAACTTCAAAGAATTGAAAACCTCGACAAGGCAGTAGAGCACCTGATGAGGAGGGTCGAAGCATTAGATTCGAGAGTAAATGACAACATTCACAAAACTGACGCTATTATATCGAAACTTGGCAATCTCGATCTTAAATTGTTTAGTCATATCGGGCAAAATGATGAAGCATCAGTCACTGACAATACCACCAAAAAACAGACAGAAAACAAAAACTCAGTCGCTCAATTACTGGATAGAAAACTAGAATCTCTGGATCAGAAAGTTTCCGACATCGACACTAAACTAGTTGGTCTTAAAACTCAAATAGACAACAATTTCTTGCCGGTAGATGATATCAACGCAGAAGCGAGCGAAAAGAAACCTATAAATCTTAATGTGATAGAGATCGCGAAAGGACTGAATTCCGAGGTGATCAACGAAATTACGAAAGAGGTAGACCAGCTGAGAACATCGATGTCCACAGTCGATCGCAAATTACAATTCCATATTAATCTCGTTTCCGAAAATCTTGGTAAAGTACTCTACATGATGGCTGACGTTCACGCCGCCATCGTTGAGCCTGAAGCCGCCTCAATTAATGTCAATAGTCTATTCAAAAACCGCACAACCACAAGTACGCAATCACCCGTGGCGAAGGCTAGCAAGATAGACACGCTCGTCAACAAGATCATTCCCATGATGAGTGTGTCTGAGAAAATGGACGAAGTTTGGGACGTCGTAGTAGGGACGAAGAGTTCCGTCGACGATCTGGTGCCGAAGTCGGACGAGCTCCTCACGCAGACGCAGCGCCAGGAACGCGCCATCGGCCAAATACACAACGACTTACGAGTGAAAACGAACTTGATAATCGAAAACTTGGATATGGTTGAAAAGCGATTGAAGAAACAAGAGGACGACGTGGCGACACTGGCGCAGCGGCCGGTCCCTGCCGAGCTTCTGCTGGACCCGACTATCGACCGGCTGGTGGAGTACGCGCCGAACCGGTACCGCCTGGATGAGCCCTCCACAGACCCCAGCACGAGCACAGTCGCCGCGACCACGACGCCCGCTACCTCAACCGTCAACAACAGGTGACATCTTTCTTTATACGTTGCGCTTTGGCGATTGTTGTTTGCTAGCGATGCCCGTGGCTAAGCGAGTGATGTTTTGTTGGCGTTATGTTTATGTGAAGCGTAGGTGTATGGTGACTAATGGTTATATCGCGTGCAGTCCGAGCGGAGCGAGCTCGAGCGCAACTGTAACAGTGACGCCGTCGAGTAGCGCCGGCGCCGCCAGCACCAGCCCGCGCCCTGTCAGCCGCAAGGGCGGCATCATCTTCCCCAGCGTCAAGAACAAGCCTATCGTTGGCAACAACACTTTCGCCTCCGAGATCGTCGCCAACTATAAAGATGTGAAAGTGAGTTATAGTTACATAAAGAATATTATTACTCATTATAAAACACCTTTCGTTGTCGTTGAATCAATAGTAGGTAAAATTGTAATTAATATCGCCGATGCGAATGACATAACTAAATAGAATAATGTGTGCCGTCGCGCTGCCCATGAATATTAATCGTCATTAAAATTGTCGGTTGTATATGTTTTTGACAAGTTTTCACAAATGAATAATGATTTCCTCAGTCGATAAATTGAAAAACAATGTTATTGAATAAATAACTACCAACAATAGATTAAATGTTGCTACTATCGTTACTTAATTATTCCTAATATTTTATCTGTCAATAAATTATTATCATAGTTGATTGTTTAAATAATATGATTTATATATATATATATATATATATATATACTCTAAATAAAAGTAGGTAGTATAAATTCAGTAAACCAAGAAGTCACACGTTCAATACGAACAAAATTTAACATCAGCTTCCAAACGGGATCAGTATTATTAATAGTGCCATTGAATTCGAGTTGCAAAACAATACAATGAGTCCTGTAGACAATGATCGAAATTGCATCATCGGGAATCACGACTCGCAGTTGCGATTCAACAACTGTTCAACTGGTTTCAGAAGCTGCCGGACTGACCAGATATCTACAATAAGCGTTCCTCATAACGACCCGCTTAAAGCTTTCAAAGCTTAGTTGTGTCACAATTCCAGAAACCAAATAAAATCGCAGCCTTAAAAAAAGTGTAACTCGGTTAGTGGACAATGTCAAAACATATCAAATTCCGACAAAAGGTCTGCGGTCGTTGCGACAGTAGTTGGAGGCATTCGCTTACACATGTTTTCAAGCAAAGATCATAATTGCGCAACGACCGACTGAACTCAAAAACTCACCCGGTTAATCGCGACTGTATCATGTTTGTCCATTCATTAAACTTCAGGGGGTCACGCTCGACCCGAAACACTCACTTCAGACAGCTATTGAAGGGTCCCCGTAAGAAAAGTTACGTCGGATTACGTAAATCTGGTTCATGCGTTCCACATCAAGTGCGCTTTCCGCGCTTGCAGACGTCGCAAAAACCGGCTGTTCCCACCGAATAATTAAGAACGGTTACAACGTATTTATTGTCTTAGACGTAGGTACGAGAACCGGCGGTTATGTCGGGCGAGTGATGCAACCAATTATAGCGATATCCTACAGGCGTATCTGGAGTGCAGGTCGCTGCGAACACAAACTATATTGCTCAACTGAATATGCCTTAATTTATTGAACGTTCAGTTAAATCACTAAATAGTGTTCTACTTAAACATGACGAAAGGATCAGTTGAGTTGATCAACGGGAAAGCAATTTGTTAGGTACAGTAGGTAGACTAATCTTACTAAATAATTATTCCTATAGCAGGCAAGTGCTTCGGTTAAAAACGAGTGTAGTATACATATTATACTTGTTATATTTATTATTTATTTATTTAATGAGATTCACATTAAATGTAGGTATATTCACGGCGCACAATACCTACCTAGCACCTACAGCAAAGTAGTTTAACAACTAATAGACAAGTTTTCATGAAACTTCATAACTTATAAAATCAATATACCTATAGATTTATAATAGTTTTAAGTTTTTATTAGGAAATAAATCGATTTACATTATTTACCTACCATTTAGACCTTATGCCCTTAATTTCTTTAGTATAATAGAATTTAATATTTCTAACTGGATATGAATTATATTACGTAAATAACTACAAAATTTTATAACCGTCATGAGTTAAGATATATGTTATTATTTACAAACTGCTTATATCAGAATTACACGATAACAATCACCTATTACCAGGAAACTGGCGGGCCGTGTCTGTTTAATCCATGGGTATGATGAAATAGAATACAGATACTTTGACTTTCCATTCCTTGCCGATAGCTATTCAACCATGTGGCTTTGAATCACTCTAAGACAAATAACAATGATTTAGTTAACGCATTACAGCCATGGCTTGCGGTAAGTAAAGTAGGTATAAAAAAATCATTGTAGATAGATAACTTTTTAAGAAACAGCAAGAAAATAAAATTTCAAATAGTGATAGCGAGCATTTAAAGGCTTTTCACGTCGATGCTCGTCAAATCGGGCATCGAATCGCAAACCTTTTAATTGTAACAAAACAATAACTTTTTGTAATCGCATAAATAAAGTCTTAAGAAACACACAGGCTTACAACACGTAGGTATTCGCAGATTTTTATTCACTCCGCTAGATCCATCACTCATCCGAAAACCTATTTACACTTAACAGTTAAAATATTAATGGTGTTGTAGTAGTCACAATAACTGTAATCAGCACAAGATGGAAACAGTGATGAAAGCGAAACTTAAGAGATTTTAAGTAATTGTCTGTTACGTTTGTTCCGTTCGCTATTTGTCACAGCTTTACGCAACATGTCAGTGCGAGCCATTTTTGACGCCTAACAATTTTTATTTTACAATGAACACTAATGTGTGAGATTACGTAGAGGCAGTTTGAGTTATGGCTCTTTTTATTGATCGAGTTTTAGCTCTGCTTGAATTAGAAAAGTTAACACTAACCTACCGTATTTACGAAGCGTGGGTGTACGTTATCGGCACTAACAGACTGCACTACTTCTGACACCCACATGATTATAATAAACTAGCTGTGCCAGCGGTGTCACCCGCGTTTATGGTTAATATTATAAAGACTATTTCCGTCATACATGATTTCTATGTAACTTTAACCATTAAGGCTGCACACGCGACGGAAACTTAAAAAATGGAGTAACTTCTCCCGTTTTCCCAACATTTCCCTTCACTACTCTGCTCCTATTGATTGTAGCTTGATGAAAAGTATACTATAACCTGCCCAGGAGTATGAAGAATAATTGTACTAAGTTTCGTTAAAATCCGTCGAGTAGTTTTTGTTTCTATAAGGAACAGACAGACAGACAGACAGACAAAAATTTTACTGATTGCATTTTTGGTATCAGTATCGATTACTAATCACCCCCTGATAGTTATTTTGAAAATATATTTCATGTACAGAATTGACCTCTCTACAGATTTATTATAAGTATAGATTACGGGGAATTATTTTAACGTTCAAGATACCATATCTATAGCCATATAATTCAGGTACCAACGTTATTAATATTTTTTTACGGTGCCTATATTACAACAATTTTTACATAGATTACGAACAAACAAAAACGACAATGTACTACTCCCAATTTACCAAATATGTAGTGTGTAAAGTAATCCTTATACCTACGTGATTGACAACCATAATGAAAGTTGTGGCTTATTGTTGGTAAGTGCAATCTTTCTCAACTGTCAATTCTATCATGTAACATAACTAATAGCGAATTTTAAAGAGACAACGTTGAAAACATTATCATTAACTTCAACAAAACATTAGTGTCTGACAATTAAATTATAGAGATAATGATCTGAGCAGTACCTTTGCACGTTCGACTACTTACGTCAAAACTTCATGTAGGTATAGAAAGCTCTTTTAGGAGTTTTAAATTAAAATTATACCTAGGTACTGCATTGTGTTGTCATTGTTTTTATGCTTAGGATTGCTCGATTTAAAATTGTTGTAGTGCGAATATTAATTATAAGATAACTAGTGGCAAATATTTTTTCAAATTAATCTATAAAACTTAATAGTCTATAAGTAAGATTGACTACTAACTTATTTGGCAAATTATATTAATAGATTGCCTTTTACAGTTTTTTGATTCCATCTAAACTTTCGGTTTTTAATTAAATTGATCAACAACAACTGAATAGGTATCTCTCTCTGTCTCTTTTCTATCTTAATACAATAATAGATTCTATAATATTTTACAGACGTTTTCTCTTCCATGCTTGCAACCCAATACTACATAAGAGTTAAATATAAAGCGTTTGCGAAGGAATGTTGCGCAAAGGACACAGAGCGAAATGTCGATGCACCATCGCTGGCGGCTTGTAGGTACCTACCTACCTACGTACTGGGAATTGATGAAAGTACACTTTACTATAACCCACGAACTGGACGAATAAAGGCGGTTGTTATATTTTTAATAAAACGTAGCTATCCATATTTATACCATAACAAAATAATCTTACTCATTCAGTAAGGACATCTTACTATTATTTATACTATTTCGTTATTATGTTAAGTTCTCGTTATACCCAAATTATAAATGAACGGCCCATGTAAAGACTACAAACCTAGTTATCAAAACAAGGTACCTACACCTCAATCGAATAACATAGTTGGTACCTATCTCAATCGAAAAACAATTCGTTAGGTATCGATCCCATCAATTCGCATCTCTGATCTATAAACCGCTTAAGAATAATTTATGCTAAAATTTACACTTGAGTCTTCTATATGAATAAAGATATTCCGAAACACGTTTTGATATACATTTGCACCATTTTATGCATATGTATAATTAAATGCTATGTTAACGAAATATGTTATCCTATCCGGCGCCGGTCGTACTTGGTATTAGAACTCTCGAAATTTGCCTAAAGAGAAGTCAAGCGGAAATATACAAGTGCGTTTTGGTTGTAGAACGAAGATCCTTATCACACGTTATAATTGTGGTTGCCTGTTTAAATACGTAGTGAGAGGAACTTCGTCGTAACCGTGGGTTCCGGGACACTTCTCGTATTTGTGTAATAATTTATGTTTTATGGAACTTATTTGAAATCAGCTGAGCGTCAAATGACTCGTCGATGGGCTAAAGTTGTAGTCCGTCGACGAGTGCAGAATTTTACAACAATCTGTGGTTACAGGGCTACTCGTGTGTGGACCTCCTCAACGCCGGGATGAGGGATTCCGGCGTGTACTACCTGCAGATTCGAGGCACCACGTACTGGTTCCTTAAAGTGTACTGCGAACAGAATGTCGCTGACGGAGGGTGGACCGTAAGTGTAGTCTTTTAAGTAGATACTGTAAAATTACCCGGCGGACATAAGTATCCTTAATTTTTCGAATTAAAATTATCTGTAAGTTAATTCGAAAGTTACTTACTCTTTCTATTACGTCTTCACGCTTTAACTGCTAAAACGATTGTGATGAAATTTGGCACGCATCAAATATCTACCTATTTATTTCTACGTAAGATAGTAAGGTATATTAATATAGGTGTTGCATGAATGCACGTTCGGGTACGTAACTACTTATTTGCAGAAAGTAAGTAGTATAGTAGCCTACATCAAACATCAAACCGACTGTTTTAGTAATAGTTAAACTAACAGGGGCCTATGACTAAGTTTTCTTTGTTGTTTTAAAGGATTTACCTACCTATACTTTCCACTAGCCCTTTCTCTTTGTCTTATGTTGGTCGGGATTTAAAATGAATGTAGGTACATACATATCTTCACGCCCGTAATCCCAAAAGGGGTAGGCAGAGTCAAAGGGGCAATCAGTCCCTTTAACTACATTCAGCCAAAAAATGAACACTGGGTTGGGTTAAATAGAAGCTGCGAAAAAGTAGTGACAGTGGCTAGCTCGTCGCCTAAACAATCATACTGGCAAAACCCGATATACTTACCATTAGTCGCTTTTTACGACATGCTAGACAGGGAACATAGGTGGCACATTCTTTTTAAGTGCCAGACCAACATGGGACATGAGAGTATGTGTCTTGCCTACCATATCGTAAAAATAGGTATACCTACTACATTTACTTTATCAAGTTTAAAGCAATATTTGTAAATAATCCAAGCTGTCATGGCCAAATTGGTAGATAAATAAATAGCGTGAAAGTAAGTAGGTAAATAGGTATGTATAATGGATTTTTCACATCCAAAAACAAAAATGACCTACGGAACCAAAATAATATACTTCGGTATCTAGTTCGATAGTATTATGTAGGTCAGGTCGTCCCTTCCCCGATTTCGGAACTCTACAAACAACTACAGCTCAATTTTGTCCGAAGGTGATCCACCGACGCGACGACTTCGGAATCCCAGCAGAGAACTTTAACCGAGACTGGAGCGACTACAAGAACGGCTTCGGCGACCCCAGCAAGGAGTTCTGGCTGGGCAACGAGAACATCTACATGCTGACCAACAACGACGACTACATGCTGAGAGTAGAACTGGAGGACTTCGACGGCAATAAAAGGTGAGGCGGCAGTCAGTGTCGGCCCAGGAACAGATTTAGGTTACAAAGAGAAATTATTCCGGCACCATACGCGGCCGGAATTCACTTAGATCTTTTTCCAGTCCCGACGACTCGCTTGGCGAGTTCAATTTTCTTTATAATTTAGTTATGTACCTATACCTAGTCGGCTCACAAGAAAACATAAAAATCGCAATGCCAGTTTAAGTGTTAAAAACGCTAAAGCCATCTAGGGGCCCTCGCCACCATGTGTCAGGGCCACTATAGGTGCAACCTAATCCTTGGCGCCTCAAGCAACTTGTAAGAAGAACCTACGCGAGGAATCTCTATAAATATGGTATGAGATGTATACAACACTGACAATACATAGCTAAACTACAAAAATAATTATGCAATAGTACACCCGCCATTCTGACTCACACAATTCATTTACTAAACAATATTGCTTTAGGGATATGTAATTCCGGCCAAATAAAACCTACTTATTAACCTCAAAAGTAGGTAGAACTTTTGAGGTTGACTTGAGAATCAACAATACCACATAATTGTTTCGCGCTTCCTTGTCGTTCCTTAGATTTACTGAGACCCTCAATAATTTTCGGCGATTTGTAGTAGGTAAAATAAGTATGAAAAAGGTCGTTTTCGTAGTATGTACAAAATACGTCAAAAATGACCTTTTGCATGATTCGCGATTTGATTTCGTGTAGAGTTAACGATTAAGTAAAAATAAGCTATAACAGGGTGTAATGAAACGACCACAATGGTATATAGACATCAATTTTATTGATATGCATTTTCGATTAAGTACATACCGGATTAAAAAAGCAAAAGTACAGTTCATAAAACACAATAGACAGTAGGTTGTTATTATCACGCAGATGTTGGTACAAAACAAAGTGGCGAAGGCAACTGATTTTGATGTTGCGAAATTATATAGCACATTCGATAATTAATTTGACTAATCTTGCAATGCTGAAGTAATTCAAATTACCAGACAATGTCGGAAAGACTGGGTACAGAAGAGTACAATTGTACTGTTGCGATATTGTAATTCACTCATTATTCTTAAAACTACACACAGTCTCCTGACAGAGTCGTAGTATTTATTACTCGTTTAGTTGGACATAATTAATAATAATGTATCTATTATTTTAGATATGCGCAGTATTCGCACTTCAAGATCTACTCAGAAGCGGAATACTACAAGCTGGAGATAGACGGGTACGACGGGAACGCGGGTGACTCTCTTAACGACCCATGGTATGGGTCCAACAACAGTCCCTTCTCTACATACAACAGGTACGCTATCCACTGAGTACCAACAATATGGTAGGTATTTAATGATAACCGACAGCTCAACACTAAAGAGAGGGGGCGTCGCCCGCCAAGATACACCGAATAAATCGGAATACAGAATACTTAATGGAAAACCATCAACAAATTAACTGTGTAGAGCGAAGAGACCCACTTACATACAATCAATTAGGAAAGTAGGTATGTACTTAGAACGGTCCTAAATACAAGAATAATCCTTTTATAGCTACTACATTAAGTATAGTACACGTACTACTTGACGATTAATTGAAATATTAAAGACATTTAGACTGATCAAAAATAAAAAGACTGCAGTGTTTAAAGAGCCAGGAGATAAAATGCGATTAAAATAAAGGGGGGAAGGTCTGATCATATTGATTCATACTAGAGGTGTGGTACATAACGCTATCGCAGTAAGTTCCTTGTAATGTTTAGTCAATTATAACAAATAAGGTAGCTAGTTAAATTCCAAATGAGAGTTACTACAAAAAGATAGACCAAAAACAGGCTGGTAAGGAATTTTAAAACACGAAACTGAGCGGTGGCAATAAATTCGTGTTTCAGGGACAACGACAGGTCATCTCTGAACTGCGCATCGATGTTGAAAGGTGGCTGGTGGTGGAAGTCCTGCGGCCGCGGCCTCAACGGCCTCTACCTGCACGACCCGCAAGACCTCACGGCTAGACAAGGTACACTCACTAACCACCTATATTAGTAAGGAGAGACCGAAATTAGATGAAGGATGATAAAGCATATGGTTTGAGGAGCATACGGAGGGTATATTTATAGATTAACTAATTTACATTATGTTTATACAAACAATTTATCCATGGTTGCAAGGGCCAAATATTGAATGCGTTAAAGCGCCTTGGCGAAAAGAGCCTTTACTCAATTTACAATATGATGTCGAAAAAATACAAGGTCGCTCGTATTTAGGTAAAGAAGAACACACGGTAGAAGTTTTAAGAACACATGGTGTTGACAATAATATTAGGAGGCCTAGTATAAAAATCAATATCGTTTCACCATAAGGGCGCCTCCCTATGCTCACGCATATTTCAATATATGTAAGTATAAAAATCAACACTCACGTATTGACGCACATATTGAATCAATTTACTAGTAGTGAAACTTATTTATGATAATTCAATATAAATGTAATGTCACAACATCGAGTTAAATAGGTGTAGACATCGAACATATAACAAATGAGTGATAATGTAATTACTTTTGTTTTAGAATAATTTTACCAAAACGACAACACACTGTTAGTGAAAATAAGACTAATGTTTCATACTTTTATCATCCATGTTACCACTATAAATGTTATATGCTCGATGCCCATCATTAATCGGATATTAATAATAATCGTTTAACGATTAACGTTATCCACCGCCCGCGTTGAATGATTTTTAACTATTCCTATTATCCATCACTGGTTGCCAGTAGTACATCTTTTCAATGTTCCTTTTGACCATCGCTAATGGCCAGAAGCACAGCTTTAATATTTTTCTTCGTTGCATCCAATCCTCATTTTTTGATGGTGTTATTTTCCACCACTGATGAAAACAATTCCATACACCAGCCAATCTGCCTCCACTGATGGACAATGCAATATTTAATAAGCTGTGCTACTTGCCACCGATAGTGGACATAAAAAAATAAAAAAAAATTCTACCGGCTATTGGTGCCAAACTTATCAGTTAGGCAATAAAATCATGTAATACCTTCTACATAAAATGTTCAACTAGTCTACATTCAGCGCTGACAATACTGGCGTAAACTTTCACTGTTACACCAATTTTACAAAATATAATTTCGCTCAATCATATTTTAGGCAAAACGCGTCCAACTAGGACATTTGTTTTCATTTAAGTACGCATGATGTGCGACGTTAACGTTTTTTTTTGTACTTACTGTTTAAATCACGTTATGCTTTTTAGGGTTCCGTAGGTAGGTCCAAAAGGTAAAACGGGAGCCTATACTAAGACTCCGCTGTCCGTCCGTCCGTCACCAGGCTGTATCTAATGAACCGTGATAGACAGTTGAAATGTTCACAGATGATGTATTTCTGTTGCCGCTACAACAACAAATATGTACTAAAAAATAGAATTAAATAAATATTTAGATGGCGGATTTTAAAGGTACGGAACCCATCGTGTGCGAGTCCGACTCGCACTTGACCGGTTTTTTTATTTGTTTGTCACTTTTGTCAAATTATATGTCGCAAGATTCGAAACATTTTTTCGGTTGAAATTTATGCGTAAGACATCAAATGAGCTTATATTATGACTAGACGAAAATTTCAGGACGTACAAATGGGCTAACGCAATTATTTAAAAAAAATAGTGATGAAAATAGCAGAATCCTACAACAATTCGCACCAATATGGCCAGCGCGTAAAATGGTCTTTTTCACAATCGACTATATTAAAAATCTTAGATTAGTAAACAGATACGTGATACAAATGTCAATTAATCCCTAATAGAGAATATACAAAAAACAGCTATTGATAATGAAGTGATTATGCCTTCTAACTTTTTTTATATCTGCATTCTTACCTTCGCAAATTATGATCTGTGCCTTCGTGTCCGTCCTTATTACTTACGTTCCCTCAATTAATAGAAATGGCTAGGTATCTTATCTATAGGTATACCATCTCACGAGCATAAAAATATGATATAGATAAACATGTAAATACTTCTTATTCCAGGCATCGTGTGGTTCCGTTGGAGAGGCTGGGACTACACGCTCAAGCGCGCGTCCATGATGATCAAGCCCAGAGGCCCGCAGTCCAACACGTGAAACACTAGCCTATCTTGCACCGATACTATTTATACGGCCTCTGTTCGCTCATTACGTGGATTCGATTTCTCGAATTGCAATAATCAATAATTATTTCCACCAATCAGAATGAGCTATTCTTACACAAAATATTCTAAAACTTTCTTAAATCCGTCTAAAGATATGATTGTGTACATTGGTATTCCAATCCACGTGCAAAGGAGTAAACAGCAAGTATCTCGTAGCAGTATTACATCGACCCGAATCCACGTAACGGCTTTAGAACATAGTAGGCAGTGGATCGCTCAAGATACCTATCTCTGTAAATATTATCCCCCTCATTTCGTCACGAAATCGCCGCATATCGTCTCGGTTCAATACATAAATCGCTTTGTTGTAAATAACAAACACTATGTAACTATTATATCAACGTGCCACATCACTCCCCAAATTCATTAATTTATTACTCATTTTATCTTGATACATGAAAAACCTTCGTTAATTAGGTTTATAATTTTAGATGTAAGAATAAATTTTATATTAAGATGTAAATAATTATTTTTATGCAGTAATTGATTAAAAGATGCAAAAATTACAGTCGGTACAATATAATGTCAAACTGGCATAGAATTCAATTCCTTACCTTTCCTCGTAATATATTTATTTATTTCCTATTCTTTTAAATATTTAATATGCGTACTACTTAGTGCTAATTGGTATGCTATTGCTTAATACATACATACCTAGTGTATTTATTATATAATATATTTCTAGACCTATATAATTAAAATATAATTTCCTTAGATACAGTTTCCTTCAGAATAATTTTGCGATGCCCTTGAAAATACCTCTAACTTGCACTTTCCTATTATGTATACTTAATCTTTAGCAGCTACATAAAATGTACCTGATAAGAAGTACTTTAATGGTAGAACGTGTCATACGAACGCGCATAACGTACATAAATATAATCGCCATTACACTTAAATCTAAATCAGGCGTTTTAAATGTTCGGATGAATAGATTGTGCAATTATATACTCGTCGCCACTAACACTGCCAGAATTTATTGTAATATGTGTAAATTATTCTATGTAATTCAAGCAATATTCAAAAACAAACCCCTAGGACAAAACTTAGTTATAGCTAATATTATATTAAAGAGCCAGGCTGTTTTTGAATAATTGCTGTGTCTAAACTATCCAGTTATTGAATACTGTAATTAGAAATTAAATCTACATATTTTTATATTTTAAGTTGTTTTATTGTTAAACTACTCCGAGTTGGCGAAATACAGCATTAGCCCTAGAAAAGAGTGCTATGGTACCAGATATCTACTAACAGAAACGCACCATTGACATGCACTATAATTCATAACCATGATTACAAGAAATATTGATAAGTTTAACAGGTTTCACATTATATTATATAATAGTGATATAGCTGATCACTCAAGTCCATGATTACTTTATAACAGTATTTTCAATAGTCCCTTTGTTTACAACTTACCAATTTTATTCAGATATAACATTTTAATTGTAATGGTACTGTACATTTTTACAAAATCATTTAGCAATACATCAAACTCTAATTCAACTTTAACAAATATGCCATAAAGCACAGTTAATTAAAATATATTTATACAGGGTACAGGGCCATTATTATGGTGGCCCCTTCAATCATTGTCCTTGCTTTATATTATTTTAAACCAAAGAAAAACTAAGTAAATATGCTGAACAGAACATTATATATTTTTTTGCACTAATGTATCTTCATAAATATTAAAGAGTCTTATCACGTCACCAATTTTATTTATTGTATTATATACACATTGAGTCCATAATTTTATCATCTTGTACAAACTATTACAAATGCTTGCATGTTAATTTAACCCATCAGTTACTTCATCACAGGAGTCCTTTCTCAAGACTACTTTTTACCGATTTGACTGACTACCTGAAAGCACTATTTATATAGCTTAATTAATATTGTTATACTCCAAGAATACTCTGTTTTGAAACAGAATATTCTTAGAAAAAGGTTAGTCAGTCAAAGTCGTCTTTTAAAGTATCTTGTTCCTCGTCAAGTATTTCCTCACGGTCGAACACATCATCCTCGAGGGTCACCTCGGACGCCACCACATTGTCCACCATGATCTCCTGGAGCTCCAAGGACTCCTCCTCCATGACCTGGGGCGGCATTATGCCACCGGCGCCGCTCCGCTCCATTTCCAACATGTCCTTCTCCAATGTCTCCTGTAACGCGTTCAGGTCTTGCTCCAGAGAATCCATGGGGTCTCCCGGAGACCTGAGAGACTGCATTTGAGGCTGCAGCTGCGGCTGGTGCTGGGCCTGAAACTGGGGCTGGGGCAGGGGGGGATCTTGCTGGGGTTCTCTATATATAGCATCTAAATCGGCTAAAGTGTAAGGCATCTCGGAGTCCTCTAACAAACGGGACGGGCTCGAGTGGGAGGCGCGTCGAGGAGGGGCCGGCGCGGTAACCTCCCGCACGCCGGCCCGAGGTTCATGTTATACTTTTAATTTCTTCGGACCCCTCTTCGTGGCGCGCTCCCTAGCCTTGTCGAACAGCGACAACAACTTCTTCTCCTCGGCTAAAATCCTTAATAGAACTATAATAAACGGCAGATAGTTGTGTTTTCTTCGTGCCATTTCTTGGCGGTAGCGCGCCATTTTGACGTCCTCGTAGTCAATCAACATCCTCAGCCGAGGCACTTCGCTCTCAAATTCATCAGTTTCCATGCCCAGCACCGAGGTAGTGCCCAAGGTCTCTTCAAGCTGTCGTTCGTAAATCATTTTCCTGTCAGACACAACTGCCATTAGGTTGAAGTGGATTTCTCCTTCTGTATATCTGCAAGGCGAAGGTTCACTATACGAGGTGTGATCTAGAAGTAGTATTTACGGACCTTAAAACTACCCAAAGATGTATTTCGATGTCCACTAAGACCATGATAGAGGATTCAACGAGTGTGCTGTATACATTAAAGAAGCCTAACCTTTAAAATGCTTAGATGAGGAATCCAGATACTTAGACCATGGTTAAACATCCATAGTTAATTTGGATGTGCAGGTTCTATCACTATGTTTACCCATACCCTGGAACAATAGTTATAACTTCCTACTTATATTTGAGAAATCCAAATGAATATGCCCAGTTTAAACCAGCATCTGCCGGATATGAGGCGTATACTATTGAGCTCCATTGGGAAACTATCTTTTTAAATTGGGCATCTAGAAAGCATTAGTACTTAAAATTTTATGCATATTTGCATCTTTCATTACATTCAGGGGGGTTAGACAGTAACTAAATCAGATAAATGTTTTTAGACATAATTCTGTCCTAAAGCCAGTGGCGGATTTACCCTAAGGCCCAGTAGGCCCGGGCCTAGGGCGGCCAGATATTAATTAACTAACTAAACTTCACGCCACTTCCCTAGATATTAGGGGCGGCCAATCTTAATAAAAATTAAGTGATGACGCTTTAGTACTGAGAGTTATGGCCTGGGGCCTAGGGCGACCAAGACTGTAAATCCGCCACTGCCTAAAACCGTGCTCTCTTAATGGAACGAGAAACTGGAAGCCTTGAATCCAAAACATCCAAACCATCCGATTAGCTAGTTTTTTAACTAATCAGTAGGCTTATGTGTTGTTTATCTAATAGCTTCAATAGAGATTCTACACTAACAAGATGTAATACAAAAAGGTACTTTAAAATTGGTCACACCAAATGTCCTAATAAATACAAGACTATATCTTTTAAGCTACTTACTATAAGATGGGTAGCTCTTAGAATCACATTTAGGTAAGATTTATTTTAAGTTTATCAAACGAGACAGCAATGATAAATTATATTATTTGTATTCTTATTATTTTTTTGATATCGAATTATATCACCGATACATGCTATTAGGCACAATAAGCTATTGTTTAAATATGTCAAAACATCCACAATTGTTTAAACACTATATAAGTGATATAACAACTATAACTTAGATTTGTATACCTTAAGAAATTCAATATTCATGACTACCTCGTTTGTTACTTGATAACATACCTTCATAATCCTTTTAAAGCAGCTTTTTTATCTCAAAGTAAAACACATGGTATTCATAGTAAATTACAAAGGAAAAGCAAAATGTAGGTGAAAGAGAAAGATAGAAACTTTCTGTTTATCCCATGTGGATCTGGGAATTAAAAAAGAAAATGCCAAATTTGTTCCAGGCTTAGCATGTTGTAATAGGGAACTAATGGTGTATGTGATGTTAGCTTTGTGATTGTCTAGGCTTCGAGCTAGCTAATAATAAATAATAAATAAAAAAACACATATTTTTTGCTTTATCAAGTAAACAAAAAAATACAAAGATAAAGAGCATCAAAGTTCTGGAGAGGGGGCTTGCGACGTCACTATTAGGTAAAAATTTTACCTAGGTGTGACGTCACGCGCAACAATTCACTGTACCTACATCAGTTTTGTTTGCCAAATAAATGAAAAAATATGTGTTTAATATCTTTTTATAATTTAACTGACGGACAAAATAATTTTCTGGTCGCCTAGCCTATTGTAGTTACTTTTTAAAATTATCCATATAACCTAGTTCAATTTTAATATGGTTAAAAGTGGTTGAAGGAGCTTGCTGTTCCTTGGACTCTGTCTAGGCCTTCGGAGATTGCAAGCATTGTAATATGTTTGTTCTATTTATCCAACCGATAATGCATAATCAAATTAATTTCCTCCCAACCTGCTACCAATTCCCTGGTGGTAAACCGAGTACCACATATGACAGGGACCTTACACACTTCACCATTACTTTGATGTTCTTTTCATACAAACTCCATGGTTATTATGGCCGACATCCTTCTACTAAAGATAAAAAAATCTTGATGCATGCTACTGACTATTAACCACTTGCATGTTCTGACTTTATAAGCTTGAAACAGTAAAATTTTAATCTAGGTGTAACATCAACCTTACTGCCGCAATTTGCATAAGACATCAAAAATAGCATGAAAATCACCCCATGAATTGTGCACAAGCACTGACAACACTGTCTTGAATTATATATACTTCAGTGAATGCTCTTTTGTATGGCCATAAGTATAGTATACAAATTACTCACACATTTATCCTCTTCATTATGATGGGTCTGACTACATCAAGCCAGTCCAGCTCTGGCGCGATGGGCCCGTGATCAATTGGTCCTTCCTTGAGACCATCCAACTCGTAAAGTCTGCCATCAATGGGCATGTAGCCCACAAAGTGGTAAGCATCATCATCCTGCAAAGAACACAAAATATTTATGATAATAATAACATGGGCATTGTGTTACAAAATATATTTGAATGGTTGTACAGTGTATAAGAAAAAAGTGAGCAAAAGGTATTTGAAAAGTATATACATACATACATACATAACATCATGCCCATAATCCCCGAAGGGGTAGGCAGATTCAAGAAATAAAACTGGGTTAGGTTAGATGGAAAATTGTGAAAAAGTAATGACAAGTCGCTAGCTTGTCGCCTATCAATCACGTAGCAAAAACCCCATATACAATTAGTCGTCTTTAACAATATGCTAGGCAAGAAACACAGTGTGCACATTATTTTTAAGTCCCAGACCAACATGGGCCAACATGTTAGTTTAAAATTATTTATTTTTAAACATAATAGATTTTACATATGGCATAATTGTCAGAAATACAAATTTGAGTGAAGTGTGTATAAAATAATATATGAAAATTCAAGAAAAATAATTTGGCAGCTTCCACTAACCTTTGATGCTGTTTTAGGATCAACCTCAAACAATGTTTGCTGACTCATGGAGTTGTGAGCACCTCTAATAGTCTGAGAGTTGCTGAGAGTCAGCCCTCTCATCTTAGGGTCAAACGACATGCTGAACTCCTTCAGCTTAGACAGCTCTGGACCCAGATTTATATCTGGGTGGTGGCAGTTCAGCAAAATGCTGATAACTGCCTGTGTTGCACAAGCATTATTTATAACCTGGAAATATATAGATATAGATAGATAATGTATGAATGTTAAAATGAGGTACTAATATCTATTTTCATAAATATTCTAATGGTAATATGATTAAATGCATATTTGTATCTCTGAAATGAAGCGTTTGTTAAGGGTATAATTATAACAAAAGATTATTCAAGTATTACAACATAATATGTTAATGTGATTGATAATTAAAGACATTTGGATTAGATACAGTGTAACAAAAAGCTTTCAAGTTATAATCAGAGCTTTTGGAGTTTACACACAAAATGGAAAGGGTTTGAGTCCTGCTAGGGGTAAATTTTTCATTCATATGAAGAACATGGCCTTTTTGTAATAGTATCCATACCACAAGCATATACACTTAGCTTGCAACTAGGGAATTTGTGTGTAAGTCTTGAGAATTTATCGAAGTTATTTACAATGGAATTACCTGCTTTGCAAAATATATTCTGTCGAGACGACTATCTGTCACAACTGGTGCTGCAGGCTCTTCGTGTTGAATGTATTTGAAGAGGAAAATAAGTCCATGAACTGGTCTGCAAGAAATCAATATAATCAAATCACATAAATAGAATCAAAGACAATTTGTTGCAGTCCCAAAATTAAATTGTTTCTTACATAATTACTGCACTTTATTAGTTTGATGGTAATACAGTAAGTGATGAGGTCAATTACCTTAGATTCTCAAATATTCCATCCTCAATAGTCCACAACTCTTCGACTTGCACACCAGTTACACCTGATAATAATTTACATTAATAAGATTAACATTTTAAATACAAGCAAATCAAACAATTTGGTCACAATTAACCAAATTTATTTAATAAAGCTTACCAAATTTCCTGATCAACTGGGTAAAGACCCCAGGATCACTCTCTATGAGACACCAATCTCCGGCAGAATCCATCTTGAGATAGCTTTGAGCTGCAATAATAAATTACTGGTTGTCAGAAAGTTATGACATCAGTCTCATGAGCACCAAACTGCAAGTCATTGCTTAATTTTCAGGGTACAACATGTCTAGATTAGGCATTGAAGTAAAATATGACTTCCAGGCCAAAGAAATACGTCAGCTAAGCAAACCAGAGACCTTCCTGGATTTGGAAAACGAAATGAAAGATTCACCCATGCTTGATTGTAACATTATAATGTGAAAAGTAGATGACTGCAAGATTAGCAGTTATTATAGAGCAGGTACATGTAAAACATGTTAAAATAATATATTAATATATATCTTGGTATTCTCAACTTGCTGAGATTTTTTCACAAAATTATCTCTTGAATCTGAAATTGGTATATTATTATTACAAATATAGCTGAATGTTATCGTGTACACAAGTAATGAATATTTACCGCCACTACACTACAACAGTGACAAAAGCAAGTAATGTAGAAGTGTTTGTCAGACTCTTTGTATATGTAGAACTTTCAAAATGCAAGTCATTCGTGTTTAAAATAGAGAAATTCAGTAAAATATATCAATGTACTTATGTACCTAATTTAAGAACGTAGAACTCGAGTACCCTACTCGAATCAAAAGCGGCGTTTCATACTGAACATAGACAATCATGAATGCCATGAAAATTGGAAACGTCACTACATAGACAAAATTTCAATGCACCTATAATAACCAATCCAATGATATTTTAGTCTATTAAATGCCCCTGCCACACACTCAACGAGTGGCAAGGGAATACAATAAACTAAAAATGCATAGCGAGCACGCTGCCACAGTTTCAACGTCCATTATTAGTAGATAACAAATGACTAATCCAAATGCGGAGCTTGGCGATGAAACGCGCGAGTAGAGCAGTATGTGGGCAGAGGGCAACATCGCGGCAGCGCGAGCAGCAAGGCGACGCGAGGAGCATAGTGTGGCGCAGGCATTAGCCATTCCCAAACTATGGAGTGCAGTGGGTCGCGACATTTGATCTTACCCATTTGTAATTATTTCCTTACTCCGGTCATGTCGAATTGAAGTCTCACCGGACTATGGAAGTCAAGGAATAAAGAGTGCACCTATGTTTGCGCACAAGCTTGTGCACTTTATTGTCTCCTGCGCAGATGGCTGCCGTGACGAATATCGGTTAGGAGGACATCATTTATATTATTTTGTTGTCTTAATTTGGATATCACGGGAAGAATTTGGATATTACCTTCCCTGTAACTTTGAAAGGCTTTGAATGACGTTTTAATATGAGTGTGTGATGGAGCACACCAGCCAGATCTTACTTCTGAGTATACTAACATAATACACAGAAGTAACGCCCGGCAAGTGCAACACTATTGCAATAAGGTGGTAACAAAAAAGATGGGCTTTTGGAACGGATTCTTGTGTGAAGAAAACCTGGGCTATGGGGTCAGATAACTGTCGCCTGCCATTTCAATATCTCACAAATTAAAGTACTGCAGGTGGTGACTCACCCTCCACTAGATGCCCCTCCTCCCCCCCCCCCCCCCAAATCATCCGCCGCGCAGGGTAACAAGAGGGTAACATCGGCATGGTGGGCTAAGGGTGTGCAACGGATTCTGGATCGCGGTAATCCGGTCAGCTGTTCCCCGTTGTTACGCAGATTGAGCAGTTCCACCGTTTCAAGCATATAGCTATTGCGCTCCACTTTGGGCGGCCAATGAAGGTAATCCAAAGGCGGGGGAGAAGATGTTAGGTTCCCCCGGAGGTCTCGGGGCCATGGTTTCGCCACCAACAGCTTGCCACAAGCTGCCCTTCAAAAACTGATTACACTGAAGGGAGTTGTTACTCATCATGGTGCGAAGCTCACCTACTCTCGACAGTGGGTGATGAGGTTATTATTATGTCTCTCGGCAGAATCACGGGACAAGCCCGGGCATTTAAGGCAAGCATGGAGACATGGGTCCAAGATATCTAAGACATGGGTCCATGTGGATATGATGGAACACCGGGCTGGTGTTGCCCTTAGTTGCAGTATAAAACATACACTCAAAGGTGACATCCGGCTGATGCAGGACAGGAAATTGGGCTATGGAGTAAGATACCAACTGCCTCGAAAGTCTCTCACAAACTTTAGTTTTGGCAGATGGTGACTCGCCGCTTGTGAAACCAAAACGTGAGCTCCCTAACTAGCCACCACACGGGCGGCAAGGGGGCAACACTAAGAAAAAGCTAAGGTTGTAGAGAGGTGAGACTGCAGGGCGTAAGATCCTTGTACAGTCAAGTGCCCCCGGCGTAAAGACATTTTACACTTCCAACCTGGAGCATAGGTTTCGCTCTTGCGCCTCCACTCTGCCCGGCCGGTCAAGGCAAGCGCAAAGGTGGAGGGTGTGTAACTGTCTGTAAGTGTGAGAATCGCGCATGTCTGTATGGTCACCGCCCTGCGGGACTGATGGCACTGGCTTGTTGCTCTTCATGTAGCGAAGCTCACCAACTCTCGCCAGTGGGCGATTGGGTCGTTACGTCTATTATTATAGTTCCATACTGTTGTGCGAAGTCAGGGCTGGTTGCTAGTTAGAAATAAGAATTTTCCTCACATCGATCGATCGAAGAATGATCGACAGAGCAATGTCATAAATATGTATGTTTTTCAAACATAAACGTAAGTAGCTTAGAAAACATACATAAGTACTTTATCTTCACGCCTGCAATCCCAAATGGGGATGTATAAACTAAATAAACTACTACATTTAGCCATAAGATCATGTTGGATTGGATAAAAATTACGCGACAAAATGATTTTAAAATACCCTGTTCTTCTGATTTGAAATAGTAAGTTCTGATTTGAAAACCCTATGACCATTGAAAACACGTAGTCTATTAGCAATAATCTAAGGAAGGATAATGTAGAAATTAGATTTACACAATCTTGTAATTATATTAAAATGCAGTCGAATACTCAACTTACCTACCCATTTATACATAATATCAACAGTTCACAACGATTTAGCAGTACGTGATCAGGCCATTGTACTAGCTTCAAATAGAGAAGCAGAAAGGAAATGAAAAAGAATAATTTCTTACCCTTAATAATGAATGTACACTAGATATTTCAACACATTTAAAATAAACATCGTGATTTAAACACTTTGTTCTGAACCCAATGCGAAGCTTCCATAGACTGAAGCTTCTCGACGAAGTATTGATTTTAGGTATGAGGTAGCTTGGGGAGAGGCAAGTGCAATACAATGCGACGCAGTGTCTGCATACACATTATATTTAGTCATCTGCTTAGTTAAGTGTCCTACAGCCAACAATAGATCGGTGGCTGCATATTTATTAAGTTTTTTTTATGAATCGGATAACATATATCTCAAATTTATGTTTGCTTGATTTTCTGTATGCCCTATCCCCATCACTAGTCATAATTATGTAATTGGGTCTTCCCGTGTAATTATTTGTTAATAAATAAATAAATAAATAAATAAATGAGAAGTTTTTAGGGAATTTAAATATTTTAATAGCAATCATAATTTTTATTCATTTTTGTTTTTTTTTTCGTTAAAATATTTATTATTAGAATATAAACAATTATTTAAAAATAAATGTTTTCAAATATTTTCATTTAAGGAATCAATTTAAGAAAAGTAAAGTAACTTAAAATGGTAGGTATCTCTTAAATTCACAAAGTTACAAGCATTTTGTGTTGCATCGTTGTCCTCGAACGAGTATGATTTTGGACTAAATGGCAATTGCGCTTATTATTTAAATTGAATAATACCAACGGAACTAAACTAGTTTTCAAGTTTCTTCTCAACTGAAAATAAGGTTGTATACAAACTATGAGCAATTTATTTCGTAAACAACGCGTTTTTAGTGTTGATGTTGTTGACTTGATGGTAAAGTACGCAGCCTTTACCATAACCTATACTTACAATAAAGCTAAATATATTTGTACTACGACAGAAAAATCAATGGGTAGTATTTGGTATTCAAAAGTATTGACATTAATTCTGTTTTCAATCAGACTGATTTAATTCAGACCATATTTTTGGGCTAAGGAAGCTTATGAAATATATTTTATATGCGTAGTTTGTTAGTGACTTGATTGAAACTTGATGGCCCAAGGGGTTTGCTATCACTCTTATACAGTAGCCTCCCAATAGCCACCACACGCTGTATGGAGAAAAGTGATATTTTTCATTTGTGTATGCTATGTCTTATGCCATAGACGAGATTATCTGTTTTCCGATTCTGAATTGTATGTCAGTCGGTTTAAGTGTCTATGTCAGTGGCACGGATGTCAGATTGGGGGTTATCCCCCCAAATTTGGGTTTTTTTTTGTTATGAGGGGAAATTTGGGGTCACAATATTTTTGGAGGGAAAATAGGGCGTGGAGGGAGTTGGGGGCATTTCATTATTCAAACTTTAATCTAGAAAAAAAAGCGATCAAACTACTAACTACACCTTTTGGGAGAGAACCTTTTCTATTAATTAATCTAATAATAAACTAAGAAGAAAGCACAAAACACGAACGAAATTCAATGAATGCACAATACTGCGCAAAGATGGCAGACGAGTCACTTCTAGTGGCTCCTAAGATTAGGAGTCAGCGTTTTAATGAAAAGTGGTTAAGAAAGTCTGCTATTCAAAAAAAGTGCACAAGAACGCAACAAGTGTACTTACTTAAATCAATTTCGTTTAAACTTGACGGCAATTATAATGCAACAATCAAATAGAACCAGTAATGGAAGCTATTGTTGAAATAGTATAAAATTTCAAGAGTAATATTAAATGTATTAATAAATAAAATTTTGTGGTAATTTTAGGGAAGATTTGGGGAGAACGCTAGATGATTATCTGGCAGCACTGACTAGATTGTCAGCTGTCAACTAGCATCGAAGTTACGAGTCCCAAGTTCATTTAATCACCAAGACCTAGGTTCGGGACTGCAAGTCAGGAAAAACATTTTCTATGAATCAAATACTGTAGTTATTCCTTGGTATGAACCTTATCAAATTACTATTTAAGAGCCTTTTATTTAGTCATAAGTGATAAATAATGTGAAGATATCTTTTGATTACACTGTTTCTTAAATATAAGGGTGAAAGGTATTATTGATTCGTTTGCTTATTTTTTAGGCCAACAAATAGTTATAGTCGCCTCTAAAATTTTGCAGGTATTACTCCGCATTGATACCGCTCATCTACCTGCATCCCGAATATAGTAAGTATTCAATAAAATAATCACATATTTAGAGAAAAGAACATAAAATGTTCGAAAGAAGCAAATGCGAATTTTCTAATGCTGTTTATATCTAAGACAAAGATAAAAGAACCATTTAATAATTGTGTCGTTGACCTTAAAACTACAATGTAATTGTTTAATTTTTGCATTGTTTTTAATTACATTTAAATATTCACTCCCATAAGGAGAATCTATATGTTTAACAGTTTAAGTAAATAAGCCTTTGTATAGTATTTTTTTTTTTTTTTTTTTTTTAAATAAATAAATAAATCTTTCAGACTGACACACCAATTCCCTAGTTCCAAACTAAGCTGATGCTTGTGCTATGGATACTAGGTGAACGGATAGACATACTTAAATACGTTTATAAACATCCATGACTCGAGTACAAATGTCCATGTTCATCACACGAAACATTTGCCCCTAGCGGGATTCGAACCCGCGACCCTTGGTTTCGTGGCCAGGGTCTCTGACCACTCGACCAACGGGCCAGTCGTTTTGTTTGTTTTGCTTACTACCAGTTTTGGAACATTAGTAGCTAAATGGATATGGGCATCAAACTAAATGCATGACTACTGGGTTTTTAAATCTGAGATTGGATTTACAATATGATGAGGAAAATAAGCCTATTTTAATACCTTTAAATATATTACCATTATCAAATTAGTTGGGTTTGCTTGCTTAAAGGTCAGTTAGCGGTTGTTTAAATTTAAGTAATGAACTCCCTAAATCTGTGATAATGGCCGAAATTACTGGACCGATTTGAAAATTTATTCTCCAATGGAAAGATCAGTATCAGTGTGTAACAGGCTGTATTTTATCCCCATATTCCCAACAGAAACGGGAACTATATGGGTAAAAACGCAGGTCTCTGTTTATCTGGAATATAATTTATGAGAACTTGCTAGGATGTAGGTGGCATTATATGTAATGGTATAAGATCTTAAACTTTTCAGCTGTATATGGTATGCATTTTTGGTTGTTCAATTTGGGGTTGCTGTAACACATTCTTAGTTTTCAATAATGAAGTAGGTGGTATACTTTTATAGCAAATCTGCTAAGAAAATAAGAGCCATATTAAAAATTGCAAGTACAGTTAAGGTAAAGTATTACTTGCTTCCACAACCCGAGGTTAAATGTTAATTTTGCTTGATAGAAATATCTGTCTCAGTCTGGATAATATGCTGTGTTTAATTTCAAAGTTGCAATATTACATAGTTGTAGTAGAATTAGGAATATTAATATATTTTGTCAATTACTGTTCTATTTAATGTCTTATGAATAAGAAATAGTAGTTATGTGTCCTTATTGGTTTGATGAAGCAAAAACGTGGGATTGCACATGCAATTCAAATATCAGGGAAAAAAAGCAGTGCAATGAACCAGTTAGTAACAAAAGCGAGTCCAAGGGCATTTTAAAATCAAACCATTTAACAGGCTATCAAAGGGGTCAATCTTGAATGCAAAAATAAATTGAAAAGGACCAATATTATGAATGTCAATGGCTATAATAAGTTCAATTGTTGAGGGTTCTTACACAAACTTTTATTACTCTTGCATGTTCAATCATTTAGGGTTCCTGGTTGTGGCTTTTCTTATTATTATAATGAAGCAACTGCCATCAGACTTTTGTGAGTGTGTGTTCTGAGATTAAAGAAATATTTGGGTCATGGTTACACATCTATATTATTATTTGAATGTTCAATATAGTTATTTAAATAATTATAGATTTGTTAGACCATGTTTTTCCTTACTGCAGAGCAAGGTACATCCATCCTCATTTTAAAAATCCAGAGATATGTGTCCAGGTATTAAACCAGCATCCATAGTATGTGAGGCGTGTCCTTGCCACAGATTACCTTGTATATTTATTGTTAAAAATTGCTTTAATGATTAAATAGATATGGAAGTTAAGTTTTAGCTATATGTTTAAACTGCAAGCAAATATTTATGCTGCAATTGCAAAAGCGATAGCAAATTAATTTTTTTTAACAAGTATTTTTAATAGATAACAAATTATTTTAAACCCCGTTCTGAGACTAGAAAAGAAAGTACCAACTGTGTTTCTTTCCTAGTCGTAAAAGGTGACTAGTGGTGTATGGAGTTCTAGATTTGTGATTACGTATGCAATGAGCCAGCCACTTGTCACTGCTTTTTCACAATTTTCCATCTAACAAACAAAATTTTTGTCTGAATGTTGTTTAAAGAGCTTATGGCTCCTTGGACTCTGCCTGCACCTCCCATTACGGGCGTGATGGTATGATTGATTGCAAAATGTATGTTATTTTGATTTTAGGTTATTTTCTAGATTTTAAATCAAACATTTATTTTCAGATAAGTGATCAAGATGTGGGGGCTATTTTTGTCCCTACTAAGTTGGTCACAACTGAGTCCAGTGCCATTTTTAGCTGATGTCATTGGCACAACGGAACCTGCACTCAAACTGCTCATCTCTATACTGATGGGATACCCCTTGGCCATAGTATATCATAAATATGTAAGAAAACAGTATAAAGAGCATAGAAACAATTATTTTATATTGACCGGATTTGACATGGCATTCTATAACTTTGGAGTATCAATGTTTCATAATATTATACCAGCGATTGTGATTCATATCTCAACC
Organism: Glyphodes perspectalis; assembly: GCA_951394215.1. Lineage (NCBI taxonomy): Eukaryota > Metazoa > Arthropoda > Insecta > Lepidoptera > Crambidae > Glyphodes > Glyphodes perspectalis. Next base: position 15,893,478 of record OX596199.1, read on the forward strand.
ATGGTACTGGGACCAGGCAAGAAGAATGTAATTCTTTCATTGGTGTTCAATATGACTTACTTATTGGTTGGATATGTAGTGACTGAATCTGAAGAATATGACATCACATGGACGATGCCACATTGTGTACTTACTCTGAAATTGATTGCGCTGTCATTTGATCTCTGGGATGGGAAGAAAATGTTGAAGGGAGAAGAATTGTCTGAAAACAATAAGAAGACTGCATTGACACAGCCGCCGTCCTTCTTAGAACTGATTGGATTTATATACTTTCCTGCATGTTTCCTTGTTGGACCGATTTTTTCATTCCGAAGATATTCAGATTACTTAAATGACAAATTTCCTCTAGACAAAGAAGAAGAAGTATACAATAAGCAAGGGATGACAAGGCTATTACAAGGAATAGCTTATTTGATTGCTTTCCAAGTAGGAGGTATGTAATATATTTTTATTGATTTAATGAAGTTTTGCCGAGACAAAATGTTTATTATAAACCCAAGTGTAATTTATGTATGTATGTTTAGGAAAAAAATATCATATAACAAGTGAGTGGGATGCGATCACATGAAGATCGTACAGTAGTCTGACAATGCGACCTTGTTTTGTACTGTGTGTAGACCTACATTAAGACTGCCTTACAATGGTTCGCGATAAACTCATTTCTGGCAATCGTTAACGTATTTACCTAATATTACATAATGTACATTGTTTTCAACTTCTTAAAACTATTCTAAATTAGTACTAAATTAGTGATACTAGTAATGATAATGAGCATGTTTACTTATTATCTGTATTACGAAATTATATTAGTACTAGCTGTCCCGCCGCACTTCGTAACGCCCCGTTCTCGGATTTACTTTTGTTATTTTCCTCACAATGTTTTCATAATTTCTTACCGTACAAACCATCCTTGGAAGATTACAAATATTTTAATACCAAAATCAGCCAAATCGGTTTAGCCGGTCTCCAGTTTTAGCGAGACTAACGAACAGCAATTATTTTTTATAAGTATATAAGAAGTTAGATATGAGCGCGTAGTAGATATCTATATAATTATCTTGGTTATACATGAGGCAGTGAAAATTCCGATTTAAGCAAACTAAAAATGATGCATGCGCTTTAAAGTGCCGCGTGACGTCACTAGGTCCGTAAAATTTTAACGTTCAGATGTCGTACAACGCCCCATTTCAATTCTTTGAAGCGCTGTATCTATGTCATTTTTCTATTATAAGACAAAGAAAAAAATACGTATTAATTTTTTTTTGATCTAACTTACGGACTATAAAATTGAGTAAACTAGCCTATTAAATTAATGTTAATCAAGTTTTTTTTGACACAATTTATTAAAACCTTATGTATTAAACATTAAGCTAATTGATGTTTAACTTAATTTCAGTGTCTGTATTCAGCATGAAGTACATATTATCGGATGAATTCTGGGAAGCGTCTCTGTTCTACCGCCACCTGTACTGCGGGCTGTGGGCGCATTTCGCTCTCTACAAGTACATCTCATGCTGGCTGCTTACTGAGGGTAAGGACACGCGTACACAGTGGCGGATTTACAGTCCTGGCCGCCCTAGACCCCGGGCCTTGTAGTAATTACCAGCCGCCCAAAGAAAACTCAGTGACAAAGCGGATAGTCGCGGGGCGCGTACTTAAAGTTATTTCTTGTTACCATAAATTAATTTTTATTGTCCTAGGCGCGGGCCTACTGGGCCTTACGGTAAATCCACCACTGCCCATACATTTATATCGTTCATGTATGTTATGATCGTCATTATTTATCGTTCCACAAACGTATCGGAAGGTACATATACTACCTAAAATAATAACTATGCTCATTAACCTTGTGATCGTTACGTACATTGTCTGTCAATATTACCTACATGCAACAGGTTTGTATTTTTTACAAATCTACCTGAGTATAAATTGTATATTGTTGTAACATAAAAAACAAACGGTTGCGGAATATCTGCTTAACGATAAAACAATTATTATTCTATGTAGGTGAAGTTTAATTTGCATTATATTGTAGGAATTAATATACATGCAGCTATTAAAGTATGTACAGTCTGCACCAGCCATTTTTAACCTTTTTTTATAGGGGCCACAAACACGTTTCAGCCATAGTGGCGAGGGCCGCAAGCATAAATAATATAGGTCTCAATTAAAACATAATTCGTTTGAAAACATAATATTTTACAACATTGGCGATAGTCGACCCAATCTGTTGAGAACCCGTTCATAGTTACTAAAATGGGGAATTCCCCAAACTGAGGGGAAAGCGAAGCTGATAGGGGAATGTGTGGGGAGAGCTTTAATTCGGGGAATATGTGGGGATTTTAAGTATGAACACAAATACACGATATGTGACATCAAATTTCTGCTAGTCTTGACTGATTTCTTACAATTCATTACTCGAAACAGAAATTGATTTATTGCCGTTTTTTTTATTTAAATTATTAGTATTAGTCATACAAACACCAGGGGACATGGTCGGGGGATTGCCCTTACTTAATTTTAGCCATGCGGGAAAAGGTAACATTACTTCACTCAGGCTTGACATGAAATGAAACGAGATAGAAGATCGTATTGTTCGTAGGTTCAGTTACCTCAAGTTATCTGTGATAACGAAAGGCGCAGTTTTTTGAGCAAAATTTAGATTTTTAGTTGTTATATTTCTCTGAGGAATATGTGGAGAATTAGAATTTTTCTATTTCCAAATGTGGGGATTATCGACAATGCATTTGGGGATTTTAGCATATTACTATCGGCAACCCTGCTAGTAAAGTTTTAAATTATTTTCATATCTCTTTAATCCCACCTTTACTACAGTAAGATCAATTAGCTTTTTTCTTGTATTGCGTTGTTACAAAATCATAAGTTATTTTCATGTATTAATGAGGCCCCCAGGTTTGGGTCTTAAGCACTATACAATCCTGCTATTCTCCATCCATTACTCACGTAAGGCATTTGGTCCGAAAAACGTTGCTAAAAAACATCACGTGATTAATGGACGGCCCCTTTGCAACTTCAGATGGGCTAATATAAGGTCCGGCGAGCCGCACGCGACTCACGGGCCGCAGGTCCTTACAGCTCTACAGGTCTACATAGATCTAAAATTCGGCACACATATGGCAGGTCGCCTGATCTAGTGGTTAGAGAAACTCCTACGAAACTACAACGTTTATTTTACGAATCATTTTAACACCTCTTTTCCTATCTATTATAATAGTCAGCTTTATCACAGAAACGGTCGCCCACGTCTTAGTCCGTTTAGTATATATCTAAGCCTTAAACCAAGTTAATCCGACGCTCATATTAGGCCGATCCCTGCATTGAATGTTAATAAACATAACTTTTCTGAGTTTAGGAGGCCAATGACATATTTTTATTCACGAAGCCTTTGTATGAACCACAGGGTATAAAATACAAAAAGGTTTTTAAATTCATATGGATAGTTTCTATGATTAGCATGTTCATTCAAACTCCCGCTTTATTAATATGTAAGTACATTGGTATAGAAGGGAAGGAATAATAGGAAGACATGCTGCACCGACCCCAGATGAACTGGTAGAAGAGCAAGAGTAGATGATGATGACATTGGTATAGAAGGGATCAATCTCGGGTTTTGATAAAAAAATTATATAAATATGTGCTTAATTGTGTATTTGTCGCAATAAGAAATAAGGTTCATACAACGCAGTTGCTATATATGATATTAAATAATACCATGAAGGGTAGGCAATGTCAAAGTAGAAATAAATTCCTTTAAACCGCTTTTAGTCAGAAATAAATTTAATTTGGTTAGATAAAAATAAAAATAAAGTATTGACATGAAATTTTTACGCTTCATGTTATATTGTATTATTACGTCGGGTTCCCCCGTGTATAATTTGTAACGCTATTTGAATACAATAGTGAGGTGATTGTTATTCTGAAAATAACTTATTGGGCAGACTTTGACTGTGTTGAATAATATATTATGTAACATACAATGTGAAACGTAAAGAATATTAATTACTGTCAGTCGTCACACGGATAACCGACAGTGATTAATATTGTGCCATGTTCCATCTAGAAACGCGGCAGCATGTCAAACCAAGTTCAAGTAAAGATAACTGGGGTGCTCCCGAGTGAATATTCACATGAACCATTTGGAGCCACTTTTAAACCTTATTATTTAATTGTTTTTGGTATAAGAGCAATAATAGACAACATACACTTTTTTTAAATGCTTCTTTAAAAAGTTAAGCCTGTGCTTATAGCTAGTTAGTTAGTTAGCTAGCTAGTTAGAGGCTAGTTTAGCGATCAAAGCCTGTTGACACCATCACGTTATGCGACTTGTGGACTAATTCACTATTTTGCAAGTTACTACTACTAGTAGTAAATTTTGTTTCGATACTTGCTATTGGTTAGTACTCTGACCTGAGAGACCGGTCTCTACAGAAAAACACGTTACAATTCTCATTATTTTAAGTAAAGTTTTGCTCTCGCGTCACACTGTGACTATAAACGAAAAATTTGTTTGAGTCACACAATAAAATATACTTGATTTTATAAATTAAATCTGCAATCATCCAGAAAAATCTATTAACTATTATTAATATCAGTACTGCATGCCTTTTTGAATGAAATACAAAACCATAGCATTTCAAAAGGCCTGCAACACCAATTAATATTAATGCCTTTGTTAAATGTCTTAATAAAGTTTACGATTTGTTGAATGTAGGACAATTAGTGAATATTTCAACATAAATTATCATACTAATATCTAGTCTTACATTATTCTTATCTTTGAACAAATGAAAGTAAAAATATATATTTTTCTACTTTATAACAAAGCAATTGCATTTCTAACTGTGTAGGTAATCTATGTTGTAACCTTGTGTTGTCTTAACATATATATCTTAACGTATTTATGTATATATGTCTGACCGCAGGGGGTAGGTCAACAACTTTTGAGATCCATATAGATAATTATGTGAAACCCTGGGCTGTATATTGTACTGTCGTGAAGCGCGCAATACACAATACGGTACACTCCAAGTGACTGACCGGTCACCTGAGTGGTATAGTTAGTATGATAATCAGTGGTGTAACTATGGGGTGTCAAAGACAGAGCGGGGGCCCCTGAAGGCTCGTAAGCACGGGGGACCCCCTATGAACAAGCGTTGAAATCTAATACTGTTATTGAGCAAGAACCCCAACCATAGAATTTGCCACAGGCCTCAAACGGTGTAGTTACTCCACTGATTGCTTTACTTATATTACTCCCACGTAATAAGAAGTTATCCTAGCCGGTATTGTTTCCAGCGTCATGCATCCGTTTCGGGCTGTCGTACAACGGGTCGGAGACGACCAGCGGCGACCGCGCGGTGTCCAAGTGGGACGGCTGCAGCAACATCAAGCTAGTGCGCTTCGAGAGCGCCACCAAGTTCCAGCACTACATCGACAGCTTCAACTGCAACACTAACCACTTCGCCGCCGAGTACATCTACAAGAGGCTCAAGTTCCTCGGCAACAGGAACCTCAGTCAAGGAGCTACCCTGCTCTTCCTCGCGCTCTGGCACGGCACCCGCTCTGGCTACTACATGACCTTCCTCAACGAATTCCTCATCATGTTCATGGAGAAGGAGCTCGAGTCTATAATAAGCAAAACGAACACATACAAACAGATTTGGTCCAACACGTACGCCAGGTACGCCTTGTATTTTATTCTTAAGATGTACACCATATTCTTCATGGGGTGGAGCTTGGTACCGTTCGATGTAAAGGTATTCTCGAAATGGTGGAGCATCTATGCCAGTTTGTATTTCTCCGGTTTCTTATTGTTCTTGCCTTGGGCATTCGCTTATAAACCTCTATTGTTGTCGATCAAGAATAAGCTGTAGTGCCTGTAGTTATTTAATAGGTAATAGTAAGTTTCGCTTGAGAATAGACTACTTGTTGCAAATTAGTATACCCATTTAATCAACGGGTCACAGTTTATGTATATCATGACCAGGATTGGCTTTTTCCTCCCCATTTCACATAATTATGTAGCTCGTGTAGTATTAATATAGTAGATTGGAAATCTATTGATATATCAAATAAAACAATATTTAATATCTATATCACTGCATATTTTTCTAAAATCCAATATAATAGTACTCTCGTACATACATATATCGTCTTTCGTCATGATAATCCTATCTACCGCGGTTTATACATAATATATTATTATATTTACAGCATTGTTTACATTGTTATATAGAATGTACCATGTCTTCCTCTGGATTTGACTCTTTAACAGCCTCCAACCTGTGCCTTTCATTAGTATTCGGCATTATCATGTAAGAAAATGTCTGAGACATTGTTTCGTTGGTCAGGATATACCTTCATAGCCATTCATTTACCCCTAATCTTCATAAGAATTTTAAACTTTTATTAGCATTGGCAAAGCCGTTATGTCCTTGGTATGAAAAATCTTAATATTGCTATTAGAAAAGTTCATATATTTTTATGAATAGAAGGGATTGTAAAAGTATTGATGGTAAAAGTACAATAATTGTAATAATTATTTCGTCAGTTCTTACTTGGAAGCTATGCTAAGGAAGCTAAGCTGAAAGTGACTAGTAAGCCTGGAAGATTTGTGATAGGACTTATGATGTAGTATTTTAAAATGATAATGATGAATGCTACGGTAGATTTAATGCTTCGTAGTATATACGGGTACGAAGTAGTGGATTAAATAAGACCTTCCTTATTAAGGCTTAAGCATCAATATTGTTGGTGCTATTTAAAGGGAGTGATGAAATTCGGAGGGCTAGCTTTTAAAGTTAATTGTGGTAGTTAAAATAGCCGGTCGTTATTCGGTGTGTCGTGTCGAATCAATTTTAAAAGGATTTTTTTTTCACACGAGTGAGCAATAGACTAGTTCTCAATAGACTCTGATAAAATTTTCTTATTGTTGAATGGAAAATATATCATTATAACTCTAATATACATATGAGATATGTAATCGCATGAGCCATTCACTTTTAAATTCACTGATTAAAAGTTTAGTTAGGATTATAGTGCTAGTCACTTGGGTGGTGGATGTCATTTTACTCATTATATAATACAGTCTCTATAGAAATTTAAAGTTTGTCAATATTTTATGTATAAATAGAATTATCATCTAGCTTCAAATACTTATTATTCTTACAGCTACTTCGCCACTAGCAAAAGCATATATACCCTTACCACGTTTATGGTAAGTTGGTACAGTATAGTACAATTAACCTCTATTTTAATATAAATAAGATTTACGAGCTATTATAAGATATGTATGTGTACTAGACACCATTCCGTTATAGGGAACGTGCAACAACTATAGGGGGCAGCACTAAATCAACAAAAGAGACACTATGCGGACAGTAAAGGAAGCTTATCAGACCTGTCATCGTACTGTGAATAATGTAAACAAAATTATATCTTCAATTGCATTATTTTTTATATGATAAAAATTATAAATAACGCTCGACAGCGTAGCCAAAATATGTGTAAATGTCAAAAGTTCTTAGAGGCGGACCATGTATTGAAAGTTAAAGAGTAAATAAACGAAGTAAATAACGCTTTTAGAACTGGAAAAATTGTCGCACAAACTAAAATATCTAATGTTTACGACGGGAATATAATGGCGGAATATATTTTATTATTGTAGTTATCTATTTTTGGCCTTTTTCACATAACCGTGGCATGAGAATGCTATCCCTTGGAAAGTAATAAAAATGTTGCTCCAGACGATTTTTTAAGCATTGGTGCATCCGGAATAATAAAAATAAGTGAGGTGGTAGCTCATTAGTAAGGACACGCGTCTCATACACAAGGGGTGCGGGTTTAGACGCGGGCACGTACCTTTGGAATTTTCTAATCTATGAACGTATTTAAACCACTAGCTCGACGTTGAGGTACAAAACGTGATGAAACCTGTACATACAACTATATGCACGTGTTACGATAATCCTTATTTGTCTGGTTCCCCTATATAAAGGTAACGGTGTGTTTCAGATAGGCACTCGCTTCGATGTAATAACCAAACTCGCTAAATCCTGAATCATGGTCTAAGCACGGGATATAAAGCTAGGGAGATGGTGATTGGTGCATCCAGAAACATAACAATACATTATAACTAACTAGAATAATAAACTAATTCTGTTTACTTGATAATAAAATGAATCTCAAGTATTCATGGCGTACAAATTTCCCATTGACGGCACCAGTTGGCAGCACCGTTGTCGTGCACGTCCCCTATATATTATTTTTTTGACACTGATAGCTGTCACCTTACCCATCCCAAGTGCAAGGCTATTAATAATGATTAAACAATTTAATTATAAGGTGTTAAGTCGCACTTAATAAGCTTGTTGACACCATTTCCAAATTGCACCGAAAAATATGATTTCTTTAAAATAAGACCTTAATAAAAAATAAGAGTTCATAATTGATTTTCAATCATTTGTTAGTTTTGTAGCCGTTAACTAGTTCAGTGATTATAAAAGTAACGTCGTAGTTATTATTTCATATACATATATCTATGAAATTGCATCAGGTATTGCTTATTTTTCGAGTTACCTAAACGGATTCAAGCTTCACTTTGTATATTCTATTAAACACTGGCGTATTTTTTGCGAAAGATTCTACAACGTTGTGGTTGGCAAATCATTTGAATATTTTAAGTAGAGTATACTATTACATAATGACAATATCTTAAGTAATGCGAATTCATACAGCTCAAAACCACTTTTAACATTGTTAAGGCGTACCATTTCCATGCCGATGCAATAGGGATGTTGACGTTATTCGCAATTAATATAAATTACTAAAGAGAACGCTGCCTTCAAAACATTTTTTTTTGTTTCAAACTGTGTCTAAAATATTTCTAAAATACTTCAAACTGTGTATAATGTTTCAATTGACTAAATTATTTATTAGGACTCGTTCACAAATTAAATCTAATAAACATGTATTGGCATAAGTTAGTAAATACCTCGGTTGACTTAACTGTCAACATCCCTATTTAACTTGAAGGTTGTTTACATAAATAATTTCGATTAAAATTAATAAAGTATATATAAGTTTAAAGCAAATAACGCACAATATCTTGAGTTGCGATATTGTGTAGTAGTTAAATCAATTATTATTTCTTGAATGTTTTGTAGCAGCAGTGATAAACCGTTTTAGCGAAAAGGAAAAACTAAAATGTGGTAGATAATGGTTCGACTTCTCTGATTAACAATTAGTTTATATTGTAAACTAAGTCATACACTTACAAATCTATTATATGTAAAGTTAAATATATATAATTAAAATCTTATAAATATTTTATCCACACTATGGTTGGAGTTAAATATTCAAAAACAAATAAGTTCCATCCCTTTAAGATTACTTTCTTATCTCTCCATGTCCTGAATGTAAGTGAATTAAAATCTACAAAATTAATATCTATAAGGAAGATACAGTTGAGTTTATACAATATTTCTGGGTTATATAACTGAATATGAAATTAGATCACAAATATAATTGGGTCAGATTCAACTACCAGTCAACTTTAGTCTGCTTAAAATCCTGTTTGTGCATAAAATTTTACATATTTTTATTGTCATGTATTATTATAACATTTATGACACAATTGTAACAATGTACTTTCAAAAGTAATGATATCTTTACGGTAATGATCGATTTTAAATTATATTATTAATAGATATATGTCAAATCATTCATAACCATAATAACAAATAACCTTACCAAAGAATTTATTTAAATGTATTATACTGACAAAAATATGTTATCCTAAGTTTGTGTTTAGACTGAAGTTGAGATTCATGAGGATAGTGTTGTCGGTGTAACTAGGCGTATTAATTAGTTCCCCATATTGACAGGCCTACTTGATATTGGCGCTTATTCTTATTCACATCAGATTATGCGTAAGCACATATATTAATATCAGTTCCAAAATAACTTTAATGGCGTTTAATGTTTTTCCTTGTCATATACATAAACTAACTTCGCATACTTCAATCATCTAGTAGTACCACTCGAGAACGTTTGAATCATTATTAGTTGCAGGACAAAAACGTAAAGGCTTTGATTGTACACGGGAATTTATCTCTTTGTTGTTCTTAAGAGTGGTTGTTGTGTGAATTTTTTAAGTGAAATGCCTAGAAGTCTAGTGAAGCTGACGGCTCGCCGCCACCAAATAGTTAAGCGCCGTTACATTTTGTGGAGAAACACTATACAACTTACTTTAACCTTCGCGAACACTTTTTGCCGTTTGGTGAATGTTCCTGATTTTCATGCGAGTCACTTTATATAGAGTATCTAACTATTAGTAAGTAATAACGAGTAGTGGGCATATCTATACTTCGGAAACATTTTGTCACAATGAGGGTTTGCAAAAATACGATAACCGCCAGATGGCACGAGGGAGTCTCGTGGTCTTAATCACTGTCACTATCGTCTCCTTGTTGACAGCGTGTCAGTTTGTTATGAAAACCTACCAATGAGGAGGGTGTCGAGACCGTACGTCACAGTTACGCCATCTATCTGATGTTTTAATTCAAAAAACCCTCATTGTTACCGATTGACTCTACGCGTTTAATGTATGTAGTTTACTTTATAGTCAATTAACATTGCAGTTACTATTTGTGTAGCTATATTCAGCAAAATTAATGGATTATTCCACTTTGCCCCACCAAGGCGCCCCACTGGTGGGGCAAAGTGGAACGCTTTAAAATTTGCAGTGGAATCTGCCCCTAATACCTACATATTAAATTGAGTAACATTTAACTATTACAACCAATTTCCATTTTTTGTTGTATGTTGCTCAGGCAATTATACGGCCGACGTAGTTATTATTTTGCTCTCAATTGTTGTTCCACAAAAAGTAACCGTGACAGATGCACCATAACGCGGTAACATTTTATTAAAGCATCAACAAACATCTACGTGTTATTTAATGTAACTACTAATTACGCACCAACACTTGTACACGAGGCTCTACAAAAAGTAAGTACTTAGTGTGGATGCATTCTAATATGTGACGTAAAATTCTTCTGTTATTTCTCAGTTTATGCTTCTCGAGCTTACAGACTACTTATTCGTAAAACACTTTGCGACTCACTCGGCGTCGTCTTTGCTTCATATCCCTATTGTCCGTTATATCAAAAAACTGGCACTGTAAAATGAATTTTGACTCAAGTTAGTCTAAAAAGCAATAGGTACACAGCAAAGCTGCCGTCCTATGTCGGTAACTTTTTGTCGGCGGACTAGTTGGCGGCTTCACTTATTGCAGCTCGAGTATTCGCTGAGAAACTAAGCGCATCCGTGCGCAGCCGTCGAGACGCCGCTAACATGTCACGCGGGCTCATGTCGCCAAAATTATTATCAAAGTCAAAGGCAGAATATTCTTTACCTCTATAAAAAGGTTTAAAAAAACACTTATGGGCATGGTGTAAAATAAGAAAATAAAAATGTTTAGTTACTTACTGGGAAAAAAAAAAACAAAAAAAAAATAAAAAAACTTGACCCGACCAGAGCTGACCAGTCCCCAAAGGTGGCACCTGTTGTTAAGTATGACGTATTAACATATGTGTCAGCCATCGCTTCACTCAACCATATTTTAGGGTATGTAACGACCCGCCACATAGCGCCACCATCCCAGCGACATTTTAGTGAGCATGACTACTCAGGTTACTCAAAGAAAAATGGAAATAAATATTAAAATAATAATAACAAGCCAATTATTATTATATATGTAAGCCGCCGGATACTGTCGGTGGGCTTTGGAACTCAAATCTAAGACAATTATTATTTCTCGCATTTGTCTTTATAGAGCCCTCAAAGATTAAATTGTAAATGGGATAATTGTAAGATAACTAGCTTAGAACTTCGTTTGGATCTTGTACGATTAATCAAAGATTGCTAAGTATTAAATCTAATAATAACATTATAATTATAATATTAAAAAAAAATACATTAATTGAAAAATGTTTACGTAAGCATGGGGGGAGGGGTAAGAGCTATGCTTACTTTTGCTGACAGGGGGGGGGGGGGGGGGGGTAAATAATTGTAATAAATCTGCTTACGTAATACTTGAACGGCCCCTACCTCTGATTGTATGAAAGTTCTTGGTGACTAAAGTAGAATTATAGTGGTATGATTAGATAAACATTTTCATGGATCCCTATAAAATTCACCTAATCGCCTAAAGGGACACTTATGTAAACCGAATCCACGATATGCTCCCAAATGTATAGGTATAGGTACTCCCAAATGTTTAGTCCTAGTTCTGCACAAAAAGTTATAACAACGTGATTTTTTTTTAAATGCGTATATGAAAAATATTTGCCCAAAAAGTATGTAGGTATATCATAAAATAAAAAACAATAAATTGTAAGTAATCGTTATTAATAAAGTATTTTTCAGCATACTGAAATGTAACCTAAAGGTTACAGACGCAAAAATAATTATAACAATATAATGGGATTTCACTTAGAATTTCTAGGTTAAAAAAAAATAAAATAGAAATGCATTATACTTGAACTCGAACTTACTATAGATGATATCAGTTAAGTCATTGCATAGTTTGATTACCCCCAAAGTGTTGCTTACGGTTAATAAGTACTTAAGTGCTGCAATCTAACTTACATTTACTTCATCACTTTGAATTTCTGAAGTATAGACTCACGAATTGCCCAAATACTAATAAAAACCTACCCCAAAGTGACATAGTTTATGGGTTAGTACTTGTAAATTAGGTGTACTCGGTAGTAGGTCTACTCGGTACCTATGTAAATAAATGTTGAGATCAATTAAATCATGGAGAATTTTGTAGTTAACTAAATTTGTTAGGTTAGATACACGTTTATTAGATGATTTATAGATAGGTAGGTACGTAGGTAATTGTGCGTAAGAGTTGGTAAATTATTTTATATGTAACCTAAATGAATTTATGTAACTATTTTGTTTATATTAAAAAAATATCCAATTTGCGGATAATATAACAATAGATTTATCGTAGTAGTAACTTTAAGTAGGTATAACAAGACATAGATTAAGGGGCTTTGCAGAGACGGGTTGGATCGGGCCGGGCCGGGCCAGGTTAAATTGCCGACAACGGTACAAGAAAGGTTTACTTAGGTACTAGCTTTAACGCACACAACGGTCATTCACACCGACCCGCCACAGTGGGTCGAGGTATTAAAATTTACGTGATAAATTTTTTTATTTTATTTAATGCAGTATTGTATTTGAAATAGTAAAAAATATATTTGTAACGTATTCAGAAGGAACAGTCAGCGAGAAACAAATATTGTACTTGGTACTTGGTACTGTCAAAAAATATTTTTACAAAAAAAAAACGTTTTCAAATATTTTTTTACCCTTTTGATGATGATAGTAACTGCTGATAAAAAAGCAAAACAGTTAGGTTTGTGAAGCTAACACAATTGAATAATTTGAGATTACGAAAACGGCCGGCTCGGTCCGTCGTCTACAAAGTGCCTAACTTGAAATAGACAATCGATTGTTAATAAACTTGTACGGATAAATATGTAAGTGATATATTTATTTTATCTAGGTATATTGCTAAAGTACCTACATCCACATTCCATGGAAAGTATATGTAATACTGATTTTTACTTACATTGCAGTCGTTTAGTTCCTATTTTCTGTGAATGAGGCGTTTATAGATTCATATCGTGTAACTAGTTTGTAACCATACAACATTACTGTGATATGAATAACTTAGATCAGCGGTTCTTAACCTTTTTGCGTGGCCACTTAAAGTCAAACTATATTTGAAGCTTTATGTTCCAACTACAAGCGCGTACTTTATAAAAATTATGTCATTAAAAAAATCTGACAACCTTCCCAGTACCGTCCGCGACACTAATTTGGGTCGCGACCTGAGGTTAAGAAACGTTGCATTAGACATTAATTGTCTATTAACTTTTTAGAGCCTTACAAGTAGGTACCCTAAGAACTAATTTATTTTTACTATGTGTTCAAAAATATTTTACTTTTTGTTATGCTATAATACGTGATTTCATTTATTTTTTATGGTATTACATTAAGTATGTCAATAGTATCTCATGATATAATATACTTGTATGTATATAACATAGAGTTTTATGTATCTACGTCAGTTAAAATATGTACCTAATGTGATTTTATTTACCAACTCTTATTCTACAAATATTGATAATATAAAATACGAGTCGAAATAAATAATATAATTATGTATTGACTTGTTTTTATATTATCATATTGTTCGTACTTTCAATCTACCCATTAAATCGCTTGTACAATAATGTACTTACCTAACTAAAACATTATCACAAAAAATCGAAAGCTTTTTATGCATTAGGATAATTCATCCTTCGTCACTTTGAATAATAATCATCTGACCTTTTACTCATCTGTAACAAATTCAGATATAGGAAATATTATATGAATGTTAATTAACATAATATATACATTAATTTGATGAGAGGATATGCTTGCGTACCTCTGGAAAAAAAATAGGATCAAACGGTCAGACTGTCGTATCATTAATAACAAGCGAAATAATCATGTCTAAATATATTTGTCATTAATATTCCATACATGTTAATGAAGGATTTGCTATTGTGCTTTATTAGATGATACCACGTTGCGGGCCTAAATTATAGCTTACTTTTGGCACAGTTGCAATTCGATGGTAAATATGATATTGTTATCTACCTATGGTATGGCTAATAAATGTAAATATCATAGGGATGCCAAATAGTGATAATAATCTACCATTAATTAATGTTACACATCCTTTTCTGCGTTTTGTAGATCACTTTGCTCGATGTGTGTATCTTTGAATCGCGCACCTCAGAACACATGTGAAATAAGGTTTCTTTTTTTATATAAATATAGAAATTAACAAATTTGTTTTGTTTGTTTTTAGCTCTATCCTTTTTATGAATATATCTAATAGTTTTAGTATCAAAAAGCTATTACGAGTTTTTAACACTTATAATAAACCTTAAGCTTGTGATATTCATCACGTCAGATAGAGGCAAATAAAAGCCTACCTTAAAGCACATAGGTTGTGTAGGTACAGGCGTTTATTTGTACTAATGGATGGTGGATTACTCAGGTTGCTTTTTGCATAGGGTCATCGAGACCCTGGACAATTCTTTGGCATGGCCGGTCTTCCGCGGTATGTTGTCTGCAGTCGTGCGTCGTAAATTCTAACTGGCGGCAATCAACTCAGCTCGTGCTGTCTTGTCAGTCTGTCAACTTGGTAGATACTTATTTAATTTTACCACTTATTGTCGGCGTAAAATAACAAAGATACGCGTACCAAAATTACAGCTTTCTAGTACCTACTATGAGACCGAACCAATCCGCAGACTGTTAAACAGACGAAATGGAACGATTAACGTAATGATACCAATGATCGACACTTTAGGAGATAGTACGCATCTTTATAAAATTTTGTTATTTTTCAACCAACAGTGACGATTGAGTACTCTATGATATAATCTTGAGATAAGAAAAGGATCTATTTTTTTATAAACATAGACTAAAAGAAAATTCAAAACGGAAAAAACAATAAATCTACAATCATCGACACCGAACCGTCAGATATCAACACCCAGTTATCGACAGTTACCAGTCACCGACACCCACCCAGCAATCGACCATTACGCGTAAGTAATGTGCATCTGCCAGATCACCACTATGATACTTTAGTTAGTAACTAAATAAGTTAACTAATATATGAGTAAAAAGTTTAAATTGCAAAAACCAACAATATTTTCTAATCAACAATACAAAACAGATTTTCTTACTTTTTTTAAAGACTAAGTACATACATTACATAGGTAGGTACATTGATCTGACTCTGAGTTAAGTGGCTCAAGCAACTTGTGTTACAGATATCTGAATCAACACTGTTGATGTGTAGTGCTTAATACAAATATATACTTAAATATTGGATATTATTAACACCCAGACACAGAACAAACACAAGTATTCATCACACGAATTTTAGTCCTGGGTGGGGATTGAACTCTTGGCGCATGGGGCAGGGTCACTACCGAGTCGCCACTTAACTAGTTAATATATTTTTATTCGTTATCACTCTTTAAGTTCATAATTATTTAATTGGAAACAATGTTTAGAAGTTAGGAATTACGAGATACCTATAACAATCAGTCGTAGGTATGAGCACAGAATAGTTAATAGTATCTACTACATAGTATTGTAGTTTCTATAATTTCTGTTATCAAAACAAAAAACATAAATCATAATTTTAGAAACTAAGTAGGTTTTGTCATCAATACGAGATCTATTTGTAATATTGGGTTAATATTTGTTAATTTCTGGTATTTTATAAAACCCTCCCTTGTTTGTTTAAACAATATAGGTTCCTTTATTACTTCAATTATTTCCTTGAGGTTAGATAGACCTATAGAAAATTTTATCGGGCGGGTTAGGCCATTTATAGGATTTACAGTAGTGAATGTCTTTGTAGTTATTTCGTAGTCGTTCTTTCTCAAGCCTACTATCTTGCTTGGAAAAAACTCCCCTTCATACTTTATTATTACGAAACTTCCTATAAAGAAACTTACTACTTTTATTTGGTTTAATTGCTCTTAGTCTAAGATGCGAACCTAAGTCGATCTTCACCGAGCTGATAATAGAAAGAAAAAATATTTTATAATAATTTAGTATTAGAAAGTACGAGGGGTGATCCAAAAGTAATGATAATCGGTTATTTCTAGCCAGCATAAAAATCTAAAAATTGCTTCCTGGTTGCTTATGTAGTTACTAGTTGTGCATAAAAAAATCATATAAATAGGTCACGATTTCTGGGAGGTACATTCATTTGAAAACCAACCGTCGCAGTGATAACATCAAAATGGAGAAAAATTAAATTCAGAGCTGTCATAAAGTACCTCTGTCTGAAAAAAATGTCTACCAAAGACATACACAGCGACTTGGTCGGAACATTGGGGGAGTCTGCTTTTCCATATTCTACAGTTGCACGCTGGGCCAAGGAGTTTAAGCTGGGCAGAACATCGACTGAAGATGAACATCGGGAAGGACGGCCATCCACGTCCCTAACCGAAGATAACGTGAAAAAAATGGAAAATATTGTATTGGCGGATAGAAGAGTGACCATCAGGCATGTAGCTGAGTTCACAGGGATCTCGGCAGCATTCAAAGAATCTTTGCAAACGAATTGCATATGAAGAATGTTTCGCGCGTTCGGTACTAAGAACGTTAACCGACGAGCAAAAGAAAAAACGAGTTGACATTTCGAGGGCCGATCTCGAAAAGTTCCAACGGCGCAAAAGAAGATAGCGAACAATTTTTAAAGCAGATTAAAAGTTTATATTCCAACTCTACCGCCATGGTGGATTTCCCTGCTACAAAAAAAAATAAGAACAATAAGTGTAAATTCTACTTATGTGGCTTAATGCAACTGATTCTATATGTGCGAAGGCAACTGGTAATCAAAAATCGTTTTTAAAAAAATAATTAAAAGTAGACAGTCCAGGATTAACCCATTTTTAATATATTTTCTAATATAGGAGAAGGGGGGGGGGGGGATAACGGACACGTTAAGAGAAATAAACAATAAAAATATAATCAACTTATTTTTATTCATTAAGAGTAACTAGAACACTTAGGTAACTTATTAAACTAGCATTTGGAACATAATTTTGTGAAATCAAATTTGAAAATAAAAACAAAAATACGAAACCCTTAACAAAACTCCATCGTGCCCCAGGGTAGGGGCAGTACGGGGTACCCCATTTGGGGCAGGATGGGGTACTTGGCTACTATGCTTTACAGCATGAGCAGATATGGTATTCTTCCGTATATTTGTTCTTAACACCTGCACAGGCTGCATGAGCCAACGTTCACATATCTGGCAGGCAACCCTATACTCCGAAGATTAAAACAACTGGTTCACCTCAACGCAATACAGGCATAACTCATCCTTGTCCACACCAGAGCAGGTTTTTGGGGTATTGGAATTGGAATTTATTTATAAAGTGTCTTGAGATTTATTTTGGCAACATAACGTTCCAATGTGCGGAACATTGTACAGTTGAGACGCTTTTCTGTCGCCCGCGGATTTGCTCAAAACTGTACCAATGGCTTGTATGCTCTCCACAGACCCACTGCCTCTCGTACTTTTTTTTATGTACGTACAGTTTTATTACCTACCAGCGGTGTCACCCGCGTTTATGGTTAATATTATAAAGACTATTTCCGTCATACATGATTTCTATGTAACTTAACCATTAAGGCTGCACACGCGACGGAAGCTTAAAAAATAGAGTAACTTTTCCCGTTTTCCCAACATTTCCCTTCACTACTCTGCTCCTATTGATTGTAGCGTGATAAAAAATATACTATAACCTGCCCAGGAGTATCTATACTGATAATAAATCTGTAGAGAGGTCAATTCTGTACATGAAATATATTTTCAAAATAACTATCAGGGGGTGATTAGTGATCGATACTGATGCCAAAAATGCAATCAGTAAAATTTTTGTCTGTCTGTCTGTCTGTCTCTCTGTATGTTCCTTATAGAAACAAAAACTACTCGACGGATTTTAACGAAACTTGGTACAATTATTCTTCATACTCCTGGGCAGGTTATAGTATACTTTACATCACGCTACAATCAATAGGAGCAGAGTAGTGAAGGGAAATGTTGGGAAAAGGGGAGAAGTTACTCCATTTTTTAAGCTTCCGTCGCGTGTGCAGCCTTAATGGTTAAAGTTACATAGAAATCATGTATGACGGAAATAATCTTTATAATATTAACCATAAACGCGGGTGACACCGCTGGCACAGCTAGTAAAGAATAATTGTACCAAGTTTCGTTAAAATCCTTCGAGTAGTTTTTGTTTCTATAAGGAACATACAGACAGACAGACAGACAAAAATTTTACTGATTGCATTTTTGGCATCAGTATCGATCACTAATCACCCCCTGATAGTTATTTTAAAAATATATTTTATGTACAGAATTGACCTCTCTACAGATTTATTATAAGTATAGAAAACAAAATACATTTTGTTATCAAATGAGGAGATCAATTCTTCAGCATATTTTCATAACAGTTACGGGGCATAATGGGGTGTTTTTTTTCATATTATTCTTTCCACGCTTCACTTGTTACTGTCGTTTTTTCTCGTTTCTTTCTTTTTGTGTTACTATCCAAATTATCCGGCCGAAAAAACTTGAATGGAGATGGAACAATCACTCCCAAAACTTTTTCCAAAGAACTCTTTTGTGGTGTTGTATAACTTACTGCTGATCCATGGTACTACTAGGTTGTTGAGTTAGGCTATTTCCTATTACGTTAGGGAATCCGGATGAAGATGAAGATGATGGCTTCGGTAATGGCTTGGTCAATTAATATATTAACTGTGGCGTTATTATTAGGTTGTTGCATTTGGAGATCTCCTATTATTTCAGGCAAGTAGATCGGTGAAGCAAGTTCGGATATTAAAGCAGGTCGGTTAATAACGGTATTAGTCTTAGCAATATTTTTAGATTGTTGCATTAAAGGATCTTCAGATTAATCGATCGGTAAAGAACGTTCCAGTGGTGGAAGGGGTTGGGTAACAGCATCATCCCTGACATTGTAGTTTAGTTGTTGAGAAAGATATTATATTATTACCCTAAATCAGTTGAAGTTATAGACTCAGATGGAATATTTTATGTCAAGTAGTGACCTTTTTTTGCTACAGGCAAAATGCGATTCATGCCAATATCATCATTAGACTTCTTCGAGTTATGTGCTGATGAATCAGTTTCTATCAAGTCATTAAATTGGCATCTTTCGGTGGACTTTCGGTCTGCACGCTGTTTTTCCCCAGTACACGATATTATTACCCAATAATCGACACTAGTCGATTACTGGTAACTCTACTTTAAATAAATATCCACCAACTACGCAAAGCAAAAAGAACCTTAAAGCATGTCAAATGAAATCATTTAAAAAAATATATTAACGACACTTGTCGATTATTGAAAAAGTCAGTTTGTGAAAAACCAGTGATCAATCAAAAGTCTGCTATAAATGACTTTTTATGTTATCACATAAAAAACTCCTACTCTATTTTTCTACTCTTATTTTCTTAAATAAAAAAGGTGTCGGTTATTGATTCTTGGCGGTCATCGGTGCCACTACCCTACATATTGGCAAAACTATCAGGGTTCCGTGTTGACTACGGAATTCTAAAAAAACATTCTGCTTTAGTCAGACAGATATTGACGTCGAAAAAATGAAAACACCTAATGGTGCTTTCCTTTTCACTTCACCACAAAAGAGTAACCTCCATTCAGTGAGATTTAAGGCCTAACGTTGGGAGGAAGCGGTCGTGGGACCGGCCAGGTGTGGCCAATCCTCGCGCACCGCACATATTGATCGAGTCCGCCCAGTTCGCTTCCATTCCGCTACTTTGTCTAGCATTTATTACAATAATCAACCGATTCAAGCTAATCTATGATTCAATACCTAGCTTAATATACTTACACTTTCTCATTAGCAGGAAATAATGGTTACAGCTATCAATCAAATCTAGGGTTAAACACTGATATCCTTAGTTTAGATAGGTAGTAGATAAGGGATAAACAGGCCTACTTAAATATTTGTGGGAAAATTCATTACTCCAGTTAAATGGTCTTGTTAACCTATGTGTCCCTAGCAGTACTCGAACTTGCACCTTTTGGTTCTTCTGGTCAGGAACTTAAATTACTGTAGGCCGTCAATATCAGATATCTTAATCAAGTAGTTAATCTTTTTTTTAAATAAAAAAAAATTTAGGTAGATATATTTAAGATGCGCAATTTTCGATGAGGGATGTTTTTAAATAATCTGGAAGTATAATTTAGCTTTTACGCTAAAGTCTGTATAAAACCTGCTGAACTTGTATATTTCTATTCTATGATGCATGAACCATTTGCAAGTACTTATCTTCTAAATAGAAGGTAAGCAGAATGGAGAAAAACCGAATATTTGCGTGATCCATACCATGAATAACAGGAGCTCGTACGTCGTCGATTTAAGCTCCCTTTGGGAACGTCAGCACCTGACTACACAAGCACGCAAAACAAAATCGCTTATCGGAGCCTAGGCTTTATTTGCTAGACCCGACACACTTAACTTCAAATCTATAATTGGAAATACGCGCAGTCTGTTATATCTGAAAGAGTTACCTAGTTATATTTCTAGATTCATTTAATATCAGACTGAACCACAACTAAAAGTTACTTATAACATAGTTAGCAGTTGAGATCTTTAAGTCGCCAGTTAGAAATCTCAATTGCTTTATCAGTTTCTGTCCTAGTCCTAGGTAAGCGGTAAATGTAGGTGTATACCTCTCTGTAGGTACCTATCTATATATAGTATTTATCTATATACGTATGTATTTATATGTACTTACGTACTTAACAAAAGTGTTCTTTGCTAGAAAAATAAAGTATTAATAAGCGATATTTTATTTATTATGAAAGTTTACACAATATATATATAAATACATCTTGTAAATATATCGTTTTGGTGTGGAAGGTGTATACCTAGGTTAATAAATTGTTTTATAGATTTATTGATGACGGGTAATTAATTATTTTGTCAAGAGGTATTCTATATCTAAAACTTATTTCTACATGTTGTACTTTTATCTATTGCTTTACAAAATAGTCGAAATATTCAGAATACCTATATCTATAAATGAAAAATTCAACATAAAGTATAAATTTTCTTTCACGATAAGCGTATTGTGGAAAATCATTTAAGCTGAGATAACGAAATAAAGCTGAGATGTCTAACTATCACATTATTTACCTACTCGCTATGAAATTAAAATAATGATGAAATCACTGTGCCACATAGGTTTACCTTGAAGAATACTGAATTAATATTGTGAATGCTCTATAACATAGAATAAATATTCATAGAGACCTATATTATTTATGAAAGACTGTATGAATATTTAATCTAATCACTTGGAGAGTAGGTACATACACCACAGGAACTCAAAAATTAACAATTATAATTTATAATAATAATAAAATAATAAATTCTCCAGACTAACACACCAATTCCCTAGTTTCAAACTAAGCTTATAAGCTTGTGCTATAGATACTAGGTGAACGGATAGACGTACTTAAATATGTTTTATAAACATCCATGACTCGAGTACAAATGTCCATGTTCATCACACGAAACATTTGCCCCTAGCCCTTTGGTTTCGTGGTCAGGGTCTCTGACCACTCGACCAACGGGCCAGCCTAGTGAATATAATATTAGGTACATATTTATTTTATTTTTATTTATTTATTATAATTATCATTTGCCCGCTTCTCTATCCTCGGATTCCTCGGCAACCCGACAGGGGCGCACTACTATGTAGACGCGTTGCGGTGGGCACGGGAGACACTGGCTCGAATCTACATCATTGTCTCTACCGAGATTCGAACCCGCAACCCTTGGTTTCGTGGCCAGGGTCTCTGACCACTCGACCAATGGGCCTGTCAATTTAACCTAATATAACAGATTTAATAGAGAGAGTTACGAGAAGTGAAGTATGGTTTTTATAATTTAAATACATTAAATAATTCGGAAAAGCAGGCGTAATGATATATTTATCTATATATCGGTATGTACGCTGCTATCCTGACAGGGTAGGCAGGGTCCAAGGAGCAATGACCATTTAAATAATGTACATTACCTCTTATTTATCCATATATTACATAACAAAAATCTTATATTAACATTTGCAATAGACTGTACATAATTGCTACTCTTTTTTCTCTTTTTACAATTACTTACCTACATACGGATGTATACCCGGCCGCTAAGACATCTAGACTTATATTTCGAGACAGACTTTTTATCTTCTTGTAACTGCATAAATCTCATTAACCGTTGTAGTCACAGAGGATAATTAGAAACGTCTTAGAATACTTCTATGCAAAATGATATTAATTTAGCATAATAATTAATTTATCATGCCAAAAGCAAGATGTAATTCCCTAAGAAAAGTATTCAAAATCGATGTTCGTTGTCAATGGAATGTATGCTCAACTTTTTAGACTATGCCATTAGGTATTATACAACAATAGATTCATGTTAATAACTACAGGCTTACCTAATAAAGTAAAATCTCGATACCACATATTCATGTACATAGGTATATTTATGTAGGTACAAAAGTATTAATATATGCCTGACCAGCATAATAACAAAAAAACAGCATATATAATACGTAAATGATGGCGCTTTACATGCCTACTAGCTGGTTTCAGTTTTCAGAGCGAACCTATTGTTAAATATTATAACGCTAAATGTATCTAGTGTTTTCAATAATTAAATAAAACCGACTTCAAAAACGAACCTAAAAAAAGTTAAAAATATATTTAAGTACTTTGGCCAAAGTACCTAATACGTATTTTAAGACTTATAATTTTGAAGTCGGTGCCTTTTTATATAAGTACGGTCGAATTGGGAACCTCCTCCTTTTTTGAAGTCCGTTGAAAATAAGTGTCAAAGAAATTCATTCGAACATCTTTCAATGTGTATCTATCGAGTACTTGAATACATATACTATGTCCAATTCAAAGGCACCCTTTTGGTATTTAAATAGATGCCTAAGTAATCTAATTAACAAACGAGATCAAAATGCTAATTTAAATGGTCATACGATGGTTTATCTTAACTCTTCCTTTTCAATGACGTTGCTACTGTTGACAAAAAGCCGCGGGTCTTCTGGGACCCAGATCTTGGCGTGTAGAGTGCTGCCCGGCGGCCGCTCGCCCCGTCGCGACCACGATAGGGAGTGGGCTTGAAAGTTGCTCCCTGCATCAAAACACGTTATTTAGAGTTTATATTTTCATATACTTGAATAAATCTAACCTGGACTTAGATTACTATTATAAGTTATCAGTATTGCTTATATGGGAGAAGTATATAGAAGTTAGATATTTAAAAGTTCGAGTTCAAATAAAAGTTGTACTCGAAGAGAAATACTATTTGCAACAGCTTTTTGGTAGTATCATTCACCTAGCAGGGTTTCAGATAAAATCACAATTAAAAAAATATAGCGTGGCACTCACAGCACGGATCAAACAAGATTGACACTCAAATATCATAGGTAGATAGATGTGTTTTTATACATGTCTACCAATAAAAATGTACAATAAATGTATCGTGAGGTAGTTAATATAGATATTTCTAATTCAGCTATTCATCTGTTTTCTGTAGGATCATCTATATATTAATACGTGAAGTAAAAGCTTTGTACCCCTTTTTATGAGAATTACGCGGACAGAGGAGAATAAGATTTGACTAAAAGGAGTTAAGAAGGCTAATATTTCAATAAATAGTGTATTGGCAATACTTTTAATAAATAAATAAAAATCAAACTAATAATGGTCGAAATCGACCAGTGGGCGATCACACACGTGTGACGTGCAAAAGAATTTGTTACAAATCTACTTGCAAAAATAAATTATATCATTTCATTTTACTAGTTTAAATAATCACTGTTGGCGTCCTGGTAAAACGTAGGTATCCTTTAAAAGTCTAATGTGAATGTTTAAAAAATTACTTTGTTAAACAAATGCACTTTCCACTTTTGCGGCTCAACTTTAACATTATAGTGTTCATTACATAAGGACAAAATATATTTTATCCAAAATTTTAAAACCATATCTATTCTGATTTAGTCATTTTAACTTTAAATACTATGCGAGCGTACAACCACAACAACGAGCTGGCTAGTACTTTAAGAATAAATATCTTCTTATTCTTAAAAGTGTAATTGAAGTAATTCAAATGCAGTCATTTGAAGTGATAAAACTTTGCAACGACAGTTCGTTGTGAAGTTTTATTACTTTTGAGGAGACTGGACACTTTAGAGTCTGCTGACACTTATTTTCCACTTTTCCTTCATTGGATTGTAAAATATTCAATGGTAAAATTGTAAGTTCGACTTCTTAGGTGATAGTATTAGAAAGAAAGAAACAAAGAGAAAAAATAGTCTTGAATTAATAATAATTCATTCTCTTAAAAGAAATATGTTTAAAATACTCAGACAAGTCGTCCAATGCACCCCATGGTCCTCCCAAAGCTGTTTACGCAAAAAGGCTAATCTATAATCGTTGAACATTTAATTATTCTCGCACAATGAGCGCCGCGAGCACAACTTAAGGTTTATTTATCTGCAATTATTTAGAGTGAGCGTATAGCCGGGGCTACTGGACCCATTCGCGAATGTGGTATAATACCGGGGTGTTATTCTTTCGACAGGGGGCGCTTGCACGTGCGCGCTGTTACGGCCCGCGCGACCCCTCGAAAGCGTTGATAGGGTTGACCTGTCCTTGTCGATTAATTTTACTGTATTGTTTTTTTTTCGATAACATCATTTTTGTTGTTTTACTAATTCTTTTTGCAGTTTTGCATTGAGAGTAAAACCCTTGATATTTATTTAGTTTTATTATCACTCATCTACATAACTAACATGATAGTTCTTGTATACTTATTTGGTCCTTATTAGCAAAACTTGCATTCTATCAAAGATTTAAATTACGTTTACGTTCATGGCTAAAGAAATAAGACCTACATTTCAAATTAGGATATCAACCAAGTTAATATTACAGCAGTGGGACAATAATTACGCGCTACAGTTACCCTGACTGTGGTTTCCATTGGACATTAATAACAGTTTACAAACGTGCCAGTAAGGACTGTATCCGGTCCAGCAATTACACGTTGTCGTGTGGGTGAATCTTATATTACCTACCACTGTTTGTTAGCTGTACCTACAAGTCCGTCTTGTTATGGAAATATGTAGGTACCTATATAATATAATACATATAATTGGCTCAAATTGATTCACTGTCGTGAATCTTATAATAATCTACTTAACTTGTAATGCCGCTGATTCAAGTTGGTTATTATTGGTGTGCATTTGTCTAAGTTGATTTTCCTCTTTATACATACATACATACATACATAATGTCACGCCTTTTTCCCATGGGGGTAGGCAGAGATCACTCTTTATACCTACATTGTTTACTTTCATTTCCAGTGTAAAAGTTTGAATTGAACATAAACCTAATCAAGGATAAATATTTTTACACATATCTTTAAGTAAGAGAAAGAGAGCGGTGGTAGCTCGATGGTCAAGACACGGTCCTCTCTAATCGAGGGGTGCGAGTTCAAACCCGGGTACGCACCTCTGGACTTTTCAAATCTATGTAGGTACGCATTTATATACCACTAGTTCCGCGTAAGGGAAAACATCGTGATGAAACCTTCCAACAGCTACGGATGTGTAACCATGGACCCAAAATTTGTCTGGTTGCCATATAAGGGTTACGAAGTTGAGATCGGCAGTCGCTTCAACGTAATTATCAGGCTCGCTAAATCCTGGATTATGGTCTAAGTGGACCCCTTCTAAACTGTACGGGATATAACGATATGAGGATGATGATTTAAGAGAAAAAAATTAAAATTTTCGCTTTCCTTTTCAAAAGTATGTTTATAAAAAAATAGAATAAATACATATCCGACGACATCACATACCTACATTGATCTGACTCCGAGGTAAAGTAGCTCAACACTTGTGTTATGGATATCAGAATCAACAGTGATTTACAAAGATATACTTAAATATTGGATATTAACACCCAGATACAGAACGAACTACAAGTATTTATTACACGAATGTTTTTCCTGGATGGGGATCGAACCCACTCTGATTTTGCGCATTGGGCGGGCAGGGTTACTATCGAATGCGCCATCGAGCCAGGCACGTTTATATGGCTGTAGAAGGTACCTAAAGGACATGGTATAATTTGTAAAGATAGAAATTTATAGGACATCTAATATGTAAAACAAGAACGTTGTACCGCTTTTTATGAGAATTACGCGGACGGAAGAGTAAGAGATTTGGCACAGTTAAAGTTTATATGGAAAAGAAGTAGAAAAATCTAAAATGTAAATAAATAATGTATTAGCAATATGTACATACCTACTTTAAATAAAATAAAAAATCAAACTTATAATGGTCGAATTTCGACTAATGGGGGATCACTAGTAATAGATAATAAGAACGGAAGGCACCTTTGAAAAACCTTTACTCAAAACATCACATCTGCCCACGATAATTTTTTCCGGCATATTTGGACAGGGCGCCTAACTCCTCTTCGATCCTCAGAACTTGATTATACTTGCCTACGCGCTCACTCCTAACAGGTGCGCCGCATTTCAACTGTCCAGCTGACAGGCCCACTACCAGATCGGCCAGGAAGAGGTCCTCGGTGTCGCCCCAACGGTCGCACACCACTATACCGAACCCATTTGCTTTCAACAGCTTGAAGCATTCGATAATCTCGGTTAGCGTGCCGGCCTGGTTCAGCCGCAGGGCGACAGAGTTACCGGCCTTCTTCTCGATCGCTAATCCAACTCTCCTCAGGTTAGTTTGAGTCAGATCGTTGCCAAACACTTGCGCTTGCGTGCGCGACGTCAGATTCGACCAGGCAGCCCAGTCGTCCCACTCGAACGCGTCCTCCACGGAGCACACCGGGAACTCCTTCACGTTATCTAGATATATTTCCGCGAGTTTATCCGATGACATGTACTCCTGCGGATTGGAGTTCGGGTTTTTGAACTCTAAGTCGTAGGCGCCATCTTTGAACATGTCTGAAGCTGACGCGTTGATAGCTATCTCAGCCTTGCCGGCGTATCCGCACTGTTTAATCACATCGGTTAGAAAGAGCAGCGCATCGCGGTGGCTTTCCAGGGGTATAGCAAAGCCCCCACTATCACTAATGTAAGTATTTTCTACATTGTATTTCGAACGTATCATGTTTTTAACGTAGCGATATATTTCCATGCCTATTTTCATTGCTTCCATGAACGATGACGCACCTGTTGGCATGATAGAGTATTCCTGGAACGGCAGCCCGTTAGAAGCTAGTACACCACCGGTCAATATAGTGAAATGCGGGACAGGCAGGATTATTGTCGTAACTTCCCCCATGTCAGATATGTGTCTGTACAGCGGAACACCTTTTTTTGCAGCTCCAGCTTTGGCTATGACGAGAGAGACGCACATGATGGCATTAGCGCCGAGTCTAGATTTGTTTTCGGTACCGTCCAACGAGATCATGAACTGGTCGATTTCCTTCTGCATAGTGACTTCGAGGTTTTGTTTGATGAGTTCCGGGGCGATGATGGTGTTGATGTTCTTGACGGCGTTGTTGACGCCGAGGCCATGATACTCGGCGGGATTGTTATCGCGCAGCTGAACCGCCTCGGCTGTCTTCTTGTTGTCGGTGGAGGGCACGCCTACGCGGAACAGCCCGAGCTCCGTCACCATGTCCACTTCCAGTGTGGGCACACCGGTAGCGTCGAATATTTGACGCGCAAGCAAAATTTTTATTGGCATTATAATAAAATAAGATATTAAAGCAGATGTAAGAATATAAATATAAATTAAATAAAATTTAATTTATCAAAATCTTGTACACGACAAGACGTAAAATAAAATTTAGACACGTGACACGTTCTGTTTTTTAATAAACTGAGTTATTTAAAAATCATATTTAAAGGCCAGTCGCATAAATATTGCAATATTGCATTATAATAAAACCTGTTTTGAGAATAAACTATTCCTCATGGAGAGCAGGGTTTGTCGCCGCACGTGTGCGATAATCCATATGTAAATCCTACATTACATATCGATAAGGTGCCTTTTATTAATTGAAAAAAGATTACGCGGCGCGCTCTCGAGAATGTTGAGGGCTTTTTATCGTTATTGTCTCGCTATTGTTGTGATAATATTTGTATTTTGCCGATACGACAATAATTAACTGTACACGTGGAACACTGGCCCTAATACAAACAACTATACTATGTACTGTACTGATGTATTTGAATTATCTATTGGTGTTTACTGTAAATATTATTTTTAGACTACTTAAAAAGTTCCTTTACGTGAACTGTAATTAGATGTTAAATGTAATAGGCTAACAGCTATTTTAGCTTTTCACAAAGCTTGTTATATCTTGTCATATCTTATTAAATATTACATACCTATTTAGTCCAGTCAATAAAGCCCTAACTTTGCCATTTTGAGTAGGTATAAAGTAAGGACAATAAAAAAAATCATGTCTTTGCCACTTTGCACACTTGCATTTTTATTGACTCAACTCTTGGGTTACATTAAACAAAATCGTTTAAAGGGGTGTTGAGGGCTTAATAGAGTTCTAATACACTCACGCACCCCGCCCCCCCGTTTAGAGGGCATCTCCCAATTTGCTACGGTGTGATTCGCAAACACAAATGCGTTCGAGGGCCCTTGTTTGCACTTTTAGCGCGCTCATGCGATGACAAGTGTCGAGAGCAACTTGGTGCATTGGTAATGCAGTGAAACATGATGACGCAATAAGTAAAACATTGTCTATTTGTCTGTTAAATGGGCTAGAGAACACTAAGCTAGTTTACTAATAAATATATTGTAGGTACTTTATTGAGATTACAAAAATATATTGCTTTTATATTTTTTCTTTTGTTCAGCGAACCAAAAATGATGAAGATACAACGCGTTTAAGTACCGCGTGACGTCACAGGTCTTTAAAATTTATGGTCCAAGTGACGTAAAGCGCCCCATTCCAGATCTTTGAATCGCTGTATCTTTGTAATATTTCGAGTAGGTATTTATAGATAAAGCATACATAACATACATAACATCACGCCCACGATCCCCGAAGGGATAGGCAGAGTCGAAGGGGCAGCAAGCCCCTTCAACCACATTCAGCCAAAAAAAAAATAAAGCCGGGCTGGGTCAGATGGAAAATTGTGAAAAAGCAGTGACAAGCGGCTAACCTGTCGCTTACAATCACACACCCAAAACCCAATATACCATTAGTCGCCTTTTACGACATGCTAAGCAAGAACCACAGTTGGCATATTCTTTTTAAGTCCCAGACCAACATGGAACAGTGGGCTGGGTTGGATGGAAAGCTGTGAAAAAGGAGTGACAAGTGGCTAGCTCGTCGCCTACTCAGTCACATACCCAAAAGCCCGTAAACCATTAGTCGCCTCTTACGACATGCTAGGCAAGAACCACAGTTGGCACATTCTTTTTTTTTTGTCCCAGATCAACATGGGCCAAGTCCCAGACCAACATGGGACATAGATAAAGCAAAAAATACGTATTCAATGTTTTTTATAATCTAACTTACGGACTATAAAAAAATATTGAGTAAACTATCATATACGTTGATCGGCTTCCTACAAAACAAACAAAAAATACGTATTCAATGTTTTTTATAATCTAACATACGGACTATAAAAAAATATTGAGTAAACTATCATATACGTTGATCGGCTTCCTACAAAACAGAGTTTCTTGTAAATTTGTAATTAGCGTACTTATACTTATATTGTAGACTAAGTGGAGTCCTATATTATTAATTTGTGTTACGAAGTACCTAAGGTAAAAAAGTAGGTACTATTTAAAATGTTAAATAATATTATCAAGGGGTCTGTCGAAATTTATCCTCGTATGTATAAAATTCATTAGGGACCGTTCAAGTATCACGTAACGCGATTTTTGAAGATTTCTGACCCCCCTCCCCCCTGTGTAACGCGCCATAACGTTTTTCTGTACCCCAACACGTAGTCCTAACACCTCCCTCCCGCCCCTGGAACGCATCGTAACGTTTAACAAGACCCCCCCCCCCCATTGCGTAACGTAATACTTAACGCCCCCTTAGCGATTAATTGTAAATGTTCTCTATTCGAGTTGCGGATAAAACATTAATGGTTAGTTTGATGATTCCCAGGGGTAGATAATTGCGAGGTGCATCAAATGAAATGACACGTTTGTTCCGGGAGCTGGCATCACGCAACGCGTGGGAAACAGCCGTATCACCTGGACCAGGCGAGATGATGTGCCCGATAGCGTGACGTCATCCTGGCACGCAATGCGCGCGGCACCCAAGGGATGCATGAGAAATTCATAACTACTACATCCATAATCGATTTCGTCCCGTCATTAAAGTTATTCGAACTGTATCGAGTCGTCAAACAATGATTTCGTTTATAATTTATCTACAGATAAATGGTACATCAAACGAAAGTAAATCAGTATCGTAAAAAGATGTGAGTTTATTAGTTAGCGTAGGTTCTAAAATTTTAGACTTTGTATCACAAATGTGACAAAATACATCGAAGTGCTAAAGAAGATAACATGGACAATTAAACACTGACAAGCTCTGCCTAAGTATATGCTCTATGCTAGTACCCAACAATCTGCTATTGGGTACATAGGGCTAGTGTTGTTTGGAACGTAAACAAACCAGACTTAAAACTGTACCCATAATCCTTCTCTATTTTGACACTTCACTTATCATATTTAAGGCTGCTGTACTTACATCAGAAAACTAAGTTACCTGACACTATTATCAAATGAGAATGTTCTACCAACAGAAATACTTTACGAAATAAGTTGCGGGGCCAATTGAAAATGTAGGTAGGTTTGCAAAAAATTCTTAGACTTACGAACCGTATTTAAGGTTCGTAAGTCGATTGATCGTAGAGAAAACCGTGACGATAATGTCAGTCGCTACTGAAAATCTTACGAATTACGCATACATAATTGAGTACCTACTATTATCAACTACTCTACAAACTAAATATAAATGAATATTAGACTACATCACATACATTGATCTGCCTCCGAGGTAAGTAGCATAAGCACTTCTTGGAGATCAGTATCAACAGTGGTAAGTATTAAAAATATTTACTTTAATATTGCATATTAACGCCTAGACACAGAACATACACAAGTATTCATAACACGAATGTTTGTCCTGAGTGGGGATCAAACCCACAACTCTTAGCGCATGGGCAGTGTCACTACCTAATGCGTTATCGAGTCAGTCAAAAACAAAAGCCTAAACCTTCATAAAGTTTTGCATGAAATAATTAACTACATAACTAAAACTTTACGCCGCTTCCCTAGCGGGGTAGGCAGAGAGAACTGAACACCATATAACATACAAACAAAAAAAAAATTCAGTCGAATTGATAACCCCCTCCTTTTTTTAAGTCGTTTATAAAGAGAAAGAAATTATACGTAAGCATATGTGAAGATACTATGTAAGTACTTAAGTATATCTATCGATTCGTGGTGTTACCCACCTATATCTAAAGGTGCAACGTGCAGTGTGAGTGGGCAATGATGCGTGTGACGATATTAGTGCTAGGCACATCGTCCGCCCGGCTTCGGCGCTCGCGCACCTTTGCTGAGTGATGTGGGGTCGCGGGGGCCCGCTGTCAATTACGGCAATAACGCAACATATTGCCTAATGACGGCGCCCTATTCGGGTTTATATTCATTGGTGTACGCTATAATCATAGTTTCGGTTCCGCATGTTATATTAACATATGAAACTGTATTAATTGTACTGGAGTAGTAGCTACAAGTTTATCATTCTTTACAAGCGAAAACAATTCTTGTTAGTACCCACTATTAATTATTAGGTGTGAACTCTCCTGTATGCAGATTCGTCCACCTATAAAATTCAAGTGGTGAGGCTGTGGATGTGCACTCGAATAGTATAGACTTATTTTTAAAAGGGTGTTTGACTTAGTTTATATGGGTAAGCTCATAAATATATATTGTCATGCCTCTAGATCTTTCCAAATGATGTTTAATGATACATTTGATAAGTTTTGACACTGAAAAATCACTTAAGTATTTATTGTTGTAAGTAATTTTCTGTGAGTTCACCTTTTGTATAGTGCATGTGGTGTTAACCTTTAAGTGAATATGCAATTAGTTCATAACGCTTTTATCATTTATTGTACTGTTCATGTTATATTGTAATATTCGTTGGTTAACCAATAAAATAAAATAAAATTAATTTTTATACTTATTTGCACTCGTTCTTTGTTACTTAGTTCATAGTTCTATGCTATATAAAACCTAGGTCATTTGTTTTGTATATTATAAGCATGTAGGTACTCCGCTAGTTCATTTAAAAAGCAAAGCAGATTTGACCTTTTTGATTTGATTTGATGAACATTGATTTCAAAGTGTTCCCAAGTAACACAGATAGCAGTATAAGGTCTTAGTAACAGCAAACCCGGGAGCGATAAGCTTAAAAAGCTGTTGATTAATGTCTGAGTAAACGTGTACTCAGCTCTTATTCAAGCAAATTGGGCACACTTTTAAATGCTTTAATTTGAATAATAGCAATATAAAATCTGAGTAGTAGCAATGTAATTGTCCACATAGCTTAATAACGTCTGAAAAACGGCAGTCGTTACTTATACACAGATGTTTTATCATGTTTATTCAGATAAATATTTGTGGCTGTGATATTCAAAAACTACTCAGCTATAAGCACATTTGTACCACACTATTTCAAACAAAATGTGTGTTTCCTTCAAGAAATTGTTGACATCATTAATATTTATTAAGATATTAATGTGGACGGAATGAATACTTGGAACTGTTAAGTAATTTTTAAAAATACGAGTTTTAGCTATTACACAAGTGAAATAATATTGCGCAAGTAATTTTGTCGTCAATAACGTATGTCCTGTAACTATTGGTTTTACGCGCCGCTTCAATATCGAAGTTTAATGATAGAAATAAGTTAATGTACAAGACAGAATTAAGGCAAAAAAAAACTTTTAGCGTAATTCCTTATTTTAGTGTTTTAAAAGTAATAATTAATTTATGTATAATACTCGAATTTGTATCTGAATTAATAAAACACAGCATTTGATAGCAAAAACAATTCCAAAAACATTTATTTTTGAGGTTATAATGGCGATTCCTATAAATCTGATTATTAGCTGCTCACGGAGCTGTTTTACCGAGCTGCTGCTGAATAATAGTTTTGACTCGTCACATATTAAGCCTTTATTTGGCAAAGCGCGGTATGGCGGAATAATTTCTGAATAACAGTTGAGTATTTGTTCACATGTTTTATTAAACAGCTTATTAGGGTTCAAAACAGAACAATCAAAAACTAGAATTTCGTGGAAAAATGATTAGGTGATCGATCGAACTTTATTATTTAACTATTATATAATGCAATCATTTCACTTAAATAAAAAAAAAATAATTAAGCAAATGAATTAAAGCTATTTAGGTATACCAATCTAACGTAAAAAGGATGTAAAATATTTTTTTTATTTTGTTTTATTTAGAAAAAAAGCTGTGGTAATCATGTTTTTTTTTTTCAACTTACGTACCTATGTCTAGTTTGAGTTAACTACTCGTATGTACTGCATACCTTATTAAAATGCTAAAAAGGGAAAAGAAACGAGGTCTCTTTTGGTTCCCCATCTATTCTAATGATAATGTAGCAGTTTTTCATTGTCTGAAAACAAACGGATATTATACCTACACTAGCTGTGCCAGCGGTGTCACCCGCGTTTATGGTTAATATTATATAGACTATTTCCGTCATACATGATTTCTATGTAACTTTAACCATCAAGGCTGCACACGCGACGGAAGCTTAAAAATGGAGTAACTTCTCCCGTTTTCCCAACATTTCCCGTCACTACTCTGCTCCTATTGATTGTAGCGTGATGAAAAGTATACTATCTGCCCAGGAGTATGAAGAATAATTGTACCAAGTTTCGTTAAAATTCGTCGAGTAGTCTTTGTTTCTAAAAAGAACATACAGACATACAGACAGACAGACAGACAGACAGACAAAAATTTTACTGATTGCATTTTTGGCATCAGTATCGATCACTAATCACCCCCTGATAGTTATTTTGAAAATATATTTCATGTACAGAATTGACCTCTCTACAGATTTATTATAAGTATAGATAAACGGAAACCTAAAACAAAATTAAACCTAGCTAGATAGATTAATTGCCCCCGAAACCCCCTACATACTAAATTTTATGAAAATTCTTGGAGCCGTTTTCGACATTCAGATTACAATATAGATAGGTATACAATAGTTTTTTTTATTTAAAGATACGTATTAATAATATCATAATGACACATAATTTGAGTATAGACAAATTCAAAACCTCGGACACAACAAAAGGTAGATTTATACTACCGCATTGAATGTACTACAAATACAAAACGCTAGAATAAAATGATTCGGACCGCGCGTATTTTTGAATTCGTTAATATTCTCATCTGATTCATCTCCACTAGATGTGTAATCATCGTCACCCACACAGTCTGTATATGAAATTGCGGGTACGGAACACTCTTCTATGTACGATCGCACTTGACTGTTAAGGTTAGCTTGACCGCTTTCTTCCACAGCTAGTTTACTAAACACTATGCTGCCTACGCCCAACTTACAACAACTAACGTTTAATAAATATCTACAAATAAAGCAATATTCAGCATTCTTCTGTGTAAATACTGTTTAACTAACTTTAAAACTGCTAGTTTCGGTATAAGAATAGAAGTATGTGTAATAGAGTTATAAACTAGGTATGTCTACATTTCTTTTATACCAATATAAGCTTAATTAGAACCCAGAAAATACTTTTTATCAGCAGCTGAATAATTCGCAAAATAAAGAACCTTATAAGATTTCAAAATAATATTAAAGCTGTTATTCAGATACAAGCATTTTAAAACCGAATTTTAACACTATTATTCAGCATCTAGTTGCTGAGGGTACTTTATACAGAATATAGCATTTTTAACAGCAATAAGCTTAATAATGTTTGTATAATAGTATTGTACATTACGTTTATTCAGCTTGTTATCTTTTAGCTTACTGTTATGCAAATTAAAGCTATGTGAAACTCTGTAAGCTTAGAAACGTTTGTGTAATATTGAGAATATAAGTTATTACTAAGCCTTAAGAAAGAAGCCGAAATTATACAAATTTTACTAAGCTTAAAAAATTTTAATAGCCGTAATACAACGTTAGTCAGAATTTAGCTATTTCCTTAACTGTAACACAAATGTTACGTAACTATTAACTGTGTTATGAGTCGCATTAGTACTGTTATCATGCTTGTGTGTTACTTGGGTTAGCAGGTATGTAAAAAAATCGATGTGTTGGCTTACCTCTGATAATAACTTTCTTTTGTTCTTCTTTGTTTTGCAAATTCCCCATTCCAGACAACATGGAGTCTGAAGATCCTCTATCAGCTCTTACCTGGTAACAATATAGGTAGTTTTGTTAACAGAATACATATGAGTTTTTTCAATAAAGTTAACCCCTGTCTAATTACGGTGGCGAATTTTGTATTTATTTCATTATAAGGTTTGCCAGTGATTGTATACACTGAATTCTTGCAATAAATATCTTAAATTTAAAATACCTACTAAGCGTAACAAAGTAACAACCCTTTAGGGGCCGTTTATTAATTACATGATGTTTTTTAACAACTTTTTAAACCCACCCTCCCCTCTAGTGATAATGGTGATCCCCCCATCCCCCAGCTAAGATCACGTGTATTTTTTTTGCACATACTAAGTAGGTACGTTTTTATTGTAGGTAGGTTTTTTTCGCGCAAGGATGCCTAAGTTATATTTCCTGGATTATTGGCAGGACAGGAATTAACATAATTGTTGACATTTTTCTTAGTACCTAAGTACTTCATAAAAAATAAGGTTATCAGTTTACGCAATGCAAGATTGTAAAAATAAATGTATTTCGGTTTCGAAGTGATATCTCCTTCAACCCCCCATCCCCCTTTGTGATATTTGGTGTTTTTTTTTCTCTTTCTAATATTTTATCGTGAGTTCGCATTTTTTGTGGATGCCATTGCATTGTTCTGTTGTGCAAGATTTGACATAAAACGTTTTTGTAACCGTTCCAAGCTTAGAATGTATGTACACATTCGTATTCATTATTTATCGCTTGAAGCATAAGGTTCAATACACCAAAGCCGACACAACTCGACGACCTATTATGAAGATAATCACGTCGGCAACATATTATACGCTCGCGCGACATGTTAGCGGCATGTCGGCGGCTTGCCTACTACATAACTTGCCTACGCATTCGGCACTCGCACTCGACCTGTCAATTCACTACCTGCCAAAGAAGTTCCATAACTCGAGCCGCCGATATGCCACCGAAAAAGATTTCCGCTTTGCAATGATTGTGTAGCGTCTGAAGGTTTTAGCATTATTAAACATTTTTATATATATGTTTAACTAAACATTCCCATTAAAAATTTTAAATTTTATTCACTATAACTGAAATCCGAGGTCTTTATGTTTTGACCGCCCCGGGCGCTACACTATGAGTGCAGCCGTCAACGAGCCCGCCGACAAAATGTTGCTGACATCGGGTCGGCGGGCCTTGGCTTTGATGTGTATTGCGCTTTAGCAGTAATAAATGAATGTTGTAAATGCATTAATAGTGTGTGTGTTTCTAATGCTCATGCTTCAAATAACAAACGGATAGCGCAAGGAAAAACCGATATAAGGGCTCACCACCATAATTAGGCGTGGGTGGAGTATGTTGAAAATTACCCGTACCTTCTATTCTTATGCATAACTATTAACTATATAACCTGTGATTTTTATTAACCCAGTGTATTCGACTCCACGTACCTATTCCATGAAAAGATATAGCAATGTAAAACGACACATCTTTCCTTTTAACCCCGTAGATTCGTAGCTCCAACGTTACGGCGACTTCGTAGCACTATATTGAAGCTTACTCCGATGACGTCTTCTGTGACTACAGCGCTACGGAGCACCCGTCGCTCGAGGAGGAATTTTAATTCTCCTACGGGTTACGGACTACGAACTACGCGCGATGATAAAGTAAAGAAATGTTTTAGGGCCTAAAGTTTAGGCATTAGTGCTCGACAAAAATATAGATATACTACAGCTTTACACCTAAAAGGCTATTGAGTATTTTTTTTGCATTTAGAAAGCTTTTGGGGTTAGATGCCTGTCTGGTGTCTTATTTTACTGTATTAGGTATGTATATTATAAAATCAGTCTACGGAAGTAACAATTGCATCCATGTGTCAGTCAAAAATGATTTATTACAAATTTTTTTTTCTAACAAGATGAACAAACATTCTTGAATCATCCCCTTATTACAATAAGGGGATGATTCAAGAATGTTTGTTCGTTATAATACACAAATAGGTTATATGGGTATGTACATACATAACACAATTAAATTACTTTGGTTCAACAGGTTAGCTGCAGCTGATAGTGGATGTGGAAGCACACGCTTGCAGACATTCCACCTCCCCCCCCACTCTTTAATAGGGGGGACTAGTGCGGCCCACCCTTTAGACCCAGGCCAGTGACCATCCTTTGCCTTGAGTAGCAAAATGCAAAATGAGTTGTCCCATTCAGAAGTCCCTGGGAGCCCTACACCATTTTTTCTCCCGGGGTACTTAATAAAACATTTCATAATTAAGAACTTACCAGTTCTCCCAAAAAGCTTATGTAGCCAATAGCTAATTTCAATGTATCCACTTTGGACAGTCGTTTCTCATAGGGCAGCGTGGGAATGTGGGCGCGAAGACCTTCGAACGCGTCATTGATGGACTGCATTCGCCTGCGCTCGCGTAGGTTCGCCGCTTGTCGCTGTTGAATCTGCTGTTGAGGACAGCGGGACCGCCGCTTGTGAAGTCTTCGGCATTCGGACCTGCAGGTCGGTAATGTCTTTAACCACGATCTTCCTAGCTATAGGTCTCGTTCCTAGTTATTGGCTTTTAAGGCTTGTATTTAAAGGTAAAGGTAGATATGTACATATAATCTCTGCCTTCCGCTTGGACTTGAAACCTTATATTTAGCAAGTCTATGTAAGTAGTTATTACATTGAAGCGCCTGCCTTTAGACGTTCGCAACTGTTAGTTAGGTTATGCACCTCTTCTTATATAAGGATTAATGTAACTGATGATCATCATAATGATTAAATCCTTAGGGCTATTATAACTCCCCATAATACCTCATGTAACATACACGTATAATTTTGTTTATGACATCAGGGCCTTTATCCAAAGAGGGCAAAGTCAAAGGGACAGCAAGCTTCTTTAACCACATTTAGCCATAAATAAAACTGGGCTGGGTTAGATGGAAAATAGACTATCTCGTCTAAATTAGACTAGCTCGTCGTCTACACAATCACATACCCGAAACCCAATATACCATTAATCGCCTTTTACGACAGGCTAGCCAAGGAACACAGTTAGCACATTATTTTTAAGACCCAGAGCAACATGGGACAAAATTATTTAAATTATCTTTACTTATAAAATAATTGCAAACTTTTTCAAAATTTGTTTAAGTTTTATTAACACACAATCGAAATTTACTACCAATATAATTTTCCTTAGTCATTTAAATTTCTGACACAAAGTACGTCAAAGAATATTAAAATGACCTTTAGATACGCTTCAAGTCAAAATAATTTCGTTAGGTCTTCAAAACGAAATAGAAACGCGTAGTTTTTACAAAACAACATTGCGACACAAAACCATGGAAATTTGATGTCTAAGTTTGATTTTTCATTAAAAAAGCAAACTTAGACATCTAATTTTTACTTTAACTTAAATAGGGTATTTAGGTATATTTACTTCGCGTTGCCTAAAAGACCGCAACCTATTCATGAAAAATAAATGATAAATAAACAGAAACATCTAAGATAAAAATTAACAGTAAAAAATTATTTATATTTCGCAAAGCTCCTAAGTACTATAAAGTAAAAAGTAAAACGTAAATATTACCTAAGTACCTTCAAATAAGTGGTTCTTTATGTAAGTATCCTAGACATGTCTAAACTTCCTTACCTTTTTCTAGGTACAGAATGGTTTTCTTGATCACTGGCGTAGAGACTGCCGTCGGACATAGACGAATCTTCATACAAAAACAAGTCAGAACTGTTGGCTGAAGATGGCGACCCGTCCGCGGTCGGCCCGCCGTTCGGACCCGACTCTATCACGGGACACCTCACCGACCCATTACTTTCCATATCAAACATGTTCGTAAATTATTATCCTATTACTCCCACGCGATCAGCTAAACACTAGTTTTTTAAACAAGCCGCGTAAACTTGTGGTCACCCCCGGGTGTCACGGTATGCATGGCACTGAAACGAGCAGTGAACAGAGGGCTAGGCTCTAGCAAACAGTAAAGCCCCGCCCTAAAGAAATTCTCCGCCCACATTTCACCGCCGGCTAAGCTAAAAGCACCCTCGTTTCATTGAATAACCACCCTTTATTCGTCGTAATAAATGCAATGCTGTCGAATTCGTAGGCCACAGACTATTGGACACTTTATTAATCCAAAATAGATTGTCATTTTAATGTGATACTTAGATGGAATAGTAGTCCTTAAATTAAACTAATAAGGTGCAATTTGAAACAAAATAAATACCAATGGGATATACTATACCTACTTATTGACTTACCTTTCTTACCAATGACATAGTCATCCAGCCATCTTAGCATTATTTATGAATATACTAAGGAGTCTACCTCTACTATACAAAAACTAATCATCTTATTATTTTATTTTTTTATAAATTGTAGTATAATTTTGTTTTACTGCTTATGTGCCATTAAATCTGAAATTAGCACTATGTATATTTAATCGAACGTTAGTTCTGTGTCATTTCTTTTGGAAGGCACAGATAAAATCCAAGTGGTTCTATTGTTTAAATCATTAAGATCAACCGTAGATAGTAGGACAATATCACTTCTAGTCTAGCTTAAATATTAGATTAAGTAGTTAGGTATGCAAAACGCGATATAAATACTTTGCGTATGCGTTGACCAAAAGGCGCTAGAATACAATATCGTTCTACCTTTATAATTTGCTACGAGCGGCCCTGATTTTAAATTGTTTCTTTTCTATGTGTCCTATTGACTGATTGTAATAAACTTTCAGAGTGCGTATCACCACTTATATTATTTATTATTATAGAATTACTGTTCTGATAATTAAAATGTTAGTAATGTAAAATTAAGCTATTCTTTATTCGGTGTTTAAAAAGTCGAATACGTTTTTTTAATATGGCCTTTTTAAAATATATGGTCTAGTAATTTTTAACTCGTTTCACATCTGAATAATAAATCAGAAAATTAGTTAAGATTAAAATCAAGTGGCCCTCAAGGCAGAAAAAAAAATAATACCAATACAATAAAGATATTATTTAACTATTGGTCTTTAATATGATTATTATTATTTTCTGTTAGGTTTTATACATGTTTCTATTAATAAAAAAAAAACTAAGGCTGCGCATGTGGTTTAATATGCTTTTTTTTCCTTCATTAAATCCTTCAGAGCCTTGCGCACGAATCATGCATCATGCTGAGAGTCAAATCAGGACAGTCACAATGATCCTCAAGAACAGAACCATCACATTCACGTAAAGGCGATAAAAAAATAAATTTCTAGCATCCTATCTTTTAAAATGGTCAATAAAATATCATATCTAAGAGACAACTATCTACCATTACTCGATGATAGTACGTCATTAATAAGATTCAATTATTATTATAGTATAATCCAAAAGAAGTATGTTTGTACAAACCTTATTCTTATAGAATACATGCAATAAACTTAAAAACTTATGCAATAAATTTATTCATCATCGTAGAAAAGATCTGGTAATACATTTATCTTTGCTACTTACTAAGCTATTAAAAACTCAGATGTCAAAGGCAGCTGTCAAATGTCAAATGCCAAAATTGACGTTTTAGTATCTTGTCCTGTAGGTACCTACTGTAAACGATCTGGACTTGATCTCAATCAAACTACCTACCCGCTAATTTAAATTCTATCTCTTATTCTATGTTTCCTGTTGTTAGTCTTACTTAGAACTTTTCCATAATCGCTACTTTCAGCGCTTCTTCCCTTTGTAATAAAAGACTTGCCGTTAATAATGTTCATTGTTGGACTTACTGGAGGTCTTGCAACGGGAAAAAGTACAGTGCTTTCTATATTTCGAGAAAATGGTGTGGCTGTGATAGACGCTGATGAAGTCGCCCGAAAAGGTTTTATTATTAACTAGTTCCTTATATTGCAATGCTAGGCAATTACTGAACTCAAAAGCGAATTATACATTATGTTTACACATGGGCATATGCGAAGAAAGCGTCAATAGATAACGCTTACCATAAAATGCTATTCCAATTAAGTAAGACCTTGGCCACGTTATACCCTTTACCAAATATACTTAATTATTTCATACAGGGTACCACACTTCTTGTATGTATCTTTAATGTAGTTCTGCATACAAAACATACATTGCAATATCATTTTGATAAAGTGTATTGAGATTCAACAAATAACCGAATGTTACTTTTAAAACATGGGTTAAATTTTTAGTAATACCTTTTAAATTGGATTTTATTCTATCTGCAGTGTTAGAGCCAGGCACAAGGGCTTGGAAAGAACTGAGGGAGTTTTTTGGTGATGAAGTTCTTTACAGTGATGGCAAAGTCAACAGGATCAGATTGGGCGAATTAGTTTTTGAGGATGTTGTTAAAAGGAGAAAATTAAATGCCATCACACATCCGAGGATACAGACAGCCATGATGAAAATGGCGGTTTCTTATTTTTTCTCCGGCCATAGATACATTGTAATGGAAGTGCCATTGCTGTTTGAAACTGGGAAGATGCTAACATTTATGCATAAAATTATCACTGTAGTTTGGTAAGTTAATGTAATTCTAGGTATCTTTACTTGCTAATCATCCAAGATGTTTATATTTGGGTTTCTCATAGAGGAAAAGCACATTGAAACCTTGAATATATTATCATCATTGTGCATATGATAAAATGTTGATATATCTACTCTACAGAAATATAACCTGGACAATATTAAAATCCAGAAGCATGTTTTATTTATTCATGGTAATGTAGATAGTTTGATATTTTTACATTGAATGTGTAACAATAAAAACTAGATAACTAGATAATACTGAAATAGATTTTTTTCTCAATATTCAGTATTGTAATATCCTATTTATGCAAATAAATAGTAACAATTTCCATTGTGTTTGATACATTTAATTTATAGAATTTTTTTTTTCATCTTACCTTCTTATCACTACATGATTATTATTATGCAACATTAAGCAAATTTTGAAATATTTTGTAATGATATCAATTCTTTGCAGTGAAGACTACCAACAGCTGGAGCGTTTAT
The DNA here is from genome assembly GCA_951394215.1 of Glyphodes perspectalis. NCBI lineage: Eukaryota > Metazoa > Arthropoda > Insecta > Lepidoptera > Crambidae > Glyphodes > Glyphodes perspectalis. The sequence goes on from OX596199.1 coordinate 15,936,676, forward strand.
GCAAGCGTAATGACATGTCTGAAATTGTTGCTAAGAAGCGAATCCATTGTCAGATGCCTCTAGAACATAAAGTAGCTAAGTCACATTTTGTTATAGACAACTCAGGGGACTTTGTCAACACAAGACATCAAACTGAAGGAATAATAAGAACATTACGAAGATCGAAATTCACATGGTAAGTTTATGTTATACTTTATTAACTGTAATTTTAGAAATTTGACATGAAAGTAACTTAGTCTACAATATTGTATTGAAAGAAGCTATCTATGTAGCTTCTATAAATAAATATCAAAAGACATCACATACATTGCACTTGTGTTACGGTTATCAGATTCAACAGTGGTATTACAAATATATACTTAAATATTGGATATTAACACCCAGACATAGAACAAAGACAAGTGTTCGTCACACGAATGTTTGTCCTGGGTGGGGATCGAACCTACAACTCTTGGCGCATGGGGCAGGGTCACTACCGAATGCACCACTGAGCCAGTCAAAATATTTCAAACATTAATTAAAAATATGTACACTGTTTCAGGTACTTCCGGGCAATCATTTTAATCACATTCTTATCTGTAATATTTGGTATTGTACATGTTTATAGCAACATGGCAGACGCAAATAATTAAATGTATTTATTTGGTGTTTTATATAAGATTCATTATCATAAATAAAATCATGACAAGTCTTAAGCATTTATGTAGTTGTAAAATTGAGAAATCATTACTGTGTATGCATGGTAGCTTATTTGCTATTGTGCAATACCATGGTGTTAATTATTAATATGGCATAGGTACTTATCTACTACTACCATAATGAATACTATGTTAATTCCCTCATAAGAATAAATCATGTACATTGGGTTATGCTTTTTTCAAATTGTCAGAATCAATCTTCATAAAAGCTTTTCTCTAGTTTTGTAAATATTTAAGGTTCATATTTTGTCATTTGTACATATAAATAACTTTGATGGCAGTTAAATTAATCTGAATCACAAAGCTATTGTAATATGTAAGTAATTAAGACCAAATTAAATGCCATCAGTTCATACATTGGTTTAGCATTTGTCTGATTATTTATTTTGTTGTTATTTGTTTTATATTGATTAAATATAAACTAACCTTTTCAAATGTTATTAGAGCATGTAGTATTTTCAATAACTAATCTTTAGTTTAATAGTGGTAAGGATTTAGTATATAAGGAAAGGTTAGTCATAAGGATGGTTAATATGGTTAGCCTTTAGTTTGCTCAAATTTTTGTGACTACTAATACATTTCTAGGGTGGATTAGTAACATGTGAAATATGATTATGACATTAATGCCTGTTATGAATAAGTAATCAATGCCTTGCAGTAATCAGTATAACCATTATGTAAGAAAATGGTGAAGGGATTAGGAAAAAGATTTGGATGGGATTGTTATTAGTGATTTGATAGCAATATTTCTGTTAGGTGTTGTAAAGTTCTACTTAGATAATAAGTAATTTAATGCATAAAAGAACTGATTTTATTGAAGAATTTGATTGGACGCACAATTTAGTACCTTTACATATACCAAATAAATTAGGTAGATATCTACATATTTTGAATGGATATCACAACAAGGCAACTCAATTGAAGTGGTTGGATTCTGCCCATTTATATACATTTAATATGCGTATTTATACCTTACCAACTAAATCATTTGTATACAGTGGTAAATAGTCCTACCTGCGCTAATTAGATGACTTCTCGCTTTTCATAAATCTAGATATATTTACTAATTTATGATAAAATTTTGGCAAATGCCATTATTACATATTATTACATATATTGTTTACTTTTCGCTGACAATGAATCATGTGCGTACTAGTACAGAGGTGCAAAAAAATAATATAAATCGTTCCACATGTACTATTCAAAATTACTAATTGGGCAATCGTATATTTTAGAAACAGAATGCGTAAATGGAATAGTTCTTGTGCTTTTGATCAATATGACAACGAAGCAGTCTCTATTACGTAACGATTATGGCGTACTTCTGTGTTCAAGGGGGTAAACCTGCTCCGATTTGTGAAACTCTGTTCTAGTACATGCCTTTAGATGTCAGTGCCTAAATAAGCTTTTGTGCACCTTTTTCAAAGTATTTTCTATGTAATAATAGCCGGTTGCCAAGGTGAGAATCTTGCGGTGGAAACCCGAAGTGTCAGTTTAACTGGCCAATAAACACATAACGGAACGAAAGGTCTCAATTCAGAAACAGGTGCCGTAAAATCTTGGTTCATTCTTTGAGATGTTTAAAATTGACGATTTGTTGCGTTCGTTTTGAGCTTTCGCGCCCACCAGGCGGTGGTCGTCCGAAGAGCGCGCAGCGAGACGCGATGTCTGTACACCGCGTCTGTCCCGTTCCCGTCGTACGTCGACCCGATTGCCGTCGACAAGATAAATGACTCGTTGTAGATCTGACTCATGTTATAATTTATATCTCTCTTCGGATATTCAAAAATCTGCTTTATCGGATCGTAATGGTGAGACCCGAAGATGGCCCTAGAACAAGGAGTTACATTTTATGCGTAATAAACTGCTGTAATTGTTGCCTTAAAATAGTAGCAATGTTTTGTATTCAATAATGGATAACGTATTGAGATAGGCTATGGATTGATATATTACAAGATATGGTTTTGATAGATATCATAAACATTATAGGTACCTATATGTACTTAGGTTATTTATTAAACAAAAAGGAAAGTGTAATTTTGTCACTGTATTTTCGTTCTTATTTTATACATATAGAAAAATAATAATACCAGTATGTATATAATAAATTAAAACTATATAGGTATATGGATTAGTGACATACGGTTTAAAGTTTGGCTCCACGATGTACCGATGATAGGGATCAACATCTTCATCTCCAACAGTTCCGTACATGCTGAATATGAAATTTATTCGTTTAGAACCAATGTACCTATATAATATGATTATAAAATCCTGTTTGAAGTAGGGTAGATATGGATTAGCATGATTCGATCAACGAAAGAATTACACTTTATACTTTTCTTATACTATTAGATAGTACCTTGTCATGTCTTATGGGATGTGTAAAACTGGATAATTAGTGATCCCGTACAGGTAATTATACTTTTTCAAGATTCAGCAGAGCTAGTTTATCCGAAAGCATGGGCGATTATTTTATTACTTCAAAATTACTAGTGTCAAAACACATCTTTAGAAGATGTTCTAAGGGCATGTGAAGTGCGTTTCTATATGTTTATTAATGTTTTAATACTTAGACGAGCATCCAATTTCAAGCGACTTGTAAAATGTACAACTCGCTTTGGACTCGATGGCGACTAGGACCTGCTAATTGGGAAACACACTAGCCTCTGCGGATTCCATGTAACAAGTATTATAAAATAAAATAAAAACGAATAAACATCCGTGTTCTATATTTTGTAGAATGTGAATGTAGTATTCACTGAAACTGTTCTCGATACATGAATTATATTAAATAACGTTTACATAAAAATTAACACATTATTTCCGATTTAAGTTTATGTCGTTTAAACGCTTAAGGTTCTCTTTAAAGGTAAATCCGGAAATAGTTATTACAAAGTAATCATATTTATGTAGGGTAACCACTGATCAGTGCAAAGAAATTATATCTACTTATGTACTATTTCTAATTTTGGGACTACATATATATATATGCTTAGATATAAATAGGGATGTTGACACATGTTAGGTACTAATTCATGTAAAGTTATGTTTTATACATTAAAGACAGTATTTAAAAACCTATAATAACATTTTAAGAATAAGTATATGTATTTAATTCTTCATAAATTAAAGGTTTTTTTTAATTTCGTTATTTGATACCCATTATCACGTGACTGCAAACGCCATCAAAGCGCGATGACGTCACTGACCGGCAAACAAGCTGATATAATCTTAGAACACAAGATCAGGTGAAGTTTGACAGAGATTGTTTATCGGTCTGTGACGTAATTATAGCCACGTGACAGTTTGGAGCGTTTTGGCGGGCATTCTAAAAATACATTATAATTACGTTTTTTTTTATTGATATTTAACGTATTTTTTCATGAAATTATTATTTTCGTGTTTAAATAGGGTCTATCTATGAAACAAAATCAATTCCAAAAATTAGTCAACATCCCTATTATATATAACGTCCGTGTCCGCTATGTCCAGTTCCGGATAGTAACATAATATAACATTATACTTAGATGAATTAGATAAGTGAAAATTGAATATAAGCATAATTGGCCCTCGAAAATATTGATCATTAGATATTCGATGTTTTTTTATATAAATGGGTCGTACTACGAGTAGGTCTAAATCAGTCGCTAGATGTATATTTTAACATTAAAGCCCTTGGTTTATTAAAAACTTTATTATGACTATAGATTCAAAAGCTAAGCACGTTGTGGGCCAATTGCATGTGTACCAACCTATCGTAGACGTGTTAAGTGCATGTTTATTTACTATAACGAGCAATATGTATGTAAGTACCTCAGATTACAGATTCTCTAATTTGTGGTTTGTACCATTATAAAGTTAAGTGTAATTAGGGTCTTGTTGTATATATTGTGCTTTATCCAAAGAATTGTTGATTTCTTTTGACAAATTTGTAAAATATATTAGATTATTATGTAAGCTTACCTTATATATATGTTACTGGTGTTATTGGTATTAAATGCCTACTTAAAACAACAATTTCATCCAGATACAATTTTAACTTGATTAAATTATGTTATGTTAAGTTACTATTGAATAAATATGTAAAATAGACTGATTTCATACAAATCAGCTAGAATTGTTGGTTATTTATTATTTGTTTTTGGTCTTTTTACAATTAAGTACCCAATTACTTACCTACTCATACAAAAATTGTTTATGCAGATAAGTAAGATTGGGTATATCTCTGATTCTACGTCTTGATGATACAGTTTATCAAAAATACTTTTCATTATATCTGATTAAAAATATATCATCGAGAATTATATTGGCTTATGATTGTGAATGGGAATTCATTCGGATATTATTCGGATATGAAGCTCCCAGGAACACGTTTCCTACAAAATGTCCCTAAACCCTAATAAACAATTAATATCGGTTGGCTTAGGTACAATGATATTGCGCCCTGCAGGGGGGGCTCCGAATACTCCTGAGGTATCCCTGCCTGTCGTAGGAGGCGACTAAAAGGGCCTTTGGGGTCGTGGGAGTTAGGGGAGGTGGTCCTCTGGCCCCCCCCGCCGGGGTCCTCGGTTTGTCGTACCGGGGGGGCTTAGTAGGCCCTGACATGGCAGGGCTGAAGCGAAGAAGGACCCCGAGGTGAGCCGCAACTGCACGACTTGCTACCGGGCAGTTGCGGCGGTCCGGCTGTAGCCCACTGCGGCCGGACCAGGGTTGCCGAGGAAGAGGAGGAGCTGAGTGTTGTCGTTGCTCGCCTCCCTATCCTCGGCAACCCGACAGGGGCGCGCTGGGTCGCGTCGTGGTGGGTCGCAGAGGGATTGAGCGTCTCGACGCTCTCCCTTTGCGACGACAGGGCTCTGCCCTCAATTTGGGTCGCCGGGCGGAAAGCGGCCCCTTTGGCGAGACGCTCTCCGCGTGCCCCTCTGGCTCAGCAGAGGGCACAGCGTGAGAGTGGGCCCACGACGCCGGTCACGGGGATGATCGGCGTCTGAATCCTGGGCGGAGTGGTTGAGACATGCTGGGTGGCCTGGCATGTCTCGACGCGCGCGCGTGCTCGGTGCTGTGCATCCGACGACTGTTGTCGTGGGCTGCACAGCATCGATCACCGCCGCGCGAGGTGGGCCGCGTAGCGCGGCACGCGCATCACCGGAGGAGCTGTCGTATAGTCCCGACAGTGGGGATACAGGCTCCTCCGGGACTGCGCCGCTGGAGGCCACGTTGGGGTTTTAGTCGGTTCGAGTCCGACACACCGCCCTCTGCTTCCCCGAGTGGAGGGTGACGGCTCGTGGGAGTTTCCCCAACTAAAAAAAAAAAAAAAAAAAAAAAAAGGTGGTCCTCTGGCCCTCTATCGTCCCGGAGAAGCCGACTGCAGGCGTTACACCCGGTCCGTCAGGATAGGGTACACAGCTGTCTATGTGGTCGTGAAACACCACCCTAGGTGTTCTGGGGGAGAATATCACTCCCTCGAGATGGGCCGCCAGGCGGCAGCGCGCGCTGCGTAGACTTTACGAGATGAATCCCGACAGTGGGGATCCCGTTGGTTTTGCGTTAGCGCCCGAAGAACGACAGCCTTGAGGTTTAGTCGGTAGGGTCTCCGGAGATTGCTACCGGTTTCGAGCCCGACTCACCCTTATAGGTCCACCCAGGACTGTTTGGATGGTGCGTAAATGCATTCCTCAAGTAAAAAAAAAAAAAAAAGGTACAATGATATTGCGCCCTGCAGGGGGGGCTCCGAATACTCCTGAGGTATCCCTGCCTGTCGTAGGAGGCGACTAGAAGGGCCTTTGGGGTCGTGGGGGTTAGGGGATGGGTCCTCTGGCCCTCTATCGTCCCCAGAGAAGCCGACTGCAGGTGTTACACCCGGTCCGTCAGGATAGGGTACACAGCTGTCTATGTGGTCGTGAAACACCACCCTAGGTGTTCTGGGGGAGAATACCACTCCCTCGAGATGGGCCGCTAGGCGGCAGCGCGCGCTGCGTAGACTTTTCGAGATGAATCCCGACAGTGGGGATCCCGTTGGTTTTGCGTTAGCGCCCGAAGAACGACAGCCTTGAGGTTTAGTCGGTAGGGTCTCTGGAGTTTGCTACCGGTTTCGAGCCCGACTCACCCTTATGGGTCCACCCAGGATTCTATTTGGATGGTGCGTAAATGCATTCCTCAAGTAAAAAAAAAAAAAAAAGGTACAATGATATCAATTACTTAGTACCTACAATGTTATTATATATCTATATACCTACTTTAATAAAGGATGCAATACACAATATAGGCAGAACAGAAATCGATACATCACTGCACGTAGAGTTTATGCATAAATTTTAATTTACTGTAAAAAAAAGTGTATACATTTTATGTAAGCAATAAATTGTAGATTTATTGACCGCGAAAAATTGTTTCAATCTGAAATATAGTAGGCATACCTGTTCACTAATATTATATTTATACCTACTCAGGTACGATGTACCTATAGATATGCAAGTATTAAATCATGTTGATATCTTTACAGGGGCGTACGCAGCTTTTGGTCCAGGGTCCACAATATTATTGATAGGTTCTTAGGTATAGTAAATAGACCGGCAGATACCTTGGCACACGAGTTCCAGTTCTGCATACGCCCATTGTATCTTTACATTTATTTTAGAATCCCATAAGTCTGTCTGTGAATATCCGTTTTATCAGAAACTTTAAATGTAAGTTTGTCCGCCGAGCGTAACAAGGACCAAAATGTCCTATATGTGTTGATGTTTCTTGGCACGTTAGTTCAGTTATTTTAGAGGACTATACCTACTTACTTTGTAATTTTTTACGGTCCGGACCGTTGATGTCCGCTATTGTCCGAGGGAAATTTTATCCGGCGGATTTTTAGTCCCTTGTGTGCGTTGGCTGATGCAGTCTATTTCCACGGAAAAAAGTTACGTAGGTAGGTACTACGCCTGCGGAGCAAAGGAGCGAGAGGATTATTCTCCCGCTTGCGCTTCGCCGCTTCCTTCTACGAGATGACGTCCTCGCAGAAGGAAGCGGTTGCCCCCAGGCAAATAAGAGCTTGACTAGCAGAATACAGTACATTATGAAAAGATGCTAATAATGAAATGGCGGATTACATATTTTATTTTTACAGTCCTCTTAATATGAGTAGGTAACAAATGAAAGGGGTTGACTTAAAGAATACATCACTGTTTATAAATATTATACTAAACATTTTAAAATAAAAAATATAAATAAAAACTTTTTTTTAAGCTAAACCGTTTTATTAAAAGCTATGATGTAGATTCGAGCCAGTGTCTCCCGTGCCCACCGCAACGTGTCTACATAGTAGTGCGCCCCTGTCGGGTTGCCGAGGAATCCGAGGATAGAGAAGCGGGCAAATGATAATTATCTTTACTTATAATTAATCTGTAGAGAGGTCAATTCTGTACATGAAATATATTTTCAAAATAACTATCAGGGGGTGATTAGTGATCGATACTGATGCCAAAAATGCAATCAGTAAAATTTTTGTCTGTCTGTCTGTCTGTCTGTCTGTATGTTCCTTATAGAAACAAAAACTACTCGACGGATTTTAACGAAACTTTGTACAATTATTCTTCATACTCCTGGGCAGGTTATAGTATACTTTTCATCACGCTACAATCAATAGGAGCAGAGTAGTGAAGGGAAATGTTGGGAAAACGGGAGAAGTTACTCCATTTTTTAAGCTTCCGTCGCGTGTGCAGCCTTAATGGTTAAAGTTACATAGAAATCATGTATGACGGAAATAGTCTTTATAATGACACCGCTGGCACAGCTAGTAATAAATAAATAAAAATAAAATAAATATGTACCTAATATTATATTCACTAGGCTGGCCCGTTGGTCGAGTGGTCAGAGACCCTGACCACGAAACCAAAGGGCTAGGGGCAAATGTTTCGTGTGATGAACATGGACATTTGTAGGTACTCGAGTCATGGATGTTTATAAACGTTTTTAAGTATGTCTATCCGCTCACCTAGTATAATCCATAGTACATGCATAAGCTTAGTTTGGGACTAGAGAATTGGTGTGTCAGTCAAAAGAATTTATTTATTTATTATTTATATAAATTCATAAAACCTTCAGTAGGAAGGGAAGAAGGAATTAAGTAATCATAGGTACTTTATGTAACGATATTATTTTTTGTAGTAGTGCTTATAAAAAAGTAATGGTTTTGTGTCAATTGCGTCGCAATTGAATAGGTAGGTCTACATAAGATATTTAGAAACGGCTATTCATTGCTATTCAGAAGATGATTGCCGATTAGGTAACAGCAAGTAATGAAAATATCCACATGGCTATGAATATTTTTATTAATAAATACCCGCAGTTAACTGTGGAGTGGATAGATAGGTTTAAAATACAAGTTGACATCAAACTATATTAGTCCCATGTTAGTCTGGGACTTTTAAAGAATGCTCCAACTGTGTTCCTTGCCTAAAATGTCGTTAAAGGCGACTAATGGTATTTTGGGTATTGGGTATCTATGTGATTTTGTAGGCGACGAGTTAGCCACTTGTCACTTCTTTTTCACAATTTTCTATCTAACCCACCCCAGTTCTATTTTTGGCTGAATGAGGTTTGGTACTTACAGGGGTTTGCCCTTTGACTCTGCCTACTCCTTCGGGGGTTATGGACGAGATGTTATTTATTTATTTATTATTTTAAATTATATTATTTATCTACACTGTTATTATAAAGAGAAAAGATTCGTATATATGTACCTAACGAATAAACTCACAAACCACCGGACCGATTTCAAAAATTATTTTTACCAATATAATGCTAGATTATCCCTGATTAACATAGGCTATAGAATCTCATCCTCTTGCCCTTCTCCCAGTTCATCTGGGGTCGGCGCAGCATGTCTTCTTCTTCCATACGTCCCGGTCAGCCGTCATCAAGCTATCCACTTCCATTTTACTCATATCATCTTTCACACAATCCATCCATCTCTTATTTGGCCTTCCTCTTCCTCTCCATCCACTAATATTCATACTCATCACTCTCTTCGTCACATGTCCTTCCTCTCTTCTCATCACATGCCCATACCAAGATAAACGGTTTCCTCTCATCTTATCTATCACTGGTGCCACTTTCATACTTCCTCTAATATATTTATTTTTTATCCTGTCCATTCGCGTCACTCCACACATCCACCTTAACATTCTCATTTCCGCTGCATGCACTCGTCTTTCATCCGTCTTCTTCACGGCCCAACATTCCGATCCATACAGTATGGCAGGTCTTATAATAGTCCTGTAGATTTTGCCCTTAATCCTTAAGGGCATCCGTGGATCGCATGTTGCTGCTGTGACCTGCCGCCATTTCATCCAACCTGAGTTGATTCGATGCCTTACATCCCTGTCAATACCGCTATCACCCTGCACCAGAGACCCGAGGTACCGGAAGTCGGAACAGATAGGTACGGACGTTCCGGCAAGCGTAATCGGCAATGGGTTGGAGAGACCGCCATAGGCTATAGGACATAGGCTATAGAATACATATTTAAAAAAAAGTTAGGCTAAGTTAGCAAATAAATGTCCATCCAGCCATGGTTCTTCGCCCCTCGGGGGCGGCTACGGGCCTAGAGCGGGTGCTCATTGCCCCAGCGTCTTCTCTCGCGCTCCTCGAGCGCGGGGTATTCTTTGGCTTCTTGGCTGGAGAGTCCTCCCCTTGCGCTATTAGGCGCACCCTCGGCGCGGTTCGACCCACGGGGTGGAACCCGTTGGGGAAGCCCAGTGAGTCTGCCAGCGAGCGGGTGCGGCGCAAAGGGGAGGCGAGGCGGGCCGATAGTGTTTTAAAATATAAGTAAGTACTAGAACAAGAATAAGAACCTTAGTACTTTTTTGCTAGGATTACATAATTATTGCGCAAAAGCACAAGGTTTCCCCAAGCTCTTACGCTCGGGACGGCTTGCTCTGGTTTCCCTCTATAAAAGGCAACCACGCAAGGGACTCATAGGGCCCTGAGCCGAGGTCGAGCCCCATAGGGGGCGCCCTCAGGCTGTTGCCTAAATTTTAGGGGTGAGAGTTTCCCGCTCCCCATCCATCCCGGTAGGTAGTAAAGGCCGCCTTCGGTCAACTACCGACGTCCTCTCACAAAAAAAAAAGACTCATAGGTACTAACCTAGCTACAGAGCAAATAAGTTGAGGCTCCGCGGGCTCAGAATGTCTATCAATGTAAAATTGACGTTAAAATGTTTCAGATACTCATTCATGTACTTCGCGCATTTGAAAATGCTTTACTAGTTAATAATAAGCAGTACTTTAATTCAATTTAGATTAATTATCTTAATAATCCCTTGTAAACCCTTTTCCCTCCCCTGAAGAAAGTTTTGGCTATTTGGCAGGCTACTATGCTGCAACGCGCAGCGTCTATTGGTATGTATAGACTCGCCTGTTTATTACATCAGGGGTTTTTTTATTCTTGACTCAACGTAGTTAAAGGGGCCTGCTACCCCTTTGACTCTGCCTACCCCTTCGGGGATTATGGGCCCGATGTTAAGTTGTGTTATGTATTTTTTATCTTAATTATCAATAAAAATAAGTGCAATAAACCTATTCTGGTACATATAAAAGAACAGTTTTAAGTGTATTTCATCATAAAAATATGTACCATTAGTGAAGTTCTAAGCATTCTTCGTAAATGCTGCATATAAACATTATTCTGCGTGTAACGGAACGCTCCTTGTTTTAGTACTATTATGCGAAGCTGTCATTCCTTGGTTTATTTTCGTCATTTCATTTGTGAATTGTATTCAAGCTCTAGTCTGACTTACAAAATTCTTTGTATCCTTGAACCCTATTTAATTTGATCAAAATGTTTCGGGCTTTCTTATGTTTTATTATGTATTTCATTAGTGCAAACATGAAGCAATAAATAACCAATGATAAATTTTAGAACTTTGTTCCATAAAAGTTATTTTTCACGTTTCTGGGACAAAGTCAAGAATGCGTAGATAGTAAGTGGCCTCTATAAAGTAATTAGGCGTAGAAAACAACAAAAGATTTAATTATAAAATTGTGTAAAAATGGATAACTTCGCTAGACGTGGTGTTACGTATCAGTCACTAAACAATGAAGTAAATAGGATAGGATTATCAGAAAACCCGAACGCTGCTCCGACAATGATCACCCTGGACCACGAGCATGAAGACACCACCAATGTAATTATCCACAAGGTCCCTAAAAACAAAGGTAACCCTCATAATCTAATCTCTTTGTTCTTTTGCATGACTTGTCCTTGCTACAACAAAAATACCACATGTGCGATTTTGTTTTGATTTGTTTACCAATATGTCCTTAGAAAAGTGCATATGTTTTCCAAATAGTGTGTTTGTCCAAATAAAATATATTTCAAGTTTTTAATGTACACATTTCAGCTAACACAATATTATAGTATCTAACAATACAGATTCAAATGAAGACAATATTATATTTTAAATTCAATAATAATTACAGTGGATTTCATTAATAACAACCTCGGTTGTAACAACTTTTTGGTTTAAGCCACATCAAACTTACTTCCCTTGAATTAAAACACTGTATTGATAAAGCATACTTTCGTATGAAATCTATTCGGCAATAGAAAAAGCGTCCATTTCGGGTATAGTGACTTGTGTTTATGAACAATATGTGACAGATTCCTAGACTTATTCATAAAACTATTAAGCTTCCCTATCCTTTGTTTACATTTACAGATGGTCTAATGCTTTGTTTGTATGTAGGACTGCTTAGCATGTGTATAAAGTTAAACTTATATTAGGCATGTCAATTAAATAAATAAAATATAGATCTGAGATTGGATTCAAATAGAATATACTCGAATCAATTCTCGATTAAATAGAGCATAGAAAGATGGATTTTTGATTAATCGCGACAATTTCAAATATGCCTAATATAGTCCTTGGACCTTGTTGATGACCATTTACCACAAATATAAGTAATTTGATAAAAATGTTATTAAATTAAGAAACATATCAGGGGATCAGCTAATGTAATAATATGCCTTTGTAACTTTTGGAAAATAAATTTTATTTTATTTGGAAAATAAATTTTATTATTATTATTAAATTTTATTATATATCACACCTATAATATTCCTCTGAAAGTATTTTGGTCCTGGGTTCAATCCTTACCTCTATAGGTTTGGCAGAGGTGGGGATTGAACCCAGGACATCTTGCTCAGCAGTGTGAGTCATGCTTGTGTGCAACATCTAATATGGCAGTCTAAGTTGTAGCCTATTCTAAGTAAGTCAGTCGTTAAATTAATCAAATCATAAATTATTATAAACGCAAGTAACGCCACCTTTGGAAGCATTCATAAATCTCATTTATTATTACATAATATGCTTTCAAATTATCAACCAAGTATGACCTGTGTTGCATAAAGCAAAAAATTTAAATACTATGTTTAGGAACATTGTCGCTAGTTCTTTGAATGATTCGGGAGGTTTTAAATAATATATATATAATATTATTTAAATACAGTGTAAACTCTATATAACGACACTAAAGGGACTGTACATTTTATGGCGTTATAGAGAGTTGCCGTTAAATAGAAAGAAGAAAAATCACAATTTTAATTAATTTTACTAGTCATGTTAAGTTTGAAAGTTTGTGAGCAACTAATAATATGATAACGTATTAAGTCCATGACTCCTTATTTTTTACTCATGGTCAACTACAGTCTACATGTGCAATCCCAATTGGTAAATAAAAGAACGAATTTCTTTAAAAGTTTGTATGATGCCGAAAGTCGAGTTTATTACAGGCAAGGATAATAAAGCGACAAAAGAACGTACACAGCTGCGCGGTTTTCACTAACTTTGGGAACTAAAAGTACTTTATATTACTTAATTGTTGTCATTATTGAGAGAGGGTGTAATGCTATATGGAGTGTATTATTGTATCGAAAACAAGCTGAACCAACCAAAGACGAGTGATTTTGACGCTTTAGGGGGTTTGTCGTTAAATCGAGTGACGTTACATGGAGTTTACACTGTATATATAATCATACTAGAGTAAAATAATACTTTATTATTTACTATATATATATATCTTTTGCATTACTTTATGCAACCGGTAATTATCAATGCTAATCAACCCCGCCTGTCGTAATTTTTTTTACAAATATTGTTACTATCAAAACCGACATCTTTTTTTTTAAATATTATGTTAACATACAATAATTTATAATAAAAATAGTAATTTTTGGTTATTATTTATTTTTTCCATAATTCTATGGGTTTCTAATAAAAATATATATTATACATAGGGGCCGTTCAAGTATTACGTAAGCAGATTTATTACAATTATTTACCCCCCCATCCCCCTTGTCAGCAAAAGTAAGCATAGCTCTTACCGCTCCCCCCATGCTTACGTAAACATTTTTCAATTAATGTATTTTTTTTTAATATTATAATTATAATGTTATAATTATAATTTTATTCAAGCAAAGACAATGTGAGGGTTGCCAATCGTGTAAAAAAGTAAATAACTACCGATGACGTAATCATCATCTAGACTCCCCTACCCCCCATGTCATCCAAAATAAGCAAAGCAAAGACCCCCCCGTCCCCCCATAGCGCTTACGTAATACTTGAACGGCCCCATATATAATTTTTTATTTTAATTATAATTACGATCTGTATTATTTTTACATTTAGCAATTTGTTAAGTGTTCGATGATACAAACAACAGGATTAAAAAAATATAAATATATTAAGTATATTATGTTAAAATAACATAATATTCACACATTTAGCTTGATGTGGATAAAATTGAAGGCTGTATTATACAATATTACACCTGTAATCACAACTATATATAAATTATTCAATGATTTTATTACAATATATACTTATAATAAATCTGTAGAGAGGTCAATTCTGTACATGAAATATATTTTCAAAATAACTATCAGGGGGTGATTAGTGATCGATACTGATGCCAAAAATGCAATCAGTAAAATTTTTGTCTGTCTGTCTGTCTGTCTGTCTGTCTGTATGTTCCTTATAGAAACAAAAACTACTTGACGGATTTTAACGAAACTTGGTACAATTATTCTTCATACTCCTGGGCAGGTTATAGTATACTTTTCATTACGCTACAATCAATAGGAGCAGAGTAGTGAAGGGGAATGTTGGGAAAACGGGAGAAGTTACTCCATTTTTTAAGCTTCCGTCGCGTGTGCAGCCTTAATGGTTAAAGTTACATAGAAATCATGTATGACGGAAATAGTCTTTATAATATTAACCATAAACGCGGGTGACACCGCTGGCACAGCTAGTTTGAATAATAAAATTTTTGTTGAGAAGGCCAGTTTCCTGTTTTTTAAGATGAATATATTCATTCGTTTTTGGCCGTGGTCATGCCAACATCGCAGATAGCATCTGAAATTTGAAAAAATAGAATTTAATTAAAATAATAATAATGGTATGTACATACCTAAGCCTAAGCATGTTTGTTGAATTGGCATGATATTTTTCAAAGAAATAGTTCAGTCTTAGAGTAACATTGATGTTTATTTGTTTTCACTTTAGAATAACTATGTGAAATAGGAATAAGCCACTATGATTAGAAATCTCAGTATGCAATAAGAGCTTTTAGAGTATGTTATTATTTTTACAGTTTGCATTTTCAATTAAAAATGGAGTAACTTTTAAGTCACTCTTAGATAAATGGTCTAATACAATTTGGAGCACAATGTTTTAGTTTAATACATACAATGTATGATTTTGTGCAGTGTATCTGGTCTGTGACAAGACAGATTTAAGAGAAGCTAGCTATCTTCAATAAAATGAATAATACTTTTTGTCATTAAATGCTTCAACACTTTTATATATTATACTAGCGGTGCCCGCGGTCTCACCCGCGTTTATCTTATTAAAGCCGCCTTCCTTAATAAATGGGCTATTTAACATTGAAAGGATTTTTCAAATCAAACCAGGAGTTCCTAAGATAAGCGTTTCCAAGCAAACAAACAAACAACCTCTTCAGCTTTATAATATTAGTATAGATTTCTAGTATGTATTATAAGCACATACTTCATTTTTTAAATGTGCTTAGACAATAGTCTTTCTTGTTTACCGTTATAAATTGTTGGTTCATTCAGTCTATGTTTCACGAAAATGATAACTGTATTTTTTTTTGCAGGAGGATGGACACATATAGAAAATTTAGATAAGTTTTTCACAAGAATGTATGCATATTACATTCGAGGTGGTTTTTATCCAATGATAATGTCTGATTTATTTTCATTACTACAATTCATATTCATTGTATGGTTCTCAACATTTTTGGTCCATTGTGTAAATTACCCAAGATTGTTTCGTAATGATGAATATGCAAATGTCACCAGGAAACTTACATTAGATGAGGTGATATACTCGCCCAAAGAGTGTGTTACATTCATTTCATGGAAATGGTAAGATTTTCTATATTTTCTTTGCACTGTAAAATGTATTAATGTTGCCTTTGATATCATGTGTGTTTTATGTTTTTTTGTTGATGCAAATGTATTTATTGAATTATTTATTTAAATTGGTAAGCATATGAAATACATGTAACAAGAGGTTTGCAAATTGCTGTTAAGAGAAAATAAATTTAAAGTTCCAATACATACCTAGTACATAACATGACATGAAGAGCACTTTAGGTGGAGCATGATAAATATTTCTCATAGTCTTATCAGAATATGTAAAAGTCAAAATAGAGATGATACCTTACACAAGTCATTCCCAGACATAATTCAATTTAAAGATCACATTATTTATGACCCCACATCATTCATCAATTTCATTTATATTCACATCTAATTTTTTAATTCATTTGAAAACAATTAATATTCAGTTAGTTGAGTATACTGAGCTGTTACGTCACAAATTAGTATTTCCATACAAAATTTATGGAAACATTCCCTTGGCAGCTTATGTTAAAGTATGTGTATGATTGGTTGTCATCTATAAAGTGACTATTCGTCTCTGGGGATACCGGGACAGACAACCGGCGCATTTTTGCTCTTACCCGCTTTTGTAAACAGACCCAACATTTTTACACTTTAATATTGCAAGCGTCCTGCTCTGACTCAACTCAACATTTTATTTATTAAAAATTACAATAAGTAAAATCTATTGAAGCATATTCCACCAATAGACTAAACACGAATAAGAGTAAGTCTTCTATTTAATTATTCCTTTTCCATTGTGGTCTGTGTACTCATGTACATAATGTTCCTTTTTTGCATAAAGCAGAACGCTAAATAGTGCGAAAAATAGCTTCGTCTTTTATTGCCGAAGATAATTTTTGTTGTGCGTCTGTTTGTGTTATGTTGTGTGTAATTATCATAGCTAAGTGAATGTCACATAATATTTATGTTTGATATTGTATGGAAGAGACAAAACAACACCAATGTAAGAAACATTTTATTTGCTATATTATTTTTTATTCTAAATGATAAGATCTATATATTCTAAACTTTAATTAAAAAAAATGGCAAAGTTTAGAATGTATTCGACGGGCCCGTTGGTAGAACTTTGCCTCTAGAGCAGAATTATTATTCACTCAAATATTTAAAAACTCCTGTCCTGTCATTCGTTTGTTTTTTTTTTCAAAATTTATTCAAATGATATGTATGTTATACATTCAGAATATATTGGCATTGTCTGGGTACTGAAAGGAGCTGATTTTTTATTGAGAACATACAAACATCTATAGAGCTACAACTTAGAATATCAGTAATTGTGCATAAGCTCATAAAAGTAAATTAAAGTAATTGTAATTACACGAATCCAATGTTACTCATTATACATATTTTATTTGTCAATTCATCCTGAATTACATCATAATGTTTAATCAACAGGCAATACTCATCTACTGGTGGACATAAGCCTCTCCTAATGAACTCTACGAATGAAAACGATATAATGCTTATTCACAGTATATCTATATATATATATATATAAAAATATATGTTACTGATGCATGTAAAATATATGTATATACCTATTTAATATAGATAATAATATGTTATTTGTTACAATTTTCAGCTTTGTTATTGGTATTTAATGTTTATTTTTATAATGCAATATTGATAAATCAATGTGTATTCTTTTAGGTGGTGTCTCGTAGCTCTATGCTCTCTTATTTGGTTGATGAAATTAGTCATATCAGTGTATCATCTATATTATGCTTATGATACGAAACTATTTTATAATCATGCTCTCAAAATAAGAGAGGTGAGTATGCAATTATTTTATTACATTTGAAATCTGTTATGCGACTGAAAAGTTCTTTAATGTGTACCTTAGCTTAATAAATATGTACTATGAGAGCAATAAACCATTTTTATTATTATTATTAAAATATAAATAGTTGCCTTATTGTCATTATCATTATTGAATCTTATTAGCCTGATCAGTGTTTTTTCTGCATTGTAATAATTCGGCTAGAAGTATAAGTGGCCGATTTTTTAATGCTAAAATATTGTAAAAATGTGAGAGTCACTGCAACTTTGTTATTTATATTTGCACATTCATCTTGTCATTGCGATTGTGCTTGTTGTAGAGCGATTTGGCGTGGGTAAATTGGTCAACAATACAAGATCGAGTGAGAGAAGCGCAGCCAGAGCATCATATATGTGTCCACAAGCAAGAAATAAACGAACTAGATATATACCACAGAATACTCAGGTAAAGAAAAATTACACACTAAACCCATCATGTAAAGTTTTCTGACAACAATTATAATGTTTTAATATGCAAAATTGATTACAATGTCTTTACATTTTGTAAATGATGTACGTTTCCAAACAATAAGTGATCACATCATTGTTACAACCCTTTGATCTACTTATACCGGATGGAATTTAGCATATTTTTTACTTGCTAAACAAGCAGAAGGTAGGTAGGTAGGTTTGTGCAATAGTTTCATACATCTGGTACCTAATTATGCGCATTGTAAATTGTAACAAGGCACTACTGCGCCCTCTTACCGGGCATAAATACTATTTTACTGGTTTTGGGTCATATTTTTCTTTTTGCTGCTTTTGGGTCATCTTTACTTAGTCATATTTTTTGATATTTCCGAAATATTGTCACTCCATCATGAGTAAACTTTATTAAACATAAGAAATCAAAGTGTCGGAAGATTGAAGTAGGTACATAATTGACATCTGTCTTAAAGTTCCGCCGCGCCTCTAACCTTGAATATCTGCATAAGTCGCAATAGCATTACAACACAATTATGTTTAAGAATAGTGTGAATGTGAATATCATTAAAAAAATAAATAATAGGTGAATAGTATAACAATATACACACTTTATATTTACTTAATGAATACATTCATGAAGATAATCATGTCTTACCTTCTTATTTTACTTTCATATTAATTTAGTTGGTTGTTAATTTTCAAATATAAGTGAAGAAATATTTATAAATTGAGAAGCTTTGCTTTCTTGATTAGAAAGTTTATATAGCTAAATATATTGTTATCCATACAAATGAATAAGCTACATGTCTCCCACATATAACAGGCTAAATATTAAATGTATGTATCTTCTTTTGCAGATTCAATAATTACATGGTTGCAATGGTCAACAAAAACTTGCTGCCACTACAAATTCATGTGCCTTGTATAGGTGATTTTCATTATTTATCAAGAGGTTTAAAATGGAATCTGGAGTTTTTATTATTTTGTAAGTGTAGTAAGGATGATTCTAATGAAATATATATCGTATAGTTAAACATATTATTCTTTCGGTAATTTTTAAATCTGTATTAGATTTGCACACCTTCGAATTAAAGTGCCATCTTTATTGGCCTAGGAAAATATACTACTATGTGGGTCGTAGTAGTGTACAACATGACATGATAATGATGTTAGTAGGTTATCTACCTACTAACATCATCATCATGTCATGTCATATCTTCACGCCTGCAATCCCTGAAGGGGTAGGTAGAGTCCAAGGGTTAATGAGATCCTTAAGCACACATATTGGTAGGTAGTAGCTTATAAGGGGGGTTATGGTAATGTTGTAGGTATATGATTACAAATGTTGTATGTATCTTTGCAGCTAGCCCTTTTAGTCCGTGGGAGAACTGTTGGCAGCTGAGGGAGTTTTACAAGGACCACTCGAAGCGCATGGTGCTTGCTCGGCAGCTGGAGAAGCAGATACTATTGCTGGCGGCCATTAACCTGCTCCTCGCGCCGCTCATACAGGCCTGGCAGATACTGTACTTCTTTTTCAACTATGCCGAGGTGAGTTCTAGTTGTGCCCGGGCTATGTCTCACTCGGGAGATAATGCCAATCGTCTTATGTTAAATTTGACGTATGTATGCCTGTTATAACATACTAGCTGTGCCTGCGGTTTCACTCGCGTTTATGGTTAATGTTATATAGCCTATACTATGCCTCCTCCGATATATGAACTATACAACACAAACAGATTTTTCTTTTAGCTCAGGAACTACTGAACCGAATTGAGAAAAATGCTATTAAATGTTATCATAACATCAATATACTCCAAAATGATGCACATTGTGATTCTGGCTCGTAAAAGGCTAATCCTAGGTTAATGTATGTTAAAATGAAAGTTAGTGGAAGGTTACCTGTTTGGTACATGTTGTTTTTTTAATGTTTTACATTCCTTTGTTAGCTACATTTTAAGCGTTTTAAGTAGTATAAAAAAAAAACAGTCGAATTGAGAACTTTCTCCTTTTTTAAGTCGGTTTAAAAATCCACGATGGCTTTGTCATACTCTTATATATTGTCAACGAATTCGTTGACAGTTTATAAAAAATACAGATGAATCGAGAGCAGGTTCAAAATTTTTGTGAAGTCAGTTAAAGAGTATAATAAAGATTGGTTGGGTCCACTACTTTTTATGTTGCATGTAAACTAATAGTTCGTACCGGTTAGTTGATACGGATATCTAATTTACACAGATTGCTATTAGCTAGATGAAGCAAAACTTTGCCCTTGACTGAGTGCCCCTGTTTACGTTTATTGTTTGATGTCAGCTGATAACGTGCAGTCGGTCTTTGCACTGGGCTCTGCGCGCGAGTACTGCACACGTTAACAGGAAACAGTACCGTCTTTCTTGTACCAAAATTGTTGACTACTACTATAAAGACATAAAGACAGTGACAGTACAGTGTTCCAATGCAGCCTTTTCTCTTTTGGAATATGAAATATCATTAATTATCATATCAAATTATCAAGTCATAAAAACCGTAGAGCTTCTATGAAAAGGATTATGAATGTTGAAGAGGCGATTGAGGTGTGCAAGGATCCTGCCATATGGCGTATGGTTCTCTCTGCCTACCTCGCTAGGGAAGTGGCGTGAAATTTAGTTAGTTAGTTATTAATTGTTTCGTAACATACTTATACCTAATACTGTACTTATCACCACATGCGATTAACGATTTTACATTTCGGAATAACTCAGGGATAATTCAGATAATGTTTTTAATGATAATATGACATTATACGAGTAAGTATAGCTTCACTCTCAGTAAACCAATTTTACAGAAAATCATATTTACTGGTTCGATACGTGGTGGTGCGTCTGTATCGTCTAGGTATAAAACAAATGCAATTTTCATTTGTTCAGAACTTAGTTAAAAACGGATATTCTTAGAAACATTATTATTATCACTTATATTAGTCGACTGGCTCGATGCCGCATTCGGTAGTGGCCCTGCCCTATGCGCCAAGAGTTGTGGGTTCGATCCCCACCTAGAACAAACATTCGTGTGATAAACACTTGTGTTTGTTCTGTGTCTGGGTGTTAATTTCCAATATTTAAGTATATATTTGTAATACCACTGTTGATTCTGATATCCGTAACACAAGTGCTAAGCTACTTACCTCGGAGTCAGATCAATGTATGTAATGTTGTCGGATATTTATTTATATTAATTAATTATTTATTTATTAGTGCTACACATACCTTCTGTTAAAAGTGAGTGTGCAATTACGTTATAACATGTCCTGATGAACCAAAACATCTTCTCTTTATCATGCTCTCTAAAAGTTAGAATGAATGTGATATAAACTTATAAATGCGGACTGGCGCAATATGATATAGCTGGACCTCGTTTGTATTATCTATAGTATACCTACTTTAGATCGAACAAGCGGGGACCACGCAAACTTGTCGAAGGATAAATTAATTGTACTTGCGATGTCTGATTGGACACAACGAGATATACCGCTCCAATAAGCCTATATACAGCATGTAGGTTAAAGTGCTCCTCTCTAGAACTTTGACGCACTGTATTTTCGTAAATTTTTCAGTATTAGATAAAGCTATATGGCCTTCCGTTCTCCTACCCCGCTAGGGAAGTGGCGTGAAGTTTAGTTAGTTAGATAAAGCCAAAAAGTCGTATTCAATACTTTTTGATAATCTAACTAACTATATTACATAATCATCACGCGCGTAATCCCCGAAGGGCTAGGAACAGTCAAAGGGCACCTAGCCCCCTTAATCACATTAAGCCAAATATAAAACTAGGCTGAGTTCGATGAAAAATTTAAAAAAAGTAGTGACAAGTGGCTAGTTCGTCGCTCTCACACATATAACACACTCAAAACTCGATATACTTACTATTAGTTGCCTTTTAAAGGAAAGGATTATGAATGTTGTAATATGTTATGATGTTAAATGTTATAATTATGAGTTGTGTAAGGATCGTGCCATATGGCGTTCGGTTCTCTCTGCCTACCCCGCAAGAGAAGTGGCGTGAAGTTTAGTTAGTTGCATTTTACGATATATTATGCTAGGCAAGGAATACTATTGGCACATTATTTTTATATTCCAGACCAACAAAAGACACTAACTGAGTAAGTATAATCTACTTATTTATGTATTTTTTTATTTAGGTTGTCCCATGTTGATTTGGGACTTAAAACAATGCGCCAACTGTGTTCCTTGCCTAGCATGCCGTAAAAGGCGACTAATGGTATATCGGGTTTTGCGTACGTATGTGATTATGTAGGCGACGAGCTAGCCACTTATCACTACTTTTCACAATTTTTCGCCTTACCCAGCGCGACTTTATTTCTGGCTAAATGTGGTTAAAGGGGCTTGCTGCCCCTTTAACTCTGCCTACCCGTTCGGGTATTACGGGCGTAATGTTTTTTAAGTAAGTTTTTATTTAGGAAAGTAATTTATTGCGGGCGCGATTGTACGAGTATGTCTGTTCGGTTTATATTCGCAGCTGATCAAGCGGTCGCCCGGGTCGCTGGGGCTGCGCACGTGGTCGCTGTACGCGCGCATCACTCTGCGCCACTTTAATGAGCTGGAGCACGAGCTGCGTGACCGGCTGAACCGCGCGCACAAGCCCGCCTCCAAGTACCTGGCTAGCTTCACCTCGCCCATCACCACCGTCATCGCCAAGTGAGTGTTGCTGTTATGTAATCTCGCCTCTGCTCAATGGAGTGGCCGCTTGAGGCCTGTGGTCGCCAAGTGAGTGCATCTCGCTCTTGCTCAGTTGCGTGACATATCTTATGAAGCCTATGGCAGTTGGGATGATGGCGCCACACACAATTCCAAGACATACCTAATCTTTTAAATAACACATTTTTTATGATCCTTAATCAATTATCAATTTCTTTTATTTGCAAATTTTGATTTTTTTAGTTGAATCTGTTTAATTTTAGCACTTGTCAATATTACTGGAAGACGTTTTAGTCCTTCTTTGGTTCTATTCTATAGCAATAAAAGTTATAGAATTGGTTAGGTAACGCATAACATTATTTTATGAAGGATGATAGTGTTTCGTAAGTTATTTCGAATTAGTTTTTAATTAAACAATTTTAAATGCTTATCAGGGGCATGTTAATGTTCAATAATAGACCATCGAATTTGTTTAAATATAAATCAATTTATCTTTTCATAATCGATAAATATTATCTTTGACTTCTCGGTGTTTTTTCATAAACAAACAGAGGAGTCAAAGATAAAACATGTTACAAATCACCGCGTTATTTTCGAAGAAAATGTAACAACATGCAATTTGGCATGCATCCCATTCTTTATTTATTTCGATAGGTACTCGTGTGTACTCGTGTGTAGGAATCGGTTTATTTTTAGCTCCTGTCAGTAAAAAAAATAGCTCTATACTAGGGTGTCCCGGATAACATACATTTTTTCTTTTAAAAATTGGAAATGCGTACCCTATAACTTTTTTTTAAATGCCAACACACGCTCAAATATGAAATTTTATCTTTCTAGCATTATTGCAACACGTGCCGACCAAGCTTTAAAGTTTTTTAAAAATCGTAATTTGTCGTCAATATGGCGGTCCGCTATAAAACTAATATTAAAGTAACAAATAAACTCAATAAGAATATAAATAAAATAGATAAACATTAATATTTATTCAAACACATAACTTATTAACAATCAACCAGGATAACTTCTCTTTAGTGTAGTTTTTCTACAATCTGGTAATTTTTTTTATGATCCTGAACACGGCGCAACAAGAACTATTCTTGCTCTTCTTCAATCGTAAAAATCTTGTACTTCTTAATTTTTACAGCTCTTTCATCAGTGTCATTAACAACAAATAGAGTAGTTGAGACGACTTTTCATTGATGATTTTCATAAAAACTCTAGTTTTAGCACTGCAAAGAAGCTGTTCTCTGTCGTCAAATGAAGCAAGAATTGGCAAGCGTTGTCCTTTCGAACTTCGTACATCCAATCTGGGTAACAATTTTCCATTCTCTGACTATTTCAGGTACATTGTTCTAAGAGTAAGCTTTTATTGCTTCTGTCCTAGATTTTTTCGTGTAAGTACGAATTTGCTGAATCTAGGATCAATTAATCGGATAATCATCACTGGTCAGGCCAAGCGCTTCTACGACCGCATAATTATGCGATAATTATTTTTAGCCTTTTTCAGGGCAGAAAACGTCTGGCAAGCTGAGTTCAGAATTCAGAAAATATTCTTTGTCCGATTCTTCTGGATATTATAAGTTATTTATACTAGAAGTAAAAAAAGCCAATGACTTTCTTTGTATTACATTCCATTCCTCTTTTTCCAGTCGTCTTTGCCTAGCTCTTCTTTCTCCGACAATTTTTTGTCTATACAACCTAAACGTCTCGGTCGCCAGGCTCTCTCTCTGTTTCGTTAAAAAATACTTAAAAATTCTTGAAAGGTGATTAGTGGTATATTGGGTTTTGGGTATGTGATTCTGTAGGCGACGAGCTAGCCACTTGTTACTTACTACTTTTTCACAATTTTCCATCTAACCCAACCCAGTTTTATTTTTGGCTGAATGTGGTTGGGCTCGCTGCCCCTTTGACTCTGCCCACCTGTTCGGGGATTACGGGCGTGATAATATGTATTGTATTGTTATGATTGTTTTTAGGAATGTGGTGTTCCTGTCGGCTAGCGTGCTGGGCGTGCTGGTGGTCTTATCGGTGTACGACGAGGATGTGCTGACAGTGGAGCACGTGCTCTCCATCATCACCATCCTGGGCTGCCTGCTGGCCGGCGCTAGGTAACCACCACCTTACTAATGATATATAGGGAGCGCACAGACGACGGACTTCTTGTCTACAGGTTTTTTTTTCAATTCATATTATGCTTACAACTGCTTCATAATGCTAACAAGGGACTTTGTGAGTAATATTCGTAAGTAAATATTGTGAGAAGTAATAAGATCGCACACCGCGTACTTGTATTCTCAGCGGACCTTTTTATATGTTTGGACGACTTTTGTCCGCGGCAGACTAAATGCCGTCTGTGCGATTCCTAATTCGAATAAACTCTGTTATACCTACGGTTTGATTCCTGACAACGGCTTTTTATCGTTGGAGAATTTTAACTTAATTACTTGCAATTCAGGGCCCTGATCGGCGAGGAGGACCGTCTGGGGTGCGCGGGCCCGGCGCGCGGCGAGGAGTTGTTCGTGCAGGTGCTGGGGCACGTGCACTACCTGCCCGCGGCGTGGCGCGGGCGCGCGCACACGCGGGATGTTGCCGCGCACTTCCAGCAGCTGTTCCAGTTCCGAGCTGTGAGTACAGATGCGACGTATCGTCGGTCTAGAAGCGATAGCTCGTTGCAGTAAAATCAATTTTAATGCAGAAAGCTTCGAATAGTATAAAACCGAAAATACTATTTATAATATATTAATAATATTTCCTATAATATTTTAAGTTAATTCTAAATCATTAAAAAAATAATAATATGTATTACAGTTGGCTAGTTTTGATAGTGACTCTGCCTTATGCGCCAAGAGTTGTGGGTTCGATATCCACCCGGGACAAATATTCGTGTGATGAATAATTGTGTTTGTTCTGGTTCTGGGTGTTGATATCCAATATCCAAAATAATAAGAGAATCTTTTTGCGTAACACGGTCGCTTGTGTCACTTGCCGATTGCGACTGAGTGAAATTAGGCGACGGGGACCTGATTTAAGCGGTCCAAGCGCTACAGGCGAGTCATCTATCTTTCGCTATTTTTATTTTATCTGAGGTGCAACCTAATAGTTAATAGTTTAGGTTAATATAAATGTAAAGGTCAAACAAACGCGTCCTTGTACAAAAAGCAGTTTACTAACAGCAACAAATACGTCACTAATTAAGTGGTTTCTACCGTTCATAATAATAGCTAGAGGATTTTTTTTAAACGAGCGAGCATTGACGTCGGAAACCCTAGTTTATATAAATGCATTCTTGAAATTATACTATTAAATCTTCGGCCATTTAGCCAACAACAGTTGATATCTTAGCACATCTATCATAAATTGCTGTTAAAAAGTATGTATTCATCTAATATATAAAACATTAATTAAAACATGCGTATTTCAGAATTTTGTATTCAAACTATTATAATTCTAAATTAATTCACATCACTTCCCTAGTTCCAAACTAAGCATATGCTTGTGATAGGGATACTAGGTGAACGGATAAACATACTTAAATACGTTTATAGACATCACACGAAACATTTGCCCGTAGCGGGACTCGAACCCGCGGCCCTTGGTTTCGTGGCTAGGGTCTCTGACCACTCGACCAACAGCCTGTCAATGTGAAATGTGATGGTGGTGTTGGCCAGGTGTACATCCTGTTCGAGCTGATGAGCCCGCTGCTGTGCCCGCTGGTGCTGTTCTCGCTGCGGCCGCGCGCGCT
The DNA here is from genome assembly GCA_951394215.1 of Glyphodes perspectalis. Lineage (NCBI taxonomy): Eukaryota > Metazoa > Arthropoda > Insecta > Lepidoptera > Crambidae > Glyphodes > Glyphodes perspectalis. The sequence continues at coordinate 15,963,525 of OX596199.1, forward strand.
CGACATCGTCGACTTCTACCGCAACTTCACCGTCAGCGTGCTCGGCATCGGCGACGTCTGCTCCTTCGCGCAGGTAACCACTTATACGTACTTTGTGTGAAAGCTCCCATTGATATCTCTAAATATAAGCAATATAATGATAACAAGTTCTGTGGAACTAGAGTTATGTATTTTTATAATTGTTTGATTTATTCGTAGCTGGACATTCGTCGTCACGGACACCCCGATTGGCAAGCACCTAAGAAATATGGACAGAAAAATAAAGGTAAGTGAAAGAAAATTTAAAGCCGAGTGTTGTCGAAAACTGTAAAATTGAGAAATAAATTACTTATGTATTTTAATTTTGTTTAGCAAACTAACTAACTGAATTTCACGCCACGTAACTACTTTTGTTTAGCAAACCAAAAATTACGAAGGTACTGCGCGTTAAAGTACCGCGTGGCGTCGCTAGGTCCGTAAAATTTTACCATTCAAGTGACTTAAAGTGCCCTATTTCAAATCGTTGAAGCGCTGTATCTTGTAATTATTTATGTATTAGATTAAGCAAAAATAGTATTCAATATTTTTTGACTTACGAAGTATAAACATTTTTTGAGAGAACTAGTCTATTCCGATGCGATGTTTTTGTTGATGTGTGAGGTGGTTGTTATTAGTAATGTGCTTGTTTGTATGTGTGTGCAGGCGCAAACACGCAGTACAGCCAGGGCGAAGGCGGCAAGACGGAGCTGTCGCTAGTGGCGTTCTCGTGCCGGCACCCGGGCTGGCAGCCGGCCGAGCCGTCGCAGCGGCACTTCCTGCGCTCGCTGCGCCAGAGCATGACGCACGCCATACCTGTCAACAACCCGCTGGTCAGTATTATATAAACAATATACCATACTATCTTCACGCCATTTCCCTAGCAGGGTAGACAGATAGAACCGAGCGCCACAAGCCACGGTCCTTACACATCTCACTTGTTACTTTGACATTCATAACTATTTTCATACACTCTCTACGATTAATGTGGTTGTTATGGCTTTTAATATCACCTTCGGTTCACACAAGAGACCGAATTTTTACAAACAAAGTCCATCAAAAGGTAACTCAATCAATAGGGTTACTAAATAGATTGGTAACCTTTTGTAAAGGGTATAATAAACCACTGGTTTGGTCTGGACACATACAATTTTTTTTGTTGTATGATTATCCAACCTGTATTTACTTGTAATGGATTGTTACACTTAATTGTAGACGTTACATCAGATGAAAGATCTAGATTAAGTGTATCAGTAAATTATTAAGCATCTATTAATTTTTTATCTTTAGCCTTGCTAGCTTGCTGTCTACCAAATCAGGAATATAATATGAATAAGTAAATAATGTTTCAAGTTTTTAATTCCATGTATAATTCATTTCTATATTATTTACCACAAATATAAACTTATATATTGTTTCAGAACAAAACCATGTTGGGGTCATATATCCAGCAAAGTATATTTGGTGCTAATACTCCTCTTCCTGCAGTGCTATCGTTTTATCAGCAACAAAGACAACCTTTCAAACTACCCGTAAGTTATTTGCTTAAATATTAGTGGGGAAAATACCTTGTAATAATAATATTAAAGTGGGCCCGACAACGAACCTGGTATAAATCTATACAGGGTCATTTGTAAAACATCAACAACCTCGCAGGAGTAGATTACTGACATTATAAACGTTTGTTCTACGTATTATCATTACAACTACATCGGTTGTTTGTTCATTTAGTTTTATAATTGTCGCAATAAAAATATATAAGGAGGGTAGAAAATTATAATTATATTTTTAGGTGAATTATTTCTGTGTTATTACACTTATTTGATTAATTTGACGTTGATGTTCACATTCCAATAACTGTCGGGTCAGCTAGTAATATTATAACAAATGTTGTCATCAATATGTAAATTAAGTTTCTAAATGCAATATGTGAGAAGGTCTCAACCCAATTTGGAATTTATATGTTCCTAATTGGTCGTGTGAAATTTTATAATAGGTAAATCTGCAAATGTCAAGCGGAAGAATCAAGGTGGAATTTGGAGAGGTCATTTGGCAAAAAGGAAAGTGTGTTAACATCATTGTAATAATATCCTTCTAACCGTATTTGGTCACGGCCGTCAAATTCAACGAGGGTTAGCCCCCTGTTCAGGACAATAAAGTCAGCTAATTATAGTGCACGGTTATGCAGACACTTGTTTACGCAGACGCAGATGTACTCTCTGTTCCTTTACATTATAGCTCATAGTTTGGCGAGACAACAAACGAAATCGACCGCAGAAAGATCAGGCGCAGGATTAACTTATTATACTTTCTGAGGCATGGAGATAAAATACCGCCTACTTCTCGACTCTGGGCCGGTACTAAATAATTGCATTAGAAGCAGATTTGATTTGGAGATTGGGCTATGTGACTTGATAAGTCTCTCAAGTGAGGACTCTCTTTTTTCAGTGCAATAGCACTGAAAAAAGAGAGTAATAAAAAGAGAGTATAAAATAGCTAGTCCGCTTGAGTCCTGGACTCTCTTTTTTCAGTGCTATTGCACTTAAAAAAGAGAGTCCAGGACTCAAGCGGACTAACTATTTGTACAAATTTATAATTACTAGTGGTCGCCACTGGCCGAAGTTCAACTATAATTCGCTTATTTATTTTATTAGTTTAATGTATTTCCAATAGATTATTCATAAAAATATTAGCTTCCTGCACTTCTTCTCTATACAAACTTCAACTGTGCCAAATCGCATACTTCTTCGCCCGCGTAATTTTCGTAAAAAGGAGTACAAAGTTTTTGCTTCACGTATTAATATATGTATTCCTGAAGACCAAAATGATTTTTTGACTTTGTGACCTCTTCTTTCTTACACTACCAATTGAGCAGCGATAGTGTTAACTTTGAAATATCCTCCTAACCGATATCGGTCATGGTGGCTAATCTCAACGAGGATTAGCCAACTGCGCAGGAGATATTATAGTGCACAAGTGCGTGTGCGCAAACACAAGTGCACTCTCTATTCTTTCACTCTCATAGTTCTGTGAGATGGCAATTGGACATGACCGGAGATAGGCCAGGCACAGGACTACGGCTTAACGTGCTTTCCGAAGCAGGGGGTGTTTAAACCGCCTACTTTCTGACTCCGGGCTGTTACTGAGTAATATCAATATTGAAATAGCCAGCCACATATTTTCGACCCGACCCGAACCCGGTATCTTTTGGTCCTTAGGCGGCGCATTCTACCATTGGTTAGACCAACGAGGCAGTTTGTTTTAACGTTGTATATCGGTAGGAAATGGACGAGACGAGCGACGAGGACGAGTCGTCGCCGGCGGGCGGGGCCGGGCTGGGGGCGCCGTCGGCGATGGGACTGGCCGGCGTGAGCTCCTCGCTTGGCGCCAGCACGCTGGGGCTCGAGTGCGCGCCGCCCGACGCGCCGGACGAGCAGCGCGACATGTCCGTCAGCACGCTGCACCTCTATGACCTGCACTTGTCGCAGGTAGGTTCATACACACATACATTCGTACATACATATACACCACTACTTTTTAATTAGTACAAAAAATTTAAGGGCCCATTCGGGGCGGCCTGTATGTTATATAAGAAAATAAATTATTTTATTATATTCATAAACAGCAAAGTTATTAGCGTTTATCTTTATCCCAAAATGTCGCTCAATTTATGGACGTAATTTGGAGAGCCCATTCATAAAAATGCATATCTAGCTGTCTCGCTCTCGCGGTCGCTTTTAGTCGCACCTCCGCCCCCCTTGCCCCGTGCTGTAGATACATAGGTACCTACCTACATAAAAGTTTTCGCTAAAACTTTAAATTACAATAAATCTTTACTATGGTTTTCTAACCAGCGCAACTCAGACAGAAGGTAAATTAAAATAATAAGCATTCGAAAAATAATACGCACTTTGATAAAATAATCTAACTTCCCCTTCATACTAGACCGGGCTTAGAACCGGCAAAATTACTTTTTTACTACAAATTAAAACGAAAATCAACAAAAAAAGTAGATAGAAAATACCAAAACCACGAATACATACATAAAAAGAGTAATTTTGGCGTATTTAAAAAGTTAGAATCACGATATTTACAATAATTTTGGTTTTATCTACATAACTACCTACTTACTTATTTACAAAAATTGAAAACTTTTAAGTATTTTAATTGTCCTTAAAAATGTCCATCTTCATTATCAATGCACAGACGGGCACGTTTAATTAACTTGTTTTTTTAACGAAATAAGTACACTTATTTCGTCAAAACCGTCTAAAATGCTTTGTTTTAATTGTTCTACAGTAACTGGTTCACTTATGTACACTCAACGCTTAATTTCACACCACAAAAAAAGTCCATAGGTGTGAGATCGGGCGAGCGTGGTGTTGTTGAAGGGGTTCTCACGTGTTAACATCGGATTGCGTATTGACCACCAGTGGTCATTACCTATGTTAATTAAACAACCCGATTCGCCCAAACAGACATTTATCCGAGTACAACACATTTGCTCCGGCATTTTCGAGTATCCAGCTGCAGAGCGCAGTCCTCGGTGCATAGTCTACAGGGTGCATAGTCTTCTTGCATCTTTTTGTAATAGTATGGATGCAATCCAGCCGAAATAGCGATTTACCTGGAACAATACTGGCTGATATTGAAATGCCGAGCAGCGTCATTCGTAGGTACTTCGACAGGGGTTTTCGGAGAAGCACGCTAGTACATTATCTTACAGGTCTTGCGCATACGCCGGCCTTTCTCGTCATTGACTGTGGCTCGGTGCATGAAAAGAACCATGGTCGAGAAACCGCTGGTATGCATTTACCACGGTTCGTACGTTCGGCTGTCGAGCGTTAGAGTACTTTTCTCTGTACATACGTACGGCGGCACTCGCGTTTTCACCACACAAAAAGTACACACACAATCACATACTCCCGGGATGAAAACTGGTGAGCCATCGTGACGCGACAAAGAAATCGGAAAAGTGATTGGGGCGAAAGGTGCGCGCGCGCGTGTTATCTCTTTCGGTATCGATTTGGCACTGTTTTGTTTATGTATTTGTTATTTGACCTTCCGCAAGGATCGCTGGCGCAGAGAAAGGGGCGGGGCTTAAGCTTCGACGCGAGTTTGCCGGGATTTATCAATGGACTGCGGTCGTTCAAAGGAATGGAAAAACACTGCGCGTAGTACTATTTATCTATCGACGCGTGTCACATTGATTCAACTTAATTTGACCAATTCTTTCACTTTTTTGGGGATCATTTTGGGATTTACCTTTTTGTACTTTTTTTTACATAAATATGATCAGTAACCGATACTGAGTGCCCTATGTTTTTTTTGTACTAATTAAAAAATAACCGTGTATAATATATACATACATACTCACATAATATCACGCCTTTTTCCCATGGGGGTAGGCAGAGATTACATCCTTCCATTTGATACGATCCTGCACACACCTTTCGATTCTACTACATTCATATATCTTTTCTTACACGCTCGTCGGTCAAGGGTGCTCTTTACCTGACTTATTAATATTTATAACATACATACATACCTAACATCACACCCAATATCCCCGAAGGGGTAGGCAGAGTCAAAGAGGCAGCAGGCTCCTTTTACCACATTCAGCCAGAAACAAAACTGGGCTGTGTTAGATGAAAAATTGTGAAAAAGTGGTGACAAGTGGCTGGCCTGTCGCCCACACAATCACATACCCAAAACCCGATAAGTCTAACGTGCTTTCCGAGACACGGGGATGATAACCTCTAACTTCTTAACTCTAGGCTTGTGCTCAGTAATTTTAATATTGAAATACCCTGCATTTTTTTGGGCGACCTTAAATTTAAATCCGAATTTCTTAATCTTTAGGTGGCTATATTTCGTAACAGTATCAAAAAAGTTTTCAGATAGCAAAATACTCAGCCGAAATCCGTGAAACTAAATCTTATTAGGCTCTTCATTGAACTGATAGTAAACATCAGATTATAATATTTATTTGCATTGTAATATGTATTATAATTTACTGTTACGCAAGTTGTTTCAGTTTCCAGTCAGACTGTGTTGAATGGTAAGGACGATGTAAAGAAATAGCTAAGATTGTACTCAACGTCTATAAATGTACTAATTAGTACGTGATTGTTATTAAGTTCTTTAATATCGTGTAATATAACACAAACAACCCCGTGATGCAATGTTCGTGTATTTGCGTCGAGGTAAGATCAAGCTCTGACCTAGATTCGGAACCGGAGCAAAAGATTTTTGATGATATAGGTATTTATCCGGAGTCACGTTTAGTGGTTGTACCATCACATGGTCATCTTCTTAGCGTAATGTGTTTGTTTAGACAGGGTCCGCTTAGACAACGTTCCCGGATTTAGCGAGTCTGGTAATTACATTGAAGCGACTGCCGATCTGATCTTTGTAAGCTTAAGATAAGGAACCAGACAACTTTTGGATCATGATTACAAATCCAAAGTTGTTTGAATTTGCAGGTTTCATCACAATGTTTTTCCTCATCGCCGAGCTAGTGGTATCAATACGTACATAGATTTGATAAATCCAGAGAAGTACATGCTTTAAATCCGCACCCCAAGGATATGGGGCAAGTGTCCTGACACCATCATATGTACTATCATGTGGTGTTAGTGATAATGTGCATGTCGTTTCCAGGCCGGGCAGAACGTGTCGGCGTGCTGCACCAACAACTGCAGCGAGCGCAGCCGCGACGGGAGCCGTTGGGCGAGCGGCGAGGACACGCCGTTGCTCCATCGACCATAACACTGGTCCCAGCTATCGCCTCACTTCCAGAAATACCCCGTCTGGGTGTAGGCGCCCCGACCCGCCGCCTGACCCTCTTACCCTCGTACCCTCGTATATCGCGTTACTACTTAAAGCTATTGCAATCCATTGTCATTTTCGGCCAGATTCGGTTGGAATATCCATCGATCAGGCTGGATCCGGCTGAACCGGCCGACATCGATCTTAGGATGCGGGATCCGCCGGATTGGATTCCGGATTGCAATACCTACTACCTGACCTACCCAGTCCTTCCTGAAATACGTATTCATCTGTGCAAAACTCTTTCGATTTTATTAAAATTTGCACGGATTCTAAATATGAAATTACAGTAGGACTGGGGGTTACAAATCGGTAATTTTCGGTGATGAAATTGGGTTGTACGAGGATATGAGAAAAACTTACACTCTCTATGATCTCTATGATCAAATATCTCAATATTAAATGTTTCATAAAATATATGTACACATGTTATCGCTATATTATATACAATTAAACACTTCACGATGTTTACGTATATGGACAGTATAAGGTTTACACTACCAGTTGTTATATATTTTGTGTTAATAGTTTCAAAGCCATTTAGAATCAAAATCCACATACAAATAAATATTATGATATATATCAACGTCTTGTTTCATATGACATGTATCAAACAAGCCGTTCTCTTAAACAAATTATGTCACATTTATATTTGAGATTCAGTGAGAGTATCATGTAGTAGGTGTAAGTGTAAGTATGTCGTCAGCGCGGTCCGTGGTCGGGTAAGCACACGTCGTATCGTTCATTCGACCTCGTGCCCCCTAGTGATAGACACTGTACGACACCCCGTGATATTTGTGTGTTATTGATTTACAACGTGTAGGTTTTAAGAATCAAGTTTTTTACACATGCCAGCAGTTGGTCAACGGACTTTAAGCTTTAATTTATACAAGTAACGTTCTGGTAAGCAGTCTTAGTTGTGTTTAGTACAGGCGCGGGGGCGCACACCGTCGCGCTCCTCTGCATTCAAGTCAAATTGTATGGAGTACGATATCAAACCGATGAAATGTTCAAGTGTACTTAGTAATTTATATCATTTGCAGTGTTGACGTTTGTGCCAAGTACATAATATATTGCCATACTTGAATGTTATGATATTGATTGAAATAAAATATGTATTCATAGACATATACATTGTTAAAGCCCTTTAGGCATCCGGTAATAATCTTAATATTTAACTGATATACTTAGTGATATATTGAATATGAAATCTGGAGCTATGAGATGCAAAATATTAATAAATAATATTTCATGCTGCAAGTACTAAGTTGCCTAGATAGATAAATAGATTGATAACAACTTTAATTGGATAAGTATGTATAACGAATCAATAATAATATCACTCTTCTTATTTCAATAGATCACAGAGTTTATTCGAATACATATTTAGCTTTAATTCCGTTAAAATAGATACCAGGCTGTCTCGCATGGATATACTCAACCCGTCACTGCAAATGACGAAAGTTATTATGATATTTTTATCATTACCAACGATATCAACTACCTTCACCGCAATGAAATGCTCGGCTCGCCACCCACAGACTGCAGACAATTTTACAATTGGAATGAGCTTTTCGCTGGTTGGCTAAGGTTTGCAAGAAACGTATTTATTTGTGTGTCGTGTAACATAGTCTTAATTGTAGTTTTAAGTAGCATAGCATAAAATTGTCTTGTTGGGCGTGCGGGTGTTTTGCGAGCGAGGCGGCGGTGCCTAGACGTAGTATGTACGTTAACAACAACATGAGAACACAACATAGGCGAATGTAATGCCACGTCTACCTACATATTATTTTTTATATACCTAAATAACTGACGCACATCGCTTTCTATAAACGTTCAATTGGAATTAGAAGGGATATATCGATAAGCATTTTGCTTAAATTTTATGTAAACTTCTTTTAATCCATAATTGGTATTGTAGGAATCTGAAATTTTATATTGTGTGTAGAGAATATTTTGTATATAGCGGAGGATGCTTTTATACTAATTTTAGCAACTTAATGTTATTTTAACATGTGTCGACCGCGGCCGAGCTTATTCAATGATTGCGTGTAAAATTTTAAGGTGTTTGATCAAACGTGAAATAAACTAAGATTTATCGTCTGTGCAAGTCTTCCAATCCAGCTCCGCAAAGCTTTAATGACATTATTTAAATAGATCATTTGTTAGTGGCCAAATTGCTGAAAGTACTACCCTGAGAATGTTAGGGTACATGTTTCATATCAATTTTAAATTGCCTATACTTTTTTAACTGCACCTTTAAAATTTGAAATGGGTAATGGAAGAGAAAAAGAAAAATTATCGTACATATCTCACGCTGATTTGTACTGACGAACGACGATGAAAGATGATTCATTTTTATTTTCATATTATTTTAGAGAAAGTTTGAGTTTTGTTTTGGTTTTTCTTATCTTAAGTTTATTTTTAAGAAATGTACAAAGAAGTAATTGGATTGTGAGTTGATAAAAACATTCAAAGAATTGGATCGCGGCGATTTTTAATACATACATAATGTAACATGCCTTCAGAACTTACATTTGAACCTTCTTGTTTACAGTGTATATAGAATACCGATGAGAATATTCGCTGTGATGCAATCTCCTCATAATATTTTTCTAGAATTATCGCTAAAGGTCTAACTTGCTCTGATTATACGTTTATCATAAATATCATGGTCATTCAATAAAAGCTTTACGCATAAAAACAAAATTAAAGTTTATATACTCCTTTTACAGCTCTCTGAATTTAATCATCTTAGTTTTCATTGATTAAAATATCTCATAGCCTCATCGGTCCTTTATTTTCGTATTTGTATATTAAATCACATATTTTTTAAAATACAATTAAAATGTCTGTTGAATTTTGTTGATGTTTAGAACACGGAACATCTTTTATTTTGTGGGTCTACAATACTGATCACACATGTTTACTTGTAATATGGCGAATGTGCTTCGACATTAGACATCGAATACGAAGGTATTCGTTTTTTAAAATATATTTTGCTGATAAACTGAAACTGTAATTAGGCTACAGGCGCTCTTATCATAAATCGACATTTCATTTTGCTTTTTATATACACTAGTTAAAGCGTATATTATATAGGAATATGAAGTTTTAGTACAATAGCTTAAAAATAAACACACATTAAAATTTGTTGTTTTGATACGAAAAAGTGATTGTTTATTCATTGCAATATTTTTCTATTGATTCGAGTCATTTGTTGAAATATTAACTTTTGACGAAGTTCAAACATAGTGAGCATATCTAAAAAATACTTTTAAAGCTAGTACGAAATACATTAATATTAAACTGTTGATAATAGTATAGACAGCACTTTGTTTTGAAATGGAATTGATATAGAAATAATATATACTTAATGTGGTTAACGTAATGTTATGAATAAAAAAGGAACATACGGCGACAGGTCTCTGTAATGTGTATACTATTTCGATTTGTATTGCAAGAAGCACCGTGATTTCCGTTTTTTGGTCATAATGTTGTTTTACATATTATGAGTTAAGTAGTTAAATCCGGTATCGTTTAATACTCACAAATATTCGAATGACTTATAATTTTTTTTACTTTACAATTTACGTTAGCGTATTTGTACTTACTTATTTGAACTTTTGTCTTTTATGTTCATTGATCATTGATAAAATGTTTGGTATTCATGTCGGCTTTGTTAAGTTTGTTGAGCGGTGCAATACGGCGTGTTCGCGTATCCGTTTCAATTAGGAATCTTGCGGGCAATATAAGTATGTAATTTATGTGATATCTTTATGACTATATTGTACAGACGTGTACAATACTAATGCACCGCCTAGATATAGCTAACGGCCGCCTAGCACTTAGGAGTAGAGCGTCGGACCATACAGGCGATCTAATAGTCTAGTTGCATACAGTTATAGTTGTTTTATATACAAAGGTTTATATATATATATACATGCCTTAGTAAAAATATACTGTTCGACTGCACGGCCGTCATAATTAATTATGATAACTTAATATAAATTATGAGAAACTCATTTGTAATAGTGCTGGTATTGTGTGCTATAGGTAATGATAAACAGTACGAATACGCCTAGTATTCTAACAAGTAAGACGACGGTTTTCTCATTTTAATAATATACTAATCTTATAGCAGAAATAATTGCTTTTTAAAACTATCCAGCATCATAATTTCATTCAAGTATCAAATAATGCCAGTGACTGCTTACAAACAATTCAATACCTCAAACATAATCCACAAACTGTAGCAATAATTATTTGGGCAAGGAGTTACCCTCGTGTTATCAAATATTATCACCGTAAACGTCTATTTGCGTGCGATAAGAAAACGGTTTTGTGTAGTCGGACTGTATAGGAGACATTCCCGCACACCAATTTAATAATCGCCTTAAATACAACTCATACAAATTTATCGCATAGAATTTAAGTAGATTATATATAATTAATAATATAATATAGAAATATTTATTACTTCTATCCATGATTAAGATATATTAATCGTATGTTTGCAAATCACTGTTTTAAGAAAAATTATGTAAAGACTATACTATAATGTTTATATTTTTTATAATCCTCAAAATTTAACCATGTTAGTTGGTCGAATAGATTTGTATTTAAAATAATATAATATCATTATATACTGCCTCATTATAACATGTAAAGGTCGCGTTTTCTATTAGATTATTATTGTTATATTGCAGTTCGCTAGAGTAGAAACTATAAATACATTTTTTGAGAAAGCTTATAGAAAAAAGAAAAGGAAAGTAAATTACTAAATATCCATCCCGATAAGACCAGAGGCCTCCGATCGATTCCTCTATCAATCAAGTCCAATCGTAGTCTAACATTTAGATTTATTTGACGCTAAAAGGGAAAAAAACCAAAAACAGTTATCATCTGTGATTAAATTGTGTTAGTATTTCAACGGTATACCTAATAGTACAACTTCTCGCGATAAATTTACGCGTTGCGTATCGTAAATCGATTCGTTCGTGTTGCCTTTGGCCCACCGGTAAAGGCTAGTTAGTACTATACATATGTATTGTAGGTGTACTCCGGGCATAAATTCTCAGTTTTGGTGAAAGAAAAAGCAATTATGGTGGCCCTCTTATGACCAAAAACTTCTTATGGTTTTCGAATTAAGATTATATTGTGGATAGCTTAAGGGCTATAGATATTAAATTAGTGGCAAGCAGTTCCGTGTAATAATTGTATGTGAATAATATAAGTGGCTTGTGAACATGCTGCCTACTTCCATGTTACTTGTTCTTCTAGGTGTGTTGATCTAGTACATGTTTGACGTATAACATTATACGGGTTACTGAACAAAGGTGCCAGAACCGAAACAAGATCGGAACGAAAGGCTTGCACCAGAAATTGTTAAATTCTAAACGATACATCTAAGTGATGACGTCACTACAAATTAACAAGACAATGCCATGCAATTATCCAAAAAAAATGCGTAATTTATCAGATTATGCTACAAATTGCTCTAAATAAATTTATTACTGTTGCCGAGCAATATTTTGTTAAATGGGTTAAAAATATTCATATTAATATTTTGTGGAATCAAATATTATTATTTGTAATTCCATACATCCATCATCGTCCATTAACGTAGCAGCGAGAAGTTTTAATGACATTAAACATATTAAAGCGTTAAAAAATGCCCATTTGGCTATTATGCATCGGAGTATCATCTCATAGTGTTACTCGTGTTGATGTGAAATGTCATTCCAGACAACGGAATCATTAATCTTTAAAAAATATACACTTTATGAAAAATTTTAAAATCCTTTGGTTTTGGCATCTTTTTGAGGAACCGTGAATATCATAGAATTACATAAATTAGATGGTAAAAGTAAATGCACTTCATCAAGAGACAATGTGTATGAGATCGACAGTACGTATTATTATATCTATGATCTTTAATTATTTTCTAAGAATCGTCTTATTATGGAACTCCAAATATTATATTTTTAGCTTATAGTATCATCATTAAATATTGCTGAATTGAAAATTATATACACATCCTTATTTTCTCACTTCACAAAAATACCGCAAAATTATTTAAGGAAGTGATGGTAACAGACTGAAAAAAAAATTGAAGTGATAAAATGAGGTGTCATTAGATAATTGTTCTTATGAAAGCAATTATTATTAAGTCATATACACATGTATAATAAAGTTTATTAAAGTATTGCAGAAGTTAGAATTTGGTCTGATATTCAAATCGCATGAATGTGTAGGTCAGGGCTGCTTTCTGATTTTACCTGTTATGGAAATTGGGCAAATGTTAGATAGATTCCCATGAAGGGTTATGTAATCCATTCGTTATAATAGAGAATCTAAAGAATCATAAGAAACCCGTAGCTTGAGATCAGTCAACACTGTTAACTGATAATGAAGTAGAATTAACGGAAAACCTACAATTTTGTTAATTAAAAATGTTTAAGATAAAAATCAGACAAAAGTAAAATCTAATGTTGTTAATATAATATTGAGAAAAGGTTGTGTACACCACCATAATGAACTACTATTCCGAACATTTGCCCGACGTTCATGTATATTAATATTGAAGTAGTCTTCATTCACTGTTACTTGCCACTCTTGGGACGGAACTACTTTTAACAAAAAATATTATATAAACATATTTAAACCTTTCTATAAACAAATAATGTTTAAAGAAATAAGTTTCGAGTTACTTTTTAAAAAGGAGGAAATATTAGGATAAATTCTATCTGATACTTTATACCACTCATATATTAATATTTTTGACCTAAAGTTATAATCAAAAAATTTTAACAAAAATAAAAACCGACTTCAAATAACCCCGCAAAAAATGTTTATGAAAAAAACACAAGTAAGAACCTGCCTTAATAGCCATTTAAATGTCCAAACACTAAAAAGTATAAAATAAATTCTTCCGACTGCTTTGATGAAAGTATTAATCTTAAACACGTATTTAAATATCTATACTTATAATAAATCTGTAGAGAGGTCAATTCTGTACATGAAATATATTTTCAAAATAACTATCAGGAGGTGATTAGTGATCGATACTGATGCCAAAAATGCAATCAGTAAATTTTTTGTCTGTCTGTCTGTCTGTCTGTCTGTCTATCTGTCTGTATGTTCCTTATAGAAACAAAAACTACTCGACGGATTTTAACGAAACTTGGTACAATTATTCTTCATACTCTTGGGCAGGTATAGTATACTTTTCATCACGCTACAATCAATAGGAGCAGAGTAGTGAAGGGAAATGTTGGGAAAACGGGAGAAGTTACTCCATTTTTTAAGCTTCCGTCGCGTGTGCAGCCTTAATGGTTAAAGTTACATAGAAATCATGTATGACGGAAATAGTCTTTATAATATTAACCATAAACGCGGGTGACACCGCTGACACAGCTAGTTTACAATAATCAGTTAGTTTTGGAGTCGGTGCCAGCCCGCGTAATTATATACGGTCGTCATCAGTTCGGAAATTTGCAATTTGTTGTTTCTTGGTGAAGGGTGGTAAAATAGGTTTTGAAGATACAGAATCAATACCTAGTAGGTTATTAGATATTCATATTTTAACTAATTTGTATCAAATTGTTATTAGTAAGGTAATTTCTTATAAAGTGTTTACTTTTTTTTTAGTTTGGCTGGCACCGACTCCAAAACTAACTGATATTGTAAATATTTAAATACGTGTTAGATTATTACTTTCATCGAAGCAGTCGGAAGAATTTATTTTATACTTTTTAGTGTTTGGACATTTAAATAGCTATTAAGGCAGGTTCTTACTTGTGTTTTTTTCATAAACATTTTTTGCGGGGTTATTTAAAGTCGGTTTTAATTTTTGTTCAAATTTAACTTATTTGTTACTTTTTAGTGAAATTTATTAAAAGGGAGGTAGACCATTAAAACGAGCTGCTTTAATGAGACAGTGCCGGTCTAATGAGACTAAAGGCGAAAAGGTATAACGAGCCCTTAATATATTTAAAGAATTACTTAAAACTACTAATCTTCAACTAAGCAACATAAGATGATGAGTACCAGACTCAAATACTGGAATCGTTTTAGAAAAATAAATGAAACACTTAACATACCGTTAAAATTTAAGGGTGGCCCTTGTTTTCATGGAATCCCATCAGTAGACCAAGACTTGGTGAAATTGAGACTATCTCGAGAATAACACTCGATATGACCCTATAATATTGAAAGAATTATTCACGAACTCCTAATCTTTAAGGAGTTATACCTTCCATCATCAGCTCAGCAATATGAGATTATGAATAACAGACGTAAATACTTGAATTGTTTTAGAAATAACTAAAATAGATTGTACGCGCCTATAATACTTGAGGGTTTCCCTCGATTTGCCTAAGATTCCTTCATCAGATCCAGATTTGGTGCCAATAGGACCAACTCCAGGATATACCCTTTTGAATGAAAAAATGAACTCTAAAAATCGTCTTACGATTCTCGAAGATATCAATAATATGATAAGTACCATGCGTAAATACTTGAACAATCTTAGAAAATGTCTAAAACACATTGTACGTGCCCATAAAATTTGAGGGTTTCCCTCGATTTCCCTGGGATCCCTTCATCAGATCCTGACTTGGTGGCAATGGGACCATATCGGGAGTAAACCCTTTTGAATAAAAAATCTCTGAGAATTGGAAATCGGTTAACAATTCTCAGAGATATCAAATAACATACATACAAAAAAAAAAAAATCAGTCGAATTGAGAACCTCCTCCTTTTTTTTGAAGTCGGTTAAAAAGAAGTATAAGGGTATAATAAAAATTCGCCCCATCGCAAAAACTAGGCCCTTGAAATTAGATGATATATTATAAACTCTAGTTCCTAGAATTTGCTCTTAGTAATAAATTGGTGGTTTTAAGAAGTTTTACAATTTGAGCGGGCTCAAAATATTAGAAGTTTTCATGTTGGAATCTTAATCGGCTCTTTACATGTACTTTTCAATAGTACCTATCAATATGGTTATACTGTTTGGCGCACATACTCGTGCTTATATGGTTTAAATATTGCATGTTCGTCCTAACTGTGGCAGAACCTTTTCACTCCTACATGTTGTGCTGAATCGAAACGTTAAGGTCTCCCGACATCTTCTTACCTCATTTCAACAAGGTGACAAAGTACCTCATGCACTATTTGTCTTGACATTTCTCATCTACGGTCTTCAATATGACTAAGCTTCCATGGTTAAAATGTATTATATTAAAATACGATAAATTGTACTAATATATTTTCTATGTAACCTTTGTTCGCAAATCGCCTTCAATATATGGGCTACATTTAAAATTATTATTGATCAAATACTATTTCTCATTGTACTACTCTTACCGTTATAATACGCAATTTTATATTAACATAGTTATAATCTAAGTACAGTTAGTTACAAAAGTAAATTAGTAACTGTCCAGTTTCAGAACTTCGTAGGTACTCTATGTACTATTTAAAAGATTATGTTGTTGCTAATAAACTTT
Source organism: Glyphodes perspectalis (assembly GCA_951394215.1). Taxonomy (NCBI): domain Eukaryota; kingdom Metazoa; phylum Arthropoda; class Insecta; order Lepidoptera; family Crambidae; genus Glyphodes; species Glyphodes perspectalis. Next base: position 15,979,883 of record OX596199.1, read on the forward strand.
TATTGCTTACTGTACTACCATATTTTGATATTGTGTGATTGACTAATAGTGTTTGGTGTCTGTGTTTGTCTCTAGTTATCTTTATGTAGTCGAATTTAGCATCAGAAATGTGTTCTCTTTTAAAAAATTGTTGTGCCATTATGCATCCATATAATTGGCGCAGTCATAATACTACTTATGCGGTGTTGGAATGTGGAAAGAGCGTGGCAAATATATCAATAATATCTATTGCGTGAATATTTTGATCATGCATACATATTATTATACATTAATAGTATTTGCATAGGACTTATTAATGTTAGCATTTACTGAAACCGTTAAATGAGTATCAATTAGATATTTAATAGAATTATTCATATACAATAGATGTCAACAGAGTATTTACTTTTTACAATTTTATACATTCATAACATTATAACAAGCAAGCGAACCCAAATATAAGTGCCTACTACGTATTGAGATAATAGAGTAAGCAATTCGTCGAGTTCAAATTAAATACTTAAATTTTATTGCATAGAAAGTGGTAGATAATCTTGAGCTCACACGGCTACTGACCTGCACAATTATTAATAATACCAAGTATTTGCTGTATGAACGAGAGCAATTCCTTCTATTTTATTATGTATAAAAAGTAAAATTACTATTCGAAGACTTGAATTGAATATACATATATTAGTACATTGTGTACTAAATCATTATTTAAGTGGTCTCTCTGTCTTCAATAGAGCTATAACAAACCTTATGTTTTGTATTCGATATCGAGTAACGAGTACCTATGTAGGTACTCGTTACTAACTCGTTACTCGAGTAATATTTCATAACTTCGGTTAAGACTATGTAGTCTTAACCGAAGTTATGAAATATTACTAACTAATTTCGTTAGTCGCTTTTGTTGCATAGGCGCAGGCGCCGGTTTGATTTGTGCGGCGTTTAGCGGTAGTGCTCAATTGGGGCGAAAAGTGACGAGTATCGTAACAATGCTAAAGTATATCCTTCTGATTGTTTTTGTAATGAATAACTAAGGATACATTATGCGACATTTCGTTACATTTATATAGCTTTGGTCTTTTAACATTTTTCAATTGCTTGCCCTATTTTGGTGTTATTTGGAAGATTAGCAAATGTTCGGCGGTTAATCTAAAACAAGCCAATGGGTTTTAATAAATCGAGTACCGAATGCGCCGCTACTCGACGAATGTTTTTATCGTAAAAGTTGAAGTGTGCAGTGATTTGCAGTGTGGTGACTCAGGATCTTTTCAATTTACAAACATTTAGTAACCTAGCATAACACTGGAACTTACTAACAAACTGGAATTAGGTATATATATTTTTGTTATATAATAGATATATAGCTATCAATCAATTGGTATATAAATAGAAGAAGTTTGTTAAAGTTGTAGCGTAGGCCATCAAATCGTGTTATGTTACAATACTGCTAGATTTTTATGTACAATAATTATGTCGTCCCTGTTCCGTTCGTGGAACATAAAATTGCTTTATAATCGTTGTAAAATGTCAAACTGTAGGCGCCAGTCTGTGTGCTTGGAGCGTCATGAAGTGCGTCTAGCAGGATAACGCTATCGGGATAGACACTGCTCCGTGCTTCATTGATTGTGAGTGCGCGAAAACAATTTGTTGGCTAGCACCTCAGTACCTTGTGCATCAAATAATGTGCCTTGATTCCGCCGTAATTTGGTATATTTGTCACGTCCGCTCGTAAGCTGCGTGCGCGCAGCGACTGGCTTGTCTCGAGCCATCAACATGCCTTGTGAACTCACATTTTCAAGCAATAAATGACTATCCTATTTATTCGGGTTCTTTTTTGTTAATTTTTAACCAAATTTGTAAATATTTAGTTCAATTATTGTATAAGTTCTTGAATAAGTGTATTGTGATATCATTATATTTTTGTCAGCACGTGTTGTATTAATTAAGTTTAGTTAGTTATTTTCTTATTGAAAGTCATATTCGGATACAAAATTTTACTATTTTGAAGTGTGAATGACGATTTATGAACATTATCTCCATTGCTCTGTATTCATGATGCGCGTTGTAAATAAAATTTGAAAATCTTACGTCATGTTTTTTATTTGCAATATCCCATTGTTCTAATGGCTGTACCTAATTAGGTATTGCATTTTCGATATAGAAGATACTTAATGTTGCATTAAGGTAAACCTGTTAATATAAGTGCTTTTATATATAGTGAAGTTATTCATACAATGTTTAATGATGTCCAAATAGCACTTGCTATTAGGTACTTATTCATAATTGGTATACTCGTCCATATCTGGAAGGCGGGACTGGCCCGTAATGTTGATCATTTTAGTCTAAATAATTTTTATATTAAATTTTATATTTTACATATTAACTACTTACTTAATGTAATAAATAATATGGGCATAGTATCAAATAACTAAGTAACTAGTACTATTGATCCAATAACATATTCTTCATACTCGAAAGAGTTTCCTAGATCTGAACTAAGCTTTCATGCCTGTACATGTCAATAACAGGTTCTGTAAATAACAGGTTATGTGTAGAATTACGTACAAAATTTCAGATTGTTCTTCAGATTATAATTTAAAATAGCAATTTAATAGTAATACGAGTGTGTGTAGGTAGGTACATACATTCCTTTAAAATTTGTCAAAAGCTACATACATACTTAGGTACTTACTAGGTTATGTAAAATACCTAGATTTGTGTGATTGCTGCTTTGTATTTAATAATGTATTTGTAATCGCCGTAGCCGAAAGGATAGATGATGGAGGATGATGATGAATGTAATTGTTTTATAGAATAAACTAAATATCAATATCGTATCCGGTTTCTTAATCGCGATAACAGAAGTCTTTACTTAGCAAGCTGTCAAGCTCAAATCACGCGTGATCGGTCATCAATAATTAAAATAAATACGGCGACATGTTAACATTCTATAGGTACCTAATGAAACAGAGATGCGATGAGATACAAGTCAGACCCGTTAAGAGGCACATCCTTGACTTTTGATGCATTCGAGCGATCGTACACTAGAACTAGAAAACTATAAATACCTAGTAGGTAGGTATAATGTGGTGCTTTTCCTCCGTCACCGGTTTTTTGCAGACGCTTGAACTTTAATAATATATGTCGACTCGGGAGCGCAAACATATTAAGCCATTCACACTATAATTTATCGCAAAATATCCTTATTTTGTGATAAATTTTTGTGGCATCTATAACTAATAACTTCACTTCAAAAATTAGCATAGATTCAATATTGCTTAAAATTCTAACAAATAAGTGTTTTCCCGTAAAAAGATGTGATTGGTTCATTGACGGTACAGTTAGGTAAAGGTAATAGCCGGAGAGCTGATGACGAATTTAGGGAACATGTTTTAGCCTAGTTGAAATGTAAAAAATAATTTAATTTGTCAAGTCTGGTTATGCGCCTGCGGTTATTTTGCTCCTGAGCAGTAACATGATATTTGCAAAAAAAATAATGCTTTAGGCACTCACATTTTAAAAGCATGTTTTTTGATTAATATTAGAGAATACCTACGTCGGTTATTATGGATCAGAAACTTTTATGTTGTGTAATTTCTAAGAAAATACCGGTCAAGTGCGAGTCGGACTCCCGCACTAAGGGTTGCGTACCATTATTCTTACAACTACAACATTTGACACTAACTAGACTAAGTAGGTACTAAAGATTGTGTGTAATAATGCGGTGTGGATTCATTCGTGTCAAGTATTTAAGTCGCAAGCATACCTTTAACTAGCTAATAATAAAGGATTCAAAATAGCTACGCAAATTAAAGCAAAATTTTATCTTACCTACAGATCAGATGGGACTGTAAGATGTAGTTAGGTACATACATACATAACATCAAGCCCATAATCCCCGAAGGGGTAGGCAGAGTCAAAGGGACAACAGTCCACTTTAACCACCTTCAGCCAAAAATAAAACTGGGCTGGGTTAAGTACCTACTTAGATGGAAAATAGTGAAACAGTAGTGACAAGTGGCTAGCTTGTCGCCTACACGATCACATACCCAAAACCCGATACACCATTAGTCGCCTTTTACGACATGCTAGGCAAGAAACACAGTTGGCATATTATTTTATAGTCCCAGACCAACACGGGACAAGATGTAGGTAATATAAGATTAAGGAATAGGAAGGTGACGTTTTTCTAAATTTAATGGAATATATTATTTTATGCATCCAATATTTCAATAACACGGATAATAAGATAATATAAAAATATCGGAAAAATTCACTCCCTCCCTACTCCTTAATTGGTTTACAAAGCTGAACTTTGTTAATAAAGCCCATCCAGTGGGACCCGGAATATCTACTAGTGTGTTAGGAAAAATATTCCGCGTGAACCGAGGTCGCGACGATGAATTTGAAGTGTCCCTCGATGCATAATGATTAATTTACAATCTCTCGCTAGTTCTCCTCAACGAGAAGCTTTGGCAATCTCATATACCTACTTCCTCGGGCAGGAACCTCTGATGGCATTGAAATATTTTTGACCGCTGGAGTGATCGAATGTAACGTGGCTGCTCGTTGAATGCGCAAATTTCGACGACCTCGTATCCGCACCAGTAGATTTCGAGCAGGTAATGCGAAAAATACTCAATTCGATATTGTCGGTCACGGCCCATCTAGGTACCTACTTAGTGGCATTTATTTATTTTACCCCAACAAACAGAAAATCATCGTGCTCATAACTGGATGAAACAGAAGACAGCAAAATGACATTTAACATCAAAGTACCTACACAAAGATAGTAGGTAAGTAGGTACATTAAGAAACTACTTATTGAGTAATAGAAAAAATAAAGGGAAATTATGTCATATAAGTACCTACAGAGTAAATTATTTTTATTAAGGACTAGTTGTGCCCGCGGTTTCACCCGCGTTTATGGATAATGTTATATTGCCTATAGCTTTCCTCGATTAATTAACTATACAACACAAAAATATTTTTTTCAATTCGGACCAGTAGTTTCTGAGATTAGCGCGTTTAAGCAAACAAACAAACTCTTCAGTTTTATATATTAGTAGGTAAATAGATTTTAACATAATAATGCCTGACCGCAAATTAGACAGGTATGTTCATTATGTGCATCTATTTCTTATGTAATAATAAAAGCTTACATATTAAAACAATTTACCTACACAAATATTCAACGCCACTCAACTATTAATACTTAAAAAGAAGTTGCTTAACATATTTTGTTCGTATGTAATATCAAAAAGATTAATTTTAACTGCCTTTGTTAATGTCCAAAACATACCACTACATAATGTGATTATTACTATCTATTAAGTTTACAATAAGTTTAAGCTTTCTATAGAATTAGACGTTTATCTAAAATCATTCAGTCAGTGTTTTTACGAACTACCAAAGGCACTACCTTCTATTTTGTTCTTGTCAGTTAGATATGTATAAAATAGATATGTGTGTCTATCTACTTCTTTCATCAAGGAAACACGTTGACATTTTGAGCTTCTAAGCTCGCCGCCATCGGTTGTATAAATAGTGACTCATCACAGGCACTGAGATAATCTATGTAGAAATTACACTGCGAAGTTATAATACGATATGTAAATGAGATTCCTTATATATTACATTTTTTGTCTCTTCAATGAGCTGCTTAGCTACGAGCAAAAAAACATCGATACCTACTTTTAGTGTTTATCTTAAGCATGTTAAATGTTAACACATAAGTATAGGCCTATCGATATATAGGTAAATAAGCGTTGCTAAGCCTTTTTGAGTAAGTATCTAAAATAATATAAACATAGCTTTCTAATGATACAAATCTATCAGTCATAGAATCACATAATTCTTACATTCATTTCAAAAAATTGCTTTACCATAAAAAAATATATTTATCTACGTGTCCAGTTACTTTAATTACGTAGAAGAGTTGATTATTATCTAGTAATTTATTTATTCTTTCTTATTATATTGTTATTACAGGTTAAGGGTTTGAATACACTTCAATTTATTAGAAATCCATATTTTATTTGATTATGATCTTTCAATAAAAACGCACTGGAGATATTCCATCGAAGTGCACTTAGCGTTGATGTGGTTTATGGTGTCGTGAAACTGCTGGCGGTCAAACGCGAGCGCAGTTTCTCAGAAGGATTTCGGATATCGGACGAGAATCAAATTTAAGTTACACCGATCCCTGTCAAATAAGAATTCTGCCTTATTTCGGTTCGCTGAAAGGTGATAATGACCACTCCACACCGGAGATATTATTGTTGAGGATAGGTACATGAAACTACGAGGCAACATTAAAATGTTTCAACGTTTGTGGTCACTTGCTATTTATACTTAAATAGTAACATGTGACTGCAAAAGATATAGAATTTAACTTGTTAATTTGGTTAGGATGACGTACCTACATATACAGGGCCGGATTTAAATTTGTGCCGGCCTGGGGCACTGAAGAAAATGCCGCCCTATGACTTAAATATTATTTTAATAGTTTTGATATCGTATTTCTTAAAAATTAGAATAACTAATTAATTGCAGGAAATTTATTGTTATTTATTATATATTATGTTTAATTTATATTTATTCTTCATTTACTCATATATATATTATTTATGATATACTATAGTAATATAAAAAAATATTTGTATTTTTCTTAGAATTATAAATTTTGCACTAAGAACGACTTACTTTTTGAATTGCAAACTGGTCAATTAAATCTTCACAATCTAAACGTTGAAGCACATCTGATTCTATGCATAGAATAGCTAAGCTATTGAGCCTATTTGCACCCATTGTTGTTTATTTAAAAGAATTAGTTAATTATATATTGAGAGGAAACTTTTTTCTCAGTTTCCAAATTTTGCCGCCCTAGAAAATTTGCCGCCCTGGGCACTAGCCCCGACTGCCCCTAGTGTAAATCCACCACTGTACATATAGGTACCAACTTCTGCGTACCTGTACCTTGCCTTTTTCAAAGTAGTCCAACATCACTTATAGCGGTAACATATTGGTACTAGAAACAAACAACTACTCGTTGTGACCGCATCATTACAAAGTTCAATAACATGGTGTGATGTTTTTTTTTATTAAAATATATTGTTAAAGCAAACCATGCCAGAGGTGTCAAATATTTGGTCCTTACTCAACGCGAACTTTGACGCAGGCGAGGGAAGAAAGAACACTTTCATGTGTACCTAAACAATTTTATTGTTACTTAAATTAAGATTTATTTAATATGTCCAGATGGATGTTAGTGAATATCTACGCACTAGTAGTAGTACGTGAGTTTAATGCAAAAAATATTTATGCAAACTATTATTTCACATCGTGTGAATAATGCGACCTCAAATGGGGCTTTAGCAGAAAGCATCACTTTATTGTATTTTCACCAACAACGGCGCTTCGTAACTGTGACGTGTTCTGTTTGACCTCTGACACGGCGACTTGTAGGTACATATACAGGGTGTAGCGACTTGCCTTAAACATCTGTCTGAAAAGCATGTTTATCGAAACCCTGAAATACGATGACCTGAGTAGGTATTGGGAGCCAGTTCCTACACATTCATTCCACAGTGGCAAATTATTTATTGCTAGTAACGTTTTAATTTTTTATACCCATGTAATAACGTTAGCCGAGCTTAATGATATCGTTTATAAAAATAAATTGATAAAACTCTGTGTTAATATTTTTTCTTTCAGCCCCATATAATATATTAAAGTCCCACGTTGGTCTGGGACTCTAATATTATGTACTAAGTGTCTCTTGCCTAGAATGTACAATATAAAAAATGTGTAAGCGGCGACCTGGCTACTTACGAGTATACTACCTTTCCAGAGTGTTCCATCCAACATGACTCAATTTCGTTTTTTGTGAATATGGTTTAGGTGCCTTTTTTACCTGAATATGATTTTCGTAAAAATTTGTTGAAAAATTAAATCCAAAAAAAGCATTTCAATAACTACATTCGATGAAAAAGATTTTCAACTAACATCATCCTAAGAACACACACATGTATCACAATCTAAATACAAAATATTTAAATCGCGAGGACAGTATGAGATCCCTCATTAGATACCTATACTAACATAATATATTACTTATATTAGTTTATTTTTTCCTAACAACCAATCTTTGTTTAACCACGAACGCAGATCCATACACTCTATGTAAATACCTATGTACTATTAAATGATTTTTATAAGTTTTTACATTGACTATTATGTTTGCACGAAACAATCATCAGTAATATTATTACGAGACAAATAAACTGATGCCCTGTATAAATATTCGAAGTTCATAGTATTACTTAATTAATTACGTACTGCAAGCGGAAATATCCTAAATTCAACGCTCAATTAAGATGTACATGAATAAAAGTGAAGAAACATCACGACATTTGTATAGTTTTTCCGATACATGGATATGTACATTTATACTGTCTGTAGTTATACACTTTTATTGAAACTATTTGTTGTCCAATTTATCTTATATAAATAAAATAACTTGTGTAAGATAAGATGTTGGTTCATCTGTTGGTCTGGGACTTAAAAAGAATGCGCCAACTGTGTTCTTTGCCTAGCATGTCGTAATAGGCGACTAATCGTATATCGGGTTTTGGGTATGTGATTGTGTATGCGACGAGCTCGCCAACAAGACACTTGTCACAACTTTTTCGAAATTTTTCCAGCCCAGTTTTATTATTGGCTGAATATGGTTGAAAGGGGCTTACTGCCGCTATGACTCTGCGTACCTCTATGGAATTTCGGGCGTGATGTTATGTATGTAGATAAGATAAATAAAATAATTTCGTTCATATTTTAAAGCTTATGTCGGTTTCAGTGAAGGTCGGTTGACAAGCTCGATGGCGCATTCGGTAGTGCCCCTGCCCCATGCGCTAAGAGTTGTGGGTTCGATCCCCACGCAGGACAAACATTCGTGTGATGAATACTTGTGTTTGTTCTGTGTCTGGGTGTTAATATCCAATAATTAAGTATATATTTGTAATACCACTATTGTTTCTGATATCCGTAACACAAGTGCTTAAGCTACTTATCTCGGAATCAGATCAATGTATGTGACGTAGTCTGATATTTATTTATTTATTTAGTGATTTTAAGTTGCAATTGAATTCGTTTCTACTAAGGTATTAACAAATTTAATAAAAAAGAGCTTGTCGTTTCCAAGAATTTATCAACTCTCTTCAGCTTCCGGAGCTAAAATATTATTTATTATTGTTGATTATTATTATTTAGCCTACATTCAACCACCTCGTCTCATTTTTGTAGTCAAGCTGGTATTACATCTGACTTTGCATTCCTGGCTTTATATAAGTTAGGGAAACAGTAGAACTGCTTATGCCCACTGTGACTTAGGTGAGCAAATAATTCTCAGTAAAATTTTGCGCAGTGTCAAGGTACTCTCTATGACGTCATGTTGAGGATATTTTCCTGTTGCCAATGTAAGTTGATTTGTTTCATGACGAATCAATGACCTCGCATACAGCGTCAGGTAGCAATGGTAAGCTCTTGTCAGATAGATAGATATATTGTTGATATGAGAGTAGTTTAAACTCGTCTCGGACCATGCCATTAGTTGTAAAATCTTATCATGCCATATACTCTCCGACAATTAAAAAAATCAAACTTAAGCGCCCTCAGTTTGGAACAGAAAATACCTTAACACATTAGGTATTGTTTAATCCTCTATTAATTTATGCATTTATCCTAAGAAATATGTTTTTTTTTTATCTTAGACAGGTTATTTCTATTGCAAATTTAGAGTTCTAAAATATGATACTCGTATCTTGGTTTCCTAAGTTCTCATGGTAATATTTTTGAATAAACAAAAGGTATATTACTGACAGCTTTACGCTAAATATGTGCGTTGTATCTACAAAATCTAAGGGAAACCTGACCGAGGTTCTTTTCGTCGTCGGAATACATAAAAAAATAACCCGTCGTATTCTAAAAAATAAATCAAAACACAGGTTAAGGCGTAAAAAAGGATGTTCCATGTTAATCGAGACAGAAGAATGTACCAACCATGTTCCTTGCATGTCGTAAAAAGCGACTGATGTGTTGGGTATTGGTCTCAAGATTGTGTTGGCTTGGCAATGAGCTAGTCACTTGTCATTACTACTTACTTTTCACTAGTGACTAGTTAGTATTGGTTTATCATAAAAACCACTGCATATTTGTATTTGGCTGTTGTTATAGGAGCTTGCTGCATTTTGGACCCTACTTTGGGGACTCCACATGTTACATTGTGTGAACTTTGACGTCAACTTTAATTATTTCTCTAAATTTCGGGCACTTATGATATTAGTTAGGTAGCATGCATTATTCAATATTTTTAATGGAAGGGATGCATCCGTCCACTCATATTAATCCAGCAACTACTTAAAAATACCTTTTTAAATAATTTTCACTGAACTTCACTGATTTAATATTTTAATATTATTATAGTTAGGTACTAGAATTTGGTTAATAGACGACGACCACTTTTTAGATAGTATTAACATTTTGGGCTATTTCAGTTCCGTAAATCAGGTGGTCTTGAACAGCAAGAATCGTAATATAAAAAAGGTACGGGCCTAATCTGCGCAAACAGGCTCAAAGAGCATGATGTTAATATGACACATTTTAGCGATTCCTACATATGTGGTAATGACAATGAGATAAGAAGTAGAGTACGAGAATGGGAAGGCTGCAGGTGCTGGCTGCATTGCTAGGCGGGCGTCTAGCGTGGGGCGGGATGCCGGGTGGCGGGCGTCGGGCGCTGGAGTGGCGCCCGCGCTGGGGCGGCGGGTGCAGTGGGCGCGCCTATAAGTAAGAGGCGCGCGCGCCGCGGCGAGGTTAGTCGCCGACCGACAGCGTCACCAGCGGTGTCACCCACCCCCGGTGCGTTCCCCCACCTCCACAACGGCGATCCTCGCTTGCGCAACGGTTCAAAACCGAAAGGTCGTCGCTATTAGCATTTAAACGCTCTCTGACATTAGCGTTGCATTTAGCGATGCAGCTTCCTCGTTGAGCTTCACTGTCGCAACCGAGTCGAAAGGCGCCCGCTGACGCGAGCTCTCTGTTGCAGCCAGAAGCCCGAGCGAGCCGGGCTCGCGCACGCACTCTCCACACGCATCGCAGGCGCACGCCCACGCGCTGTCAACATGAACGCAAGGATCGCGCTGTAAGTACCTTTTATTATATATATATATATATATTTATATATTTATACACCATCTACCTCGCTATAAACGAAGCCGTCCGATTTTATAACAGATTTTATTTAATAATTAAAAGTAATTACTGTATTGAACACAATAGTGTTTCGGCACATTTATTAACAATTTAACACTATAACTTTCTAATAATAACTGCGGTAATTGTGCGGTGCGACCGGATTGCGGCTCGAAACCCGTCAGTGATCATTATAACTTTCATCGAATGTTTGCATAGGCGTAGAGTAAACAATTTACGTAATATGTCAGCGGGAGAAGACGACGACACCACAAAAATTCGATCCGTTTCTTATGTGGAATTCAGGTTTTTATTGCCCAACAGCTGCCGTCTGACATCACGAATGGGGGCGCGTATTTCTCAATGAAGGCTGCGAAACATTGCTTTTAAAATATGTACGCGCGCGTGCATATTGTCCCTTGCGCGGGCCGCGCAGCGCCTCCCGAGCCGTGCTTGGCGCCCGCGCCGCGCCCGTGCGCCCGAGAGCGCTGGCTTCTCTATGACAACGGTTTAAATTTTACGTGCCACCGCAAATTTGCGGTATCATAGCTGCAAATTAAAATATGAACTTTCTGTTGAAAGCTCCGCGTTGTATGTGATGCTCAAGTGTCTTTAATGTGCGTCCTAGCATCTTTACTTTCTACCATGGTTACGCTATTATTTTGTTGCAACGGGGTTCAAACATAATGATATACTTTTTCTGATTATTTATAGACTTCTTACTTACTATATGTAGGTACATGCTGTTAAAGCTTAACTTTCAAATTATCTTACTATTTAAAATAGACCCCGAACGATACCTTATAAATTCGCACGTAATACATTTTTTAACATGCTAGAGTCGAAAAGCTTTTCTTTGTTAGTTCGCGCGTTATATCTAATGGTTGCATGGTGTCAAGATGTTACGTTGTCAGATGTAATAAATACAGCATGATCTATTCATACGTAAACAATTGACAAAAATGATCTAACTGAGTCCATTGTCAAAGCTCTTTCCTGGTTGCGACACGAAGTGCTAAGTGTACGTACGGAACCACCCGTGCGCTGTTACAACACGACACATGCTATCTTCTTTCTATTTTGAGTTCTGATCCTTGGGGCGTACGAGCTATTCTCGCCTGTAGATAAGCCGCGGAGGACGCGAAGTCACACCTTTCAAATATTCGGATAATTGGAACTTATGATTGTTTAGAAAATTTTATGCAATGAGGACGTTTAAAATGTCTTTAGGTCAGGCTTCAAATAGGCAATTAAGAGTTGGACATAATTTGAAATGTTATGATGCAGAAACATACAAGCGTAGGTATATACTGAAAATAATGTGTGCGTTCTGTGAGCGTTTACCTAAAGTACATATATGTGTAAATAATAGTAGTTAGTTAGTGAGTACATGTAGTTTTATTATTTTTGATACAACACTCTATACCTAAGCACAATTAAGATTAATGAAGCGAATTTTATGTGCTATTTAAGGTATTCTCTGGTTGTAATCTATATAGATTGAATATATATTCAATAATTTTGTTTACATTAAAGTAATACCATACAGTATTAGTTTAAAAGTAATACCATACAGTATTAGTTTAATGTAGCGACTGTACCTTTATCTGGTTAGGTATTCCCTCTCAATATTTTCAGGTTATTTTCAAGTAGTAATTACACTTATTAATAGGGCAAAATACAATTAGAATTAAACACCAGTTTGGTTTCTACACATTAAGCGTTATTAGCAGCAACATTTAATGTTGCAAAAACCTATTGTTCGTAGTGGTTATTTGCGTAATTTCAAATGACACGTAATGTCCGTTTAATGATCAAAATAATACCTAATTACTTCTGATGTCTAATTGGAGTACGAAGAACCCATTGTTTATATTTAGGAAGAAAGTTATTAAAGTCCAGTCGCCGTTACGTGTACCTGTCGAGTGTAGACAATTGTTTAGTTTTATATATTGTTTAGGGGCACTTCCTAATTAGATAACTTTATTTGTTCCTAAATGGCTCAGATCGCTCAACTTTCCAAGTTAAAAATACAACGTAACGCCCGCGGCACACTGCGAAAACACTACGTGTCTCTTTCACAAATTCAACTCACGGAGAGGCATTTCTCCATAATACAGATTTTCGATACGTCGACGCGTACGCGAAAAAGAAAGTCTAATAAACACACCGGTCGATATTTACATCGCGTATATAAACTGTGATGCTGAATTTCAATGACGAATGATTCGCGATATTGTTCGATTTGAAGGCAGCGCGCCCACTTCCGATTGGGCGATGTACTGTGGAAACAAATAGACCGACGATACGTCTTTATGAAAGCAAATTGCTTTTTTGCCATCATAAACGTTTATAATTGCAAGCAAAAACATTTTAATAACAATTCATATTAACAGTCACTTGCAATAACTTTCATTACATAAATGTTAAAGTTTTTTTTTTACATTTTTAACCGCATCTGGGACGGCGTGTGTCACAGTCAATGACAAAAAGTAATTTTTGTCGAAATCGCGCGTCTCGGGAACATTAACATTATATTGGAATATTAAATTGGTACTACTTAAATGTACCGCAATTATTTTCACAAGATGTTCTTTCTTCGAAATCAATGTCAATTTCAAAGAAACAAAATGTTAAAATAAACATCGTTTGGAGGCTCTCGTTACAATGGCTTGTTTCGTAAAACTAGACCGGAGACAATGGAAAATTTTGGCAATTGTCAGCGCTTTTTGTTCGGACTGAGCTAGCCATAATACACAACCGCTGCAAGGCCTACAGGTGTTCATTTCAAGATTCAAGATGCAAATACAAACTGACCTTAGAGCTGCATATTGCATGACCGAAATTATTTTGAAATATGTAAAATGTTCCAAAATAAGTCTTCACGACTGTTTACGCTTTTAAATAACAAATAATTTATGATTATTTACTAATTGCGCATAATAATTAGACTAAATAATTTAGCATTTACAGATTCCAACTTCCGTTAGCTAGTAATAAAACATTCAATTAAAATCGAATTCTGTATATTTTATATCATATATTTATGTTTGCTTTACGAGTTGTAATAGATACATAATAAAGTGCAGTAAGTGATGGATATCTAAAAACTGATTATTAGGCCTTTATTAAAAAATATAAACGTTGCACTTAGTTTATTATTTATTGAAGTAGGTACATAGGTATATCTGCACGTTCATGGTCATATGCTGACGTTTACCTAATTGACACAGTAATAATTATAAGCTATACGAATGTTAGTCCCGAAGTAAATACCATTTAAATAAATCCTTAACAACTTCACATACATAAAGGCTAGGCCAATATGTGATGGCATTAAAAATCTGTGTAGGTAGATATGTATATATCCAAAAATATATATATATATATATTATTTATTAAATCTTACTGCTGAAATATGTCCTTCTCCAAAGGAGAAGGTCCTTTGGAGTCGGTTGATAATTCCAAATATTTATCAAATGGTAATTCGACATAGCCACAACTGTTTTAATTTCGGAACAATGTTTCGATCATACTTTTGCAAACATGCTACAATTATTGCCCTAATATGATTTATGTACGCACTATTAGCGTAGCTTGGCTGAGGCATTTTGCCACATCCAGGAACCGGCCGTCACGGCGCAGGACCGGCGGTGCGCGCGCGTCCGCCGCTCTCGGCGCCAGCCTCCGGACGTCCGCCTAGTGCTGGCTGATTTGCCATTGGTTTCCCCGGAACTGGCTAGTCGTCCGCTTGTTCATCAGTAGGGTTGACATTTCCTTTTCACTTTTTCAATTTGTAAATATTGTGCTTAATTATTACATACAACGTTATAACGCGGCTCGTAAGATGAATCGGAAATTCGATGTTAATAAAATTTTGAGCAGGTATAATTTATATACACTGAATTGATAACTGCATCTGCATATTATACACGAACTGATCCTGAAAAAATATATTTTGACCAGGGATGTGCTACATGTGTCGTAGGCTTTTGACATCAGATAGGTACATTAGTATTAAGATACTGACAGTGGCTGGTACCTATTCTGTAAGTAATCGTGTTTTGACCACTGCTTTAGTGTATTGCAACTGACATGACAGTCAACGCCACTCGAACAGCCGTATCAAAACCACGGATCAAAACCTTATTTTTTGCCATTAGAGTTGAACAGTTTTTATTGTCATCAAAGTAATAATAGAACAGTTAGTTTACTAAATGCGTCGAGACTTTTTGCACAATTCTATCTTCATAGAAAATTAAGAGCGTGTTTTGAAAGCGGTCTCTATGTAGTCCATTGGCATGACAGGTAATACCTTCCTGCAGGTTGCATTTAGGTATAAACCTTTTCAAAATGTTGAGCTAAATCCTAGAGCGGTAATTGATCTGCAGATAAGTAAATAAATATCAGACTACATCACATACATTGATCTGACTCCGAGGTAAGTAGCTTAAGCACTTGTGTTACGGATATCAGAAACAACAGTGGTATTACAAATATATATGTACTTAATTAAATATTGGATATTAACACTCAGATATATAACAAACACAAAAACCTATTCATCATACGAATATTTGTCCTGGGTGGGAATGGAACTCACAACTTTTGGCGCATGGGGCAGGGTCACTACCGAATGCCCCATCGAGCTTGTCATAACGTTGTAAGAGGCGAGTGGACCAATAACGCCGCTTGTAAAGAGTAACTGTGAATATAAAATAGTCCAAATGACCTTAAGCTCGGCGGACCATCCGCCTCTTGACTCGATTATATAAAAATGTGTATATATATCACATCGGCGACGCATCAGGTAAACCCACATAATATTTGTTGGTCTTAAGACCACTTTATAGTTAAAATGTACAAATTTCTTATTAACGGTAAGCGGTTAATATTTTGAAGTTTGAGTAGTAAAATTAAATCCTCGCGTTAGTCTCCATTGAACAGACGACTTCGTATTGTTGAATTTGTTACGTGTATTATTCAAAAACCTATTTGTAATGTTCTAACTGCGATCCACATATATAACTTTGTACTTCATAATTGTTTATTAATCGCATTATTTCACAATTAAGGATATCAATTTGATTCATATTTAAAACAATAAGTTTCTATTATTAGGTAAGTTTAATTGGATATAAAAACATAGGTATACTAGGGCTCGCTTTCTATAAAGTGATCGATCGGCAAACGATCATAAGTACATTGTTTACCGGAATACCAGAAAAATAATAATTTTCAATTAATCTTAGAATGTATTAGTAACAAGTAAATGCCTTTACCTTATCGAGATGGCTAAGTGTTGGTGGCAGCCCTTGGTCGTGGCGTCTCGTGTGTCGTGCGCTCGTGTCGTCTCCGGGCGGCCTTCACTTTCGCTTTTACGTTGCGAAGCTCGGCGCAAGCGTGCTTCTGTAAACATCGAACCTTTTGTATACAGACTGTTAGCAGTCTGGTTTTCTGGAGGGTAGTGTTAGCACTACCCTCCAGAAACGAAAATGTATAACAATAACGTCTGACAGTGCACGTGCCTTAAATTCCTATTCTATTTACCTCTTTGCTTAGGATTTTAGATTTCATATTTTCAGAGTTACACATTGCATGTTCGCACACATATAACTAAGATATATCTATATATATTAAAATATGTTGAAGGCTTTTACTGAAGAATGTTAGGTAGAGTAGTGTAGTATTTCAAATTAATATCTAAGATAATTCGAATGACTGTTAAACATTTTTCTTTCTCGAATACAGAAGATCAGGGTATACTTTAGCTAAAATTATATTTAAAAATATTAAATTTACACTAGGCGCTAGAATTATCATTCGGTGACATTCGCGGGATCTATTCTAAATTAACATTTTATTGGTCGTTTATTACCTACTGTACATAATTAGTATAGCTATGAATAGTTTCCAAACGGGGTTATAAAAAATAAAAGTACTCATTTCATACGTCTGTGGAGCTTTCATTGAAACAGTCATGTCAGCCGCTTTGAGAACTGTAATTAAACCAACCATTTTAAAGTTGTGCATTGCCTGATATCCAGTGAGCATTGAGCACGTACCAACAATAATAAATAATGGTTGCCAGAGTAAGTATAGTATAATTATCTGTAGGATCACAATTGCGAATACTATTTCATTAATATATTTGAAAGCTTGTTATTCATCTAACCCAGCCCATTGTCCCATGTTAGGCTGGGACTTAAAAGATAATGTGCCAACTGTGGTTCTTGCCTAGCTTGTCGTAAAAGGTGACTAATGGTATATCGGGTTTTGGGTATGTGATTGTTTAAGGGGACCAGCTAGCCACTTGTTACTACTTTTTCACAATTTTCCATCTAACCCAGCCCAGTTTTAATTTTGACTCGGCCTACCCCTTCGGATATGGGCGTGATGTTATGTTATGTATGTATGTATGTTGTAAGCGTGTTCGTTGTACTTTAACTTTTGTACAGAAATAACATTTAGACTCCCATGTATCCATTGTATTATTATAACCATGTTCGCGAACACCTTTTTGTGAAACTTGTCGCGGCAACGAGTCTGGTTAAACTTCTTTAGCGAGTCGATTCGACATAACGGGTAGAGCCAATACGGCTTCTTGTAGGCAAGCATCCATATAGCACGCCATGTGGAATAGTTAATAACGGCCACTTATTGTACTGAACAGTCGTAATTACGACCGTTTATTCTCTTGCATAGTTTGGTTTCTTTTACCTCTACGTATACGAGGTGAAACGTCTTTCCTCAGAACCGCATGCTACAAATGGAGCTTTAAAACTTTATTTCAACTTTCTACAAGGCAACAAAGTCTTTTAACTCAGCTGGCATGTATGTATATGAAGTTAGCATGTCAGTCTTAATAAACTTCCACCAGTCTGTGAAAGTATTAAGGGATTTTGTGGAGCGAGACAATGTTTATTATTGCATTATTATTTATATTATTACCTATACACACAATCTTCGTAAAGCAAACGCAAAACCTTAACAATTTCATATAAACTTATCAATTAGAAAACATTCTAAATTGTCTAAGTAAATTTACTATGTCTATTGAACAAACAAGCCAATTGAGTCTTTTGAAAATGTCGACCATAATAAAACTTCAAAATATTGTACGAAACCGGTAATCCTCTCAGGAACGACAAAATTTGATCGTCTGGGTGTAACGATACCGTCTGTCGAAGTTCGCACCTTGCCCGTCGCCGCCTAGCGCGTCATTGTCGGGGCCGGTTGCAACGCCTTGGGCGAGATTTTTAGATATTCATGGCACACGTTTAATCCGTGAATTATGGGCATGATGTATGTATGTACGTTTAATTCCCTTCATCCTCAGACTAAAACTCAAAGATTCGGCACCTCTTATGACTAACATGCTGATAGCGTCGATCCGCATTACGAAGCATAACGGCGTGAGCTTACCCTGGCTGATATTTATAATGCTTGACCATACAAAAGGCTGAATCTGGCGCCCAGGCGATCGCTCCCATCGCCCCCCTACAAAGCCGGCACTGGTCACTAACAACTGCAGATGTTACATCCGACGGCACTTTCGCTCACGCATAGCGACGTACACCATCCGTCATCTCCCATCATTCTGATGGTAATGAACTTACCTATTGCGTAACAGGCCGATGCGGACGTTAAAACGTCCGGTCTAATCTAATTCAAACATGTTATTCAATCAAACACGTTCGTGCTTCGTTTCATTTGTTTTATTCTTCGCTGTTTTATTGCCAATTGAAAATGAAACGCATAGGCAGGCTAAAATTTAGGCACTTAAACTATAACTATGTTTTGTAAATTACAACACAGTGGTTTAGGCTTTTTCAATATTTGATCGATGGATCTAGAATTACCTATGACTTCATCTGTTGTATTGTAATTATAAGGGGCAGTAGGTGATACATCGCAGTTGCGCTATTTATTGTGCGCTATTGTACTAAAATGTGTATTTCGTTAGTTTGATAATTTTTTTGTATATTTGGTTAAATTCTATTAGGTAAGATGATGAGGTACCTATGTAAAATTGATTGATTATTTAGATGTCTAAATAATCATCATCATCTTCCTAGCGTTATGTCCCGTGCTTAGACGGGGTCCGCTGAGACCATGATCCACGATTTAGCGAGTCTGGTAATTACATTGAAGCGACTGCCGATCTGACCTTCGTAACCCTAAGATAGGGGAACCAGACAATTTTTGGATCATGGTTACAAATCCAAAGTTGTTTGAATTTGCAGATTTCATCACGATGTTTTCCTTCACCGTCGAGCTAGTGGTATAAATACGTACATAGACTTGAAAAATCCAGAAGTACGTGCCCGGATTTGAACCCGCACTCCTCGGTTAAGAGGCGCGTGTCCTAACCATTGAGCTACCACCGCTCAGATGTCTAAATAATCAATAAAGGATTATTTAGACATTTAAATAAGACAACATGATAGACATGTTACATACTTATCATGTTGTCTTAGGTCTAATAGAATTAACCAAATATACAAAGAAATTGTCGAGCTAACGAAAAACACATTTTTATTTATTTTTCATAACATCACGTCCGTAATCCCTGAAGGAGTAGGCAGAGTCAAAGGAGGTGAAAGCCCCTTAAACCACATTCAGCCAAAAATAAAACTCGGCTGGGTTAGATGGAGTAACACATGTGTTAGATAAACCCCGAGAATGCAGCCCTTTGCGGAATGATCCTCCGTAATTGGCTTTCATTTCATTTTTGTCTTAGTAATCCATATAGGAGGCTCTGGTTGACAATGCAAATGCTAACACTCGCTAATTGCAGGCCAGAGCGAACAAAAAGTGTAAACAGCGCTCGTGCATAGTGTTGTCACGCAACACACGAAAGTAAAAAAAAAAGAAAAAACTCGCGATTTAACTGCGTAGTTCATTTCTCGGTTCAGTTTTTAAGCCCTGCATTCGATTAATAGGTCGATCACATACTCTTACACATTATCAGGATAAGTATGCTATATCGCCAAGTTTACTATGTTGTTAAAAAGTAATGCCTACTGCATTCGGACATGCGAATAGGGAAGTCTGTTTTGGCTTTATGTTAAAGCAACTCGGGCAAAACCTAATGTATGCACGTTTGAAATCGTTTGCAGAAAATAGACAACAATGAAAGCAAAAGGTGTAGAGCATTATCAATGTATCGGTTTTACTATCCTTCTCGTTAAGACGACCTTCGGCAATGGGGCTCGCAGATTAGGCTCCGGTTCGGTCAGCTCGCGTTTGAAGTTTAGCACTTTCTACAGGCGATATGTCAAGGGCAGCCAGTCCCGGTTCGCGGGTCGCGACTCACGACCCAGCGCGGCCACTAATCCTTCTTGCGCAACAGCTCGGCCCCAGCCACCCCCGAACCGTGTTGTTTTGCAATAAAATTCTAGTTTCCGCGCGTTCGGGCTTGTAGCGGAAAATTAGTAGAGCATTTTTCTCGTGGCGTGCGCGGGCGCAGTGTGAACGAACGGTCGTTGCAGCAGCCCTGATAGAATCGATGGAATGTTGCAAGCGAGTTATCGATGCCGCGCCAAGAATGCGGCCGGCTCGTGGCCTGAAACAGCGCGCTTACCACGCTTGCGCTCACGCTGGAAAACATTTATTTCGGTATTTATAAAAACGTAAACATTGATAGATGGCGATATGATGCGATTGTAATAATACTTGAGTTAAGTTGATAAGCTTTAGAATACAAGTCTGTATATGTCCCAAGTAAGCTTCTACTTCATTCAACCAATTGAGAAAAAATTCAGTAGAATTCCGGAGTAGGTACACTTTACATAACAAAAACCGTCCTAATAATGCATTCGCAACCCCGTCTAGTCTAAAAAACATGTAAAAAATGACCTTTTTCTTATGGAATTATTTTATTCTTTATCGGGCTGGTTATACGAGTTGTTTAATATTTTATTAGGCGGACAGACGTTGCTAGATGTGACTAGAATGTTAATATATAAATACCCAAGAATTTGAAATAAATCTTTGTCCAA
The DNA here is from genome assembly GCA_951394215.1 of Glyphodes perspectalis. Taxonomy (NCBI): domain Eukaryota; kingdom Metazoa; phylum Arthropoda; class Insecta; order Lepidoptera; family Crambidae; genus Glyphodes; species Glyphodes perspectalis. The sequence goes on from OX596199.1 coordinate 16,001,125, forward strand.
CTAAATATGTTTAATATTTAATGTATGTACGTTTGTATCTACATTCCCATTTTAAGCTTGTAAGCTATGATTGTAATCTTTTGCACAATGGAGGCAAACGTTATATTCTGTAGAAGGTAATATGTAAGTGTATACGTTTATAGAAGGAACACCTATACATATATGTTAGCGGGGAGTTATGTAGTTTTTCAATATAGTTAAGACCTAGGCAGCCGGTATATAAGCATCGGCAATAAGATGTAGGCATTTGCGCAAACTGTGCATTATATCACTCCGTTTCATCACGTGAAGCATCGCCCGCTGAGAAGTGCGACATGTCATAATATAAACTGACATTGGATTAAGTCTATTGCATCAGTGACATTAACCAAGCGGGGTCCGGGCTCGGCGAAGAATTCACCAGCCGCGGACACAATCTGGTATTTACGGTTGTATTCGCGTTTTGTAAGCATCACTTTCGGCTTCGACCAGTTTCACTTTCCTGCCGATGACCTTTACTGGAATTTGCTGTGAGATAACGGATGAATAAAACATAGTATTTGGCGGTATATATCCTATCTGTGTCCGCGAGTGCTTGCGACGTGCCGCCACGCTCGCCTGCCGCCTGGGCGACTTTCTAGCCGAACTATTGTGGCATCTTAGCGAATTTAACCTTTTGCCGATTGCATAGACGCGTGTTGCGAAACAGCCTGTGGTCGGGTGATTCCTATAATCAGCGAGAGTGTGAACTCGCGGGCGGCAGCCGGCTGCGGCGCGCCTTAAGGTCGGCGCGGAGTGTTTTTTGACCTTGGCTCTTTCTACGTCCGTGATCGTTGTTACGAAACTCCATAAGCGACGATTCCATTATCTATTTTAAGTATAGCTGGAAAAACTGAATATAATTATGATCAATTATTGACAGATTATTTTAATTTATGCCAAATGTGAATACGAAATAATGTCCAGTGAGTGGTTTGCTGTACAGCCATTTGGAGTTGATTGATTGCGATCGCAGCGCGTGGCGTCTATTCATATCTGATTTTAATCGTGTAACATTAATAGGTCGCGACTTTTGATACCGGTCAGGAAAGGAATTTCAAGATGGTCTCGAAAACGAATAAATTTTAAAGAAAAGGGAGCGGCAGCGGCTCGACTGCGTATGAGTTCCTGTTTACGAAACACGTTTTATTACCGTCATTGTGGTAAAAGTTGATTTTCTGCTCGGAGAAACGTACGCGTTCGATTTGGCGACGCCCTTGACACGCGGTTGGCGAACCCCCTGCGTGCGCGGCGGGCATAGGGAAACCGGGGCCATTTCTTTTTTGCACCATTTACCTACTCACGAAATGATTGTTTGAAAACGTGATAACTAAATTTAAAGGTAGCGCGTCAAGGTCTCCGAGAAACGGAGGAGAAAACAAATAATGCTGGAATGCCGTGTCTATAAGTAATTAACGTTCGATTGCGCTGCAGCGAGTTGCTTGGCTAATATGCGTGGAGTGCGTGGGCAGTATTTTCGTGTGACAGTTAGCTATGCGCGCTACGTGTGCGGGGTACCACTGGACTGCGGCGGCCCTTAGGATTCCGGTCATGTATCGCGAGTACTGGACAAGACATGATCCGATCGGTTTGTTCACTCAGTACCTACAGTTTATTTTCGTATTGGAAGGGTTTACTATCGACATTCCTTCGCATAATCTGTTTTATTACAAATAAATTAATGACTCTGTCTACCCCTTCGGGGATTATGGGCGTAAAGTTTTGTTTGTTTAAGTTAATGTTGATGCACTATGCAATTTTACATGATAATCGAATAATTCTTTGTACCTACTCAAAGCTGAGCTGAGCAATTTTGCTAGGAGTTATCTAACAACGGATCCGTTGTTTGGTGAATAGCTAATAATTAGGTATCTAACATGTAATCAGTTGGAGATAGAGGTCTATTTTTTATCTATTGTTCTTTTCAGAGAACAATTGCTAACTGTCTATTGCCTACAAGGCTATTCTGTAGAACCTAAACAGGCTTTAGTATTTTGATAATTACTTGCGTACCACACCTTCAAGGATTTTGTCTCAGACCACTGTAGTCACATTGAATGTTTTCTGATAGAATATGAGTAGGCAAGTTAGGTGACATTTGTATGCCTATTGTACCCGCACAAGGCAGTCTCACCATAACAATAATCTAGGTAGATACATAATTAGTAGTTCAGTATCTAGTAGTAGTAGATACATAAATAATTATTTTGTAGTTTTAGAATCTATCGTAAAGGTAGGTAGGTCATTTGCTGCTGAAATTCAAATTTGGTTCTTAGAAAACAAATAAAATGTCTGTATGCATAAAGATTGTATACTTTCAAAGTAACTATTTAGTATTTATAATAATTAACCATACCATTAGCAAAGGCGAACCGAAAAAAAAAACAGTAGATAGGTGATAGACTTACCTGATGCAGTGAAAACATCTAAGATGCATATCATTAGTTGAAGTCCGCTTCTAAAGTTATCCGCTTCTAAGATATCATTATTAGTCGAAGTCCGCTTCTAAAGTGGCATAAACTAGGTGTTCTTACTAACCTCTCTTCTATTATAATATTATTTTTTGTCATCTCTTACGCAACCGCACCTCGCACAGCCGTGAGATAAGATGGAAGCTTGACAGCAACTTTGTAATTGTTTTGCAATCACCATTGTTACTTTTTCAGAGCACAATATATGCGACTAGGCCATAGATAGAGTTTATTCACTTTTTATTAAATAATTCAGAACAATGGGAAGCAATGTTATGTGTACATCGTTGTACCTCAACTTAATCTTAAAGTCGTTATCGTCTTAATGAGAGGCTGATTTATTTATTTGAAGTGTTGCTTCTATGAAAATGTATCATGATTTTATAGTGAATATATTGTAATAATATGACGTTTGATTTGAGCATGTATTTTCAAGCAAAGTCATTTGAACAAACCTAATACCTATTTAACAATTTGTAATTAGGATTTATTAAATTAATAGCAGTTAAATTAATAATTTTCGCGTTTAAAACAATTGAATAAACGGGAATAGGGGACAATTTCTATGGACAAATAGCTTTTCCACTGTCGTCATTCGGCACACTATTAATTAAAGCCATTTAGGTCTGCCAATTTTTCCACGTCCATTCCATCGTCACAATTGACTGATAAACGCTTTAAGTTTCAAGCGAAATATTTATAATGCTACTAAAGTTATTATATTTCGATATTGCGCTTCAGACCCCACAAGATGACTATGTAAACAACAGACAGGGTGATACTTACAGCCTGTAGTGTCTCTTACAGATTTTCTCATAATTTTGTGTTAATCTATGTCAGGGCAATCGACAAACACTGCTATTTACACATTATTAAGACAGTAACACGTTAATTACCCATCTATATAAATTCGAATTGGATTTAACTTAAATTAAAATATATATATATAAGCAATGACAGTTTTGCAGACAAAACGTTTTGAAATCCGGTAATAATATAGATTAGGCACATCGTCAAGAGAAATCACCTCAAATTATATTTAAAAAATAAATAAGCCTATGATGGTCTGGGACTTAAAAATAATGCCAACTGTGTTTCTTGCCTAGCATGTCGTAAAAGGTGACTATTGGTATTATGGTTTATAATGGGTTGGGTAGGTGATTGTGTTCACGACGAGGTGGCCACTTGTCACTACTTTTTCACAATTTTCCATCTAACCCAGCCCAGTCCGATTTGGCTGAAAGTAGATTAAGAGGCTAGCTGCCCCTTTAAAGAGTTACGCCCGTAATCCCTGAAGGGGTAGGTAGACCCCTTCGGGGATTATGGGCGTGATGGTACAACCAATACGAATTACTATCGACTGAAAAGTTATCTTTAATTATTTTGACAATGTCATTCTAGCCTAGCAAACATTATAAATGCGAATGTAAATCTATTTCTTACGTCTTTACGCCAAACAATCAATGTTTAAATATTGTTTATTTTGGCTTTGTTCTTTGTTAATCGATTGCAAATTAATCTGGGACACCTAAATTTTAATCCAGAGAAATTACATAGGCTATTCTTTATACTCTACTTTAACGGTAGGTACGTATGTTACCAATGTTGTCCTCGTTTCTAATTGACATGTACATCACAATATATATATTATTGTTTACTACTGTAAATGCTTAATGTATGTGTTGTTAGTGAGACTTAATAAATAAATAAATAAATAGGATCCTACACGATATGCGATAGAGTTAGCAACAGAAAACTACGCCAGCAGAGCCGCGCGCAAGTCACTGCGGTTGTAAAGTAATGGCAATATCTTGGCGTCCCTCACGGAACGATATCGTTGTTGTGTGAATGGGTGATCAAAGAGCCATTAACACATTCGAGTGCTGATCACGGACGAGGTGTTAATTGCTACGTGACTGCAATGTGCGCGGGCCCTCGGCCGATGAACCTTGGTACCGTTCCGCGTCAAAACTTATCAATTGCACTAAACCCTGTCCATATTAATTTGGTACAACGGTTTAGTTGTGCTATGATTGCCATTGTAGCCCATAGGTATACGATCACTCACTATTAGCTACTTAACAGACGTCTAAATATGCTTAAGGAAGTATTGTGGCTATCTTTAACAGACTTCAAAAAAAGAGGTTGTCAATTCGACTGCTTTTTTTTGCAAATAAAAAACAAATTAAAAAAAAAAAACCTCGGGCTAAAGTAATGCTTCTAATTTCAAATACATTGTCTAGCTTATATTGTGCTTATATCGGGTCAATGTAGTTTCTGAATTGGTTCTTGATATTTAAGACTATTCCCCTGATGGTCATACTCACAAAACAGAGACGCGCCCAAATCATATGCACAAATGCAATTGTTTTGTTCCTTGTATTTGTCTGAATTTATACTTATGAACTTGAAGTATGTAGCAACCCGCTTAACTCTTAAGACGGTGAGGTAAATATCTATACAGCTATTTCCCGACCTTTTTGTGCCATAGGACTATTTCCACTTTAATATTATTATTGTGTGCCAATCTAAAAATAACCTGTAATAATAGCATAAAAACAGCTCTAGACCTCTCAAGGCTGAAACTTTAGACCACTGGTTGTTAACTACTGATCTGATATTAGACTAGTATGTAGCAACATATGCTTGCTTCTCCTACTCTCGATAATATTGGGGAAATATCCAAGGGCAAGACAGGCAGGTGTGCGTCACTCGACCACACCACACACCAATTCCTAGTAGTCATTGGTGCCTTTGAATTTACAAGAATTCCTCATCAAGTTCAAGAACAGCTCCTTTCACTTGAAGAAGCTTTTAAGCTGAGGTATATTAGTAAAACAATCTGAGATTTACGTGATAGGATTTCATTAAAGTTTTATAGAAGCAGTTAATTAATTATTGAGCGGTTATTTACGTAATTTGTAGTAAATATCTATAGGAAACTATTATTATAACTACTAAAACAGAGTAGTTTTCAAAATCGGTACGGTAGACTAAGAATACCACTAAAATTGCATTTGAACAATTCCACCAGTAAACAATCACATTGTTTCATTTTGGAATCCTCATATGAATCGTATTTGAAAGTACGGAGATTTGGTTTTAAACATACGTGATATTAATTTTAATGTTTATTTATAATTAAGATACGATCTTTCTTCGGTGGTTAACTAAAATGACAGTAGTGTAAGATGTTATGAAAATGACTACCTTATTTGTTTGACACAAACTTAAATAAGTTTAACAAACATTACGAGTTCATAATTATAAGTAAAAGATGGTTTAATATAATGAAATATACTAGCGATATTAGTTCCTTATAGTTTAAGTAAATAATGCAGAATTAGACATGATTTCTCTTTTAAGTTATTAAAAATTTCATACACGGCCTACCTAAAGTTTTACGCTCCTTAAATCTTTATGTTAGAGAAGTATCTATGTAATAGAACTTAACTTATAATATTTACTGCAAACCGTTATGTATAATAAGTAAGTAGGTAAGTAGAAAATGCCTACAGGTATTGTGCATTACGTAAAGATGTGGTTATAGGTACTTAAGTGCTTCCTGCAATAGCCAATAAATTGTCTCTTTTCCTTTAGTTTACTGTATTCCTTTGGGCATTCAATTGGTTTCTAACTATATATAAACGCAATTGATCATATAATATAAATTATACCCAGGGTTTAATTTACTGAGCATTTTATTAGCAGATAAGCAAGTAGATAATATTCGCTAAATATGATATTGCAAATATTTTAGTTGAGTTAAAGCATATATTTCTGCCAGTTAACTTACAAAAAACGTTCAGAAATTTCTCTTTGGCCTACCTGTCCTGTCATATGTAGGTACATGTACCTACTGATGAGAAGAAGACGTGCCACAATATACCTTTTTTTGCGCTGTGAACTCGTTACGAGTACGCACCCCGCCGGGGGAGCAGGGTGGTTATGTGGGGCTTCCTTCAAGAGCGTACCCTTTTTTTTTTGTTGATGAGGAGGTGAAAATCCGTCATGGATCGCCGTCCATGGTGAGGGTGAGCGTCCAGGGTGTACTGTTCTCGCCTTTCAATACAGCATCTAAGGGATTGTTTTTACATTTCCACCTAATCTTTTACAAAATATTGGCTTACTTGGTAGGTATATTATTTGTAAACAGTTTTAACTGTAGGGTAGTGGTATATCATACCCATTTCAAAGGGTACATAAAATAATAAAGTAACATACCTGTAGCAGTTTAACCAATTATCAAATTATACCTATTATAGTTATCGTGAAAGAACTTACCTAATTAGAAACCTGTATTTATGTAACTAATTTCGTTACAGAAATATCGAAATTTGTTTTTACCAAGTCCTAGTTCATTTTGCGAAGACATATGTCATCATACTTTGAATTGTATATATAATAATAACTGATGTTCAGTCAGTCCGCTAAATTGATTGACCGGACCATCTAAAATTATTGAATTAATTATTTATTTGAAAAGAATGCTTTTTTTCTTTATATATGAGTACTTATACAAATACTTAATTTGCAGAGATGGCTGTAATTACAAATTTCTGTAAGAATTTGTTAAATCTATAAATTAACATAATTGCACACAAAGCTTTAGGTTTCGAAGCAAACAACTTTATGTTCGAAGCAAAGTCTCTATCGATGATGTTATTATACGCCTGATGTCATGACATTCTTGCATATAAAAGTGACAGTCAAGCTAGAATATGGCATGTCTCTGTCGTTTACCAGTGGTGTGAAAGAGAGAAGGATTTGCAATAGGCAATTGATTACGTGCATACATTTGCCTCCGTACGTTCACCGGCGACCTCGGGAGTCGACGAGCGGACCTTGCTCCGGGCCGCGTCACCACGCCACTGGCACGTGGGGCTAAGGAAGTCCGATCGGACTCGATGCTGGAGTTTCGCTTCTCCAACTGATTTCATCTACTGCCCACTTTGCGAATCGTAGATATGGGCGCTCCCAAACAAACATTTTCATCATCAGCCCATACTCGACTACTGTTGTACATATATCCAAATGAATACGCTGGACCCGATATTTAGCTCTGAACATCCTTTTCATGTCTGCTATTTTTCATATGTTGGCCATCCACCCACCTATCAGGCATTAAAAGCTACGTTAACCAATATTTTTCATATCAGAAAATCGTAAATGATTTAGCCATCCCCACTTAAACTACGTAAGCACTCCCAGTTCACTGTGAGCCTTTTCCTTCCCTGTAGGCTACTACTGCCCACATGGGTATAATTGTGCCCACTTTGAGATAGGCTGTACTAGGTGGTTCCGAGTGTTCGTCACGGCTCACTGGTTGTCGCGCAGACAGAGCTATCTATAAAGAGCTATACAGAGTGTATCTATTCAAGATAGAATCACCTTAGGCCTCGGGAGTGCGGTTGACATGAAAGGTCGTACACTCAGTCCGGACTGCGTCGTCAAAAACCGTATCTCGTTTGACAAAAAGTGCTTAGTCATCAAATGTATATTTTTTAGAATGGAGGTTTTACAATGTCACCTGCTTGTTGTCACTCTGAACTGTATTTAGACTGTGAATACTGGTTGTGTCCCTTGAGATACGTTAATAGTATATACTTAATCTAATTAGTTATCATCTTAAGCATTAGATGAATCATTATTAATCATCAAAAATACTAGCAAACAATATCAGGTATAAAATTAGTTGTTGATACACTATCTGAACCGGTTACAAAAGACCCGGAGATACAGAACATTTGTTGTTTCGCAACGGCTGTGTCTTCGCCGTGAACTTTGAAATGCTTAACATTATACACACAATGCGTAACTGGAATTCAGTAAATACCAAACAGCTTGCGACATCTATTAAAATTTTTCGAAGGTATTTCTTAATACTGAGCCGTTTAGTAACCCTGAGCACTTTTACTTAACGAACAAACATTTATACGCGAATTGTTTGTTATTAGCCACTTTATGACCGTGTCAGTTTCGTTTTCATTATAGTTAGTGTTTCTTATTTGAAACCAGTTTCTAAGACTTTTCGAGACTACGGCGACTCGTATTACTTAAATTATTCAAACTAGTTGTATTCGTATTTTTTAAAAATACTTTGGAATATTTCCGCTCTCCTTGATATGGTCAAGTCTTTGAAAAGTTCATTTAATTTTAGTTTTCTCAAAATCTGTAGCATAAAAAAATCGATACCTGTTTTCATCATTCTAGCAAATCTATTTCATAATGATTCCACCCACAGTGAAAAGTTACAGAGTTAACGTCTGATCGCATTGTTTTTGTATTCATTGGATAAGTCAGGGATAAAAGATATGAGGGGTAGCTCACATATTTTGCAAATTTTATTGAGTAACATGGAGCGGTGTGCAGTGACTTGCTTCAGTTGTTGTTAACTCGTTCAGTGTTCATTGCTATCTATCTATAATGGCATAAAGGTGTAGAAACAGACGAGCATTAAAGTATTCGTAATTGCACATGTTGGTAATGATGCACCTACAATGCGCGTAATCCATTTAATTAATAGGCACTTTACTTAAAGTTAGGTGATTGTCATGATGTCATCATTAAATAATCGTTTAGGTAAGGTTTTAATTCTAAAATGAAATACACAATTTCCTTTTATGCATCACCTATTCTATTAATTAGATTTGGAGTCGTAAGATGATTACCTAAACACATAGTATTTTATGGATAAGATTATCCATTTATTATTTAATTAATTACATTATTATCCCATTAGATTTGTGTAACGTGTAACTCTAGCGTTAACATCGGATGAACTGTCAGCGTTTTCTTGTCCTCGAAGATTAGACAGTTAACAGTGACAAACTTATTCTAAAACTGAAATCTTCGTTAAGTCAGAGGCGGGGCAGCGTAATCGATAACTCGGCTCCGTCAGATCACTCTCGCATTTTAAGCACAACTTAAGATTGTTTAATGAGAACCAGTCGATTGCGTAAACGCTACATCCGGATAGAGAAATTATTATTATCACTCAGATCCGGGTTTCGCTCTCAGATAATAATTTAATATATTTTATTGACAGTTGTCAGAACGCAACAGAAAAATCATTAGGGTTTTTTTTTAAATAAACTACGTCGTTATAACATGCATTTTTTTTAAATGGTTAGTAAGTATCAATAATACTCTATTTAAACCACGTCGAATTCCACATATTAAAAATGTGTTCATGATTTACAAGTCCTAATTCTAGAGTCAGTTTACTAGAACTCAACATAAAGATGAATAAATGGGTAAGCCATAAAGAGTTGTGGTCAGGCATTCATTACTTACTGACCAAGCTCTTGTTTCAACTGCTGCAGCTGTTGCAAGCTTGTATTTTTTTGCACATCCGATTGGAAACAACTCTTAAAACTTGTGTTGCCGAAAAATCGATAGTTTTGCAATCGATAGTTTAACGGCCAAATCATCTATACGATCGCTAGGACAATCGATAGTATCGATGTCTCTGTTAGTGCAATACTATCGGTAAATAGAATTGCTGTTCAATACCGAATAGACTATTGATAGTCTATACGATATTGAAGAGCAATACATTCGATAGTACCGATAGTTTATTGGTTAGCAGCGATCGAAATTATCGACACTATCGATGGTATTGCTGTTCACCAATAGTTTTCAGTATCGATTGTCTATCCATAGCATATCGATAGGCTATCGATAGACAATCAATATTGGCCTATCGAGCGGCAACACTACTTAAAACCAAGCAGTTACTGTTATTAGTGTCCATTATAATATAAATCGCTTATTAATTATCAGCCTTTCGCCGTTAAAATGTTGCTATCCTTGTAAACAGATAAAAGATGTATCCAATGTAGCAGTTTGTAAAAGCGTTTCGATGCGAGAGACTAATGAATTATGCAAAGAACCGGTATATAAGTAAATGGCACTGGTCATCCAGGAAGTCACATCAGGCATTCTTCATTTTAAAGCGGTTGCAGTATCAGTAAGCAGTCGTCTCATATGGAGAGATCGGTATTTGGCAAAAGTATGGGCAAGACCGTGTTTACGCGAGGCGGACCTCGGCGCGAAAAATAGCCACGTTGATGGAGGCATCTCCAGCCGTTTACTGCTCACTTAAGTGCTTATTGAATGCATTTTGTCTGAATGATGGATGCTGCTGTGTTCATAGAAAATCATCTGTATAAACAAATTAATAACCTACGGATGACTATTTTATTTATTTAAGTAGTCGTTGTTCAACATGCGCTACGAGAATATATTTCTTTGTAAATTATCTTTAAAACAAGAGCTACACTCGCATAAAAAAATATTATTTATCTATTCTAATTCTTATACATATATTATGAAAACAACTTAATTATATATCTTAATGCGTGTATGAACAATGAAAATCGCTGTACAGTTTATTCAATTAAGTAGGTACTTAGATTAAATCAAATTTGATTTAATCTAAGAGTAGGTATGGTTAAAATCAATATTATTTTTTATAGTACTTATTATTAACCAATATTATAATATACCAATGCATTTGGTGAAGCAACCGAACTTATTTTGAACTCTGGTTGCATTTATCCCGTTTAGAGCGACACGACTTTAACATTTTCCATCGCTGGTCTCGAGTTAGCTCCGTCGTCCTCATTTTCTGCACATTCTTATGTGCACACATAGGTCATATAAGATAATACTAACTATTTTCCATATACTGGCAAACTAAAGGTATTGGTAGATGTTCAGGAAAATAAATACTATCGTAGTGCACAGCAACGCAACTTATGATTTATCATATTACCTATTTTGACTGGATTTTTAGATCTATTCCTTTCTAATACGAAAATCTACCTAATACTAATGGTATTTGTTTATTATAATTTTATATAGTAAAATATATAAATACAGTTAGGTACGTAGAATTATTTGTTGCGGATTTGCGGTTCCATTTAAATACATTCTGCAGTTGGTCCCCTAGGTCACTGCACATGTCAATGAGGTTACAATGACGATTTATTCTTAATCGTTTTTATACGACGACCACTCAAATGTTCAGAGATATACAATTGTTTGATGGCGGCAACGCTTGACTTGAAAGACCCGGTAATTCTACGTTTCAACGTAGAATTACCGGGTCTTTCAACCTATACCAAATTCAAATGAATTGCACAATTGAGCTTTTATTTAATTGCCAAGACTAAAGATATTTAAAACGCATTTATGCAATCTTCTATATATTGTCCTGATGTGTGATTGCATTATCGACGCTGGATGAGATGCGTGAATGCGTGGGAAGGAGCTAGACCTTGAACGAATCTTCTGTCCCACGGACAACAAAAGCCAAAGACTTTGTTTACCAATCACCGGCTCTTCCTGCAAAGCAGTATGTATGTAGGTACCTACGTTGATAGTAGAATTACATGTTTTTCAGACGCCTAGCGAATGGTATGTTTGCTTGTCTCACATGTCGCAAAAGGCACCTAATGGTCTATTTAGTATTGGTTTTGTAGGCGACGTAAGCCACTAGTAACTACCTATAATAATTTTCCACCTAACTCGACTCATTTATTTTTTGGCAAGAGGAGCTTATTGCTCGTTGGGAGTTCCAGAGGGGAGAAAGGGGGGCTGCCCATGCATGTGTATAAGGTAAGGTAACTATTTATATCTAAGTGCCCGTAGCAAGTTATGAGCTGATTAAGTAGCCATTACTCAACACGAAATAAGGGAATTTCTTATCCTTACTTTACCAATAGTTTCCTACATGATTATTAAAACTCGGAGTCGTAAATAAAATGAAAGTAGAATAATACTATATTGAATATTAATAATATTTTCTAGTTTAAAAGTTATATTTCAGATATGAATTTAAAAATCTTTTTATTTATATCTTGAACAAAAAATATATAGGTATTTAAAGTAAATAAAATGAGACAAAACTCCGACACGAAACTATAAACGATATCTTTTAAAATGTTCGATGTGTTAATATGCCGATTTTAGAGTCATCATATTAATAAAAATAATCAATCATTAATTTCAACAATTAATTGCGAGCAAACATTGCTCATCCACTTTCAAATTTAGTTTTTAGAGTACGTTGTAATTTTCGTTCGTAAATCTAAGTCAAGCGCGGCGGGCACTGTTAGCCAGCCACGTAAAGCCGTGTGCTCTTTATATGCATTATTAATGATATTGCGAACGGTTACATTCGCAAGTAAAAGTTACTACACACATTACCATTGCAATAATAAGCGGGTACGCAAGTTATTCAATGTTATCATTTGTCTAAATGTCTTTATCTTATAATCGCTCGTTTCATGGCCATTCTCAGTTAACAATGACATAACTAACAATGAGCCGGCGGTCGCACTCGGTTGCCCGGAGAGAATCTATCGAAATGGTCATTACCCGCCCAATTTAACATGTAACTTAATTAGCAGGAGTAATAAACTAGTATTGCGCCTCACTCGATTACCCAATCTTTGCATACGGGTCGGCCAATTGAATACAGTGTGTTCAACGATAGATGCGAACGCGATTTTTAATATTCTCATTATGTCAGCAAACTGGTAAGCAAGCGTTGTTACAGTTCTGTTGCATTTTATTATTTTAGTGACCCAATTACTTAATGTTTAAATCCTTGACATTCTTTAAATCGTTACCTTCTCAGCAATATCGGCTAATATAAGTATTTTACATGCAACTGAAAACGTTTACATAGTCATATTTTTTCAACTTCTAAACAATTTTCTAGACTTAATTAATTAATTGGGCTGACATTGAGTTACAACACGCTGGCTAGAGTAGTTAGCTGAATATCCATCTATAGTATAGAAAAATAGATCATAGTGAAGTAATTGGGAACTTAGGAGAAATGTAGGTATTTTCATAATAACCTTATATATCATACATTTCACTGACATAATTAAGAAGACAAGGCACAAATCAAACAGTAACTAGGGGTATACCTTAAATGTATAATTTTGCACTATTAGGCCGTAATTAACACCTGTATTTTCCCGCTACTTAAGTATAGGTAAGTGTTCTTCGAACGGATTTACTATTTTTTTACCCGTAATTTTTTATATACAAGAACCTCTTACTGGTATTCTAATTAATATGCCCTTGGTGGCTTTTTACACAAGAGAGACAAAATAGTCCACTGCTACTAGTCACTATGAGAAGTTTTTAATAGTAGATGAAAACAATTTTTAACTAAACAATCACGAAAGACTCAGACGTAAGGGTGTTCCTGAATGATAGAAGTCAACGTGCAAATCCCAAATAAGGTGAACAGTGAATTCAAAGCTATGTAAGGAGGAGATTCCTCACCGCCAGTCACCTCATTAACGAAAGATTGTCGACTTGAGGTTCACCTCACGTCGCGGCAAGTTCCGAACTGCTTCCTCCACGCGCCAGAGGAGCGGTTGTCGAACCCAGATGTAATCAACTCACGAGAATTGCGACATGACTACCATCATGCGTCGCCCACTTTCTTGAGATGAGACCATCGGGCAAAGATAATGCGTGCGTAATACAATTTTCATATCACAGAATTGTGTTCATATCCGGAAACACTAACAAATAAAAATAATTATACAATGCAGCCCTGCTAATATAGCAGTTCATATAAAACATAACGTACATATCTGATTATGTAGCTATTTGAATTTGTATTTTACATGTGCACATAATATTCTCAACGTATACATTAGTATAATGAATTTTTTTTTTAAGTAAACATTTTTATCTCGATTTAGGTATATACCAAAAAACCGGCCAAATGCGAGACGTTCTCATGCACGAAGGGTTCCATACCATTATCCTGTGAATATTTCAAGTGTCTACTTGTTGCCGTTATTAATATCGAGCAAAAACGGCACTAAAATCACGTTTGTTGTATGGGAGCCCCCTTAAATATTTATTTTAGTTTCATTATTTATTTTTAGAGTGAATTTACAACTTAATATACATATTCTGAGAATTATTTTGTTTTTATAGGGGCAAAAGAAATACATCATTTGTGAACTTCAACTGGCTAGCTATCACGGTTCATGATATACAGCCTGGTAACAGACATACGGCCGGACGGACAGCGGAGTCTTAGTGATAGGGTCCCGTCTTTACCCTATGGTTACGGAACCCTAAAAAGGATAAATTAAAAATAGTCTTTGTAAATATAATATTAATAATAATAAATTGTCCAGACTGACACACAAATGGATGATAATGTAAATTTTCTGTTTATACTGACTAGCGTCCGTCAGTGTATGTTACTGGCGACAATATCCACTATTTAGGCACGTGCACTCATAATATGAAAAAACACACCGCTAATTATTTCGACAACAATATGCAAGTATCAGCTACTATTTGAAAATACTTTATTTTTTAATTTATGTCCGACTAAACGAAACGATTTCGTTACGCCTTTCAGATCTATATCTCTCTACAGTTTTTACTTAATCTAATTAAAAGTACAGTCTGTAAAAAGAAACTAATGTTTTTGTAACATATTTCGAGATAGCATCATCAGGATAATGCCCCGTTCTTTTTATTGTAATCATAATTAGAGGGCGACAAATATCTATCTATGAAATTAAATAATTAGTCTATGAATATGGCTCTATTGTTTATTTCACGTTTGATTTAGTTGTACTCTACGATTGATAATATAATATTAAATATAATAGTGTAAAAGGTACACGTCAACATCTAGGTACCTACCATAAACATTACATTACGCAACCGCACCGTCTCCGCACAAACCCCATGCAGACATGTAAAATCACTTTTACCTTTTTTGTTTTGACGTGGGTACTGGATTTTGACGAATAAAACAATGGCATGCCATAAAAATAAAAGCCTCACGAACTGACGACAGGTGGCTTTAAACGTTTAATGGCTACGATTATTTCGGACAATTTTGCGTAGCCAATGCAATTTTGAATGGCACACGCGAAGGTTTTATTGGGACATAGAACTTTTCATTCAATATTACGCATGTTTTTGCGGTAATATTTTTCAAATGCAGCATAAAAGTAATCTTATCAGTGAAACAACTTCTATATCGGTCAATAATATCAAGTGAAGTATCAACTTGGTTATTTTGTACACCACTTGACAGCGTGATCGAGATGCCCTTTATTCAGAACCAGAATGATTTGATTTGCCTAATTATAAACGACTGGCCCGTTGGTCGAGTGGTCAGAGACCCTGGCCACGAATCCAAGGGTCGCGGGTTCGAATCCCGCTAGGGGCAAATGTTTCGTGTGATGAACATGGACATTTGTACCCGAGTCATGGATGTTTATAAACGTATTTAAGTATGTCTATCCGTTCACCTAGTATCCATAGCACAAGCATAAGCTTAGTTTGGGACTAGGGAATTGGTGTGTCAGTCTGAAGAATTTATTTATTATTTATTTATTTATAAAGAGCATGTTTAATTATGTGATCTACAATGACTACGGCTCGAGATTCTATAACAATAACATTAAACTGTATAAAATTTAACAACATAACAAAATATATCATTTGTTCATACAAAAAGTTTTAGACCAGGTAATTTGGACTACCCTTTGACGCGCATTCCCGTAGCATCGACTATTTTAATTGTGGCGTTGAGGGCAACGAGTCAGGCCTGCGCAGACTGGTCTCAGCGTCGTTCTACGTTCACATAGCCTTGCGCTGGGCGACCTTACCTCAGTGAAATTGAACGGGTACCACGCACCTACATACCAGTCTCGTTACTTGCAAGGAGAGAATGGCGCATAATGTATATTTCCTCAGTAAAATAGTTTCCATTAGCACTTATATCTGGGATGTAGCTTATGACAACTTGAAACGTATTGATCTGTAGATGATGTAGTATTAAAATTCTACCGAATAAGTTGATTGAATTCAACTACATAATATATCATGTTATCTTTATGATAGATAAAAATATCTTAGCCAATGCTATCTAATCTATCGAAATTCACAGGAAAATATTTATTAGTATCTATGTGACAAAAATTAAAAATATCTATTGCCACTACGATATGTGTAGAATCTACTTAAACTGAAACCTTTCATTTATCATCATCTTCCTAGCGTTATGTCCCGTGCTTAGACGGGGTCCGCTTAGACAATGATCCAGGATGTAGCGAGTCTGGTAATTACATTGAAGCGACTGCCGATCTGACCTTCATAACCCAAAGACAGGGCAACCAGTCAATTTTTGGACCATGGTTACAAATCCAAAGTTGTTTGAATTTGCAGGTTTCATCACGATGTTTTCCCTCATCGTCGTCGTACATAGATTTGAAAAATCCAGAGGTACATGCTCGCGTTGGAACCCACACTCTTCGGTTAAGAAGCACGTATCTTAACCAATCCATTGAGCTACCACCGCTCTCCTTAAACTGAAACCTTTCATTATTACTTATTATTTAGTAAATGAATCGCTGTTATCCCTAGGCGGATTCCACGTGCCGACGCGGGCACAAGAAATTGCACGGAAGCAGAATACTTCCGACTTCGGTAATTGGATTTGTGGCCAATAACGTCCATGATATAAATCATTACCTTTTACACTGTACCTTCAGCTACCTACACCTACGATAATTATGGCCATGCGAGCTTGGAAAGCCTCCACATAATTTCTGACAAAGTTAAACAACATTATATTTAATACATGTATTTTTTTTAAATAAATTTTTAATATTTTACATTTTCAATGTAAATTTGTGTGGTGTAAATAAAATACTGTCATGATTTTAATCTATCAAAAACAACATTATTGATCATTGTTTACCGTTCCTTTAGATAGATAGCAAATATTACTTTGATTATAGGATTAATTTGATATTATGGTAGCGTCTAGACATTCTTGTTCATTAAAGTATTGTATTAAAACCGGAACTCAGTGTCCATTTAGGTGATATTTCAACGATCTTGGCCGTGATTCCATCCACGGTTATGCAATAGTCGGTACATTCTACCAGTTCTGTTTAGTTAGTAAGGTTGTATCTACGGCAGGCGATCTGCCCATCGCTAATGGATGAAGGCGATCTCTTAGATAGTATTGTTATGTGGAGCGCTCGACCGCCGGTGCAGCGCGCAGCGAGAGCGATCTGTCGGCCGTGGCGAAAGTGATCGTCATCTCGCGTTGCCTCATCGATCTGCACTTGTGGAATCAGCACGCGTAATACACCCACGCTCCGATTTTCGCTGACAATTTCTCACGACCACATCGCATTTGCAACTATCGCAATCAACATTTCTTGTTTTGCAGCCATCTATTAAGTTCTCACGCACCTTCTTTGCCGCTTTGCAACTGTGTCGAATATATTGATAGGCTATGCAAATGCAATATCAGAAGTTACGAAATGAATTACAAAAAACAGAGTTAAAATCGCGCGCATACATTAAAGTTTCATCAAAACCAGCGCGGCACTCCAACGCGAAGGCTTTGAAATGCTAATTTTAATACCTACCTACACTATAAGAAGTTGGGAATGCAGTGATGAAATGCATACAATAGATGAGTCAGTGTTCCTTGTCTCGCGCGATGACAAAGCTTGTAGGCGCAGCAGCTGTCTTTCTGCTGACTCATGGCGTACCCACCGAGTACCGACTCTCTACGTGCCGCGATGTAACTAAATTTCGTAACATATTATCTGTAAAGAGATCTTAAAGCTCGTTTCTTTTGTTACAGATGTTTACTGGTCTGCGCATTTTACGGGACAAATGCCGATGTAGATATCATCACAGAGCCTCGAAAAGGACAAGAATATGTCCTAGTAAGCTCGGGCCAACAAACTCCTTTAAGAAATTTTGAAACCTCCCACAAGATACCTGATAAACATCCGCATCATCGGATAATCAAACCCGATGATGAAAAGGTTCCAAAGAAGACACATAGTGCAAAGATAAGACAACCATCTGAAGGTATTGTCTCTATCGAAGAAGACAAAAAACCTGTCTTTAAGAAGGGACAAAAACTTAAGGCATCAGAGTCCATCGAAATTGACGTTCCAGTTTCCAAACTTGAAGATATCAAAATAAAAGAATACGTGAAAGATGTTGAGACTAACCCTAAAATGGCAGTCGCTCTTGAAGCGATGTCCGAGTCCGGGAAACTGACAAGCGATGCGGGCACGACTACCCAGAAACCTGTTCTGACCACAGCTCCTCCTGCCACCACAAAGGCTTACGACTACATTCCTATAAATTTTGACACTATTGATGACATCAACAGCGGCCTCCTGTCGTCCAATGCGCAGCTCGAGACTGCTGGCTCAGAGCAGAAGCAGCACTCACGTATTCAAATAAAAAAAGGACCTAATGGCCAAGATTACGAATACGAGTACATTTATTACTACTACGACGATGATGAAGATGGCAAAAAGGAAGGAAAGGAAAAGACCCCATCGACAACAGCGTCGTCCGTACACAATTCTCACGACGGCCCACAAAAGGTTGAAGCTGAAAACCAAATTGCAAAAGAGAATAAGAGCAGAAACAGATACAGCACGATCGACCGGTCCAGTGCCACCACGGCATCTACTCCCGAAACCAACGAAATCCTACCTGCTGCCAGCAGGAGCCGTCAGCGTGGACGTACGCTTGCCCCAGCTCCGGTCGAAGAAGAAATAGAAGAAGACAGGTAATTTTTTATCACACATTATTTTTTATTTAAAGTATTTACGTTTTATATAAATTAAAAATATATTCGAATATCTCAGATTACCATCGAGTACTCGTTTCCCCCCACGCGGCCGACACCTGACTACTGCCAGCCCCACTACTACTGCTCCGGAAGCTTCTTCAGAAACGGTGAAACACCGCGGACGACCACAGATTGACAACATCGCTGACGAATCCAGTGGACAAACCAGAAGTAGAACCCGTGCACATATCAGGTACCAATTTTTTTTAAATATATAAGTGAACTTATAAAGCTTCAGATCTTTTAAATTCCAATAATCACTTTTTGTATTCCAGACGCCCTAGTTCCGAGTTGGTAGACTTGGACAGTTTTAAGACCCACTCAGGAGATATTTCATCTCAATACAAGGAATTACCCACCAGATATTCGTCAGAATCGAAAACCACCACAGAAGTCGCTGAGCCTGAGGAGTCGGAAGAGTCTGTTAGAGAGGACCAACGTTTATCATCTGGCATCAAGTACCAGGAGGTCGAAGATGACTCAAAGCTCCCATCCGACTACAAGCAGACGACAACATACGAGCAGGACACCACTGAGTACACCACAATGACTGCTATGGAGAAGGTCGCGCTCGATCTGTACGCTTACCTAGCTGGGGAGAACCTGAACAATGAGATAAACCCGACGAATGATTTGCTAAGCTTCGACGGGACGACCACTGTGGATGACGAGTCTTGGACGACGGAGGCGCTGAGCACGACGGAGGAGGCGACCACACCCACGACGACCACTACGACCACAACCACCACCACAACCACCACCACGCCAGTGCCTACTACCACCACCACAGCCGCGCCTTCCACTCGCCCGTCAAGGTTCAAGGGCCGCCCCGGCGCTCGAGCCCGCCTCTCCACCACTTCCACAGCTGCCACTGAAGCCCCACAGGAGACCTCCACCAGAACGAGAGGTAAATGCAGGAATGATATTACAGCGTCCTAATTCAATTTATAAGAAAAACATACCGCAACTAATCTGATCGATTGTATAGATATTTAATTGATTTCAAGAAAGAGAAATTTATAAAAGCGGTAGTTTTCCTTTTCATAAATTGGATTAAGATATAATTATGGACCTGTCTTACAATTCAACTAAACCATGTGTCGGTTGAATGTAACGCAACCGTAATAAAATATCATTGAAAGTCGTTATGTAATTACGCCTCCATTGTATACTTACTGTACATATGATGTTCGCACAGACAGTCTAATTAATGTTTATCGTGAAATTAACACAATCTGAGCTTGTGAATTTTAAGGGAATAAACTTATTGTTTTTTTTGTTAATGCCAAATTTAAAGCTAAAAGACGACAGGGGTTTGATTCGTAGTATGTTAAATACGAACTTTCTCACAAAAACTGTCTATGTGATTATCATTATGGCCAGATGTAATATTTTTACCCGTGTGGTTTAGTTAAATATTTGTAAAGAAATAGTATTGACTATAAACGACTGCCTACCAGACTAGTTTTATCTTTATGCAGGAGCTATAATTTGCATTGCGAAAACGATATTTAAATTATTCATGTTGCCTTGCGATTGCTTTTATAGTGAAAACGTATTGCTCTTACATGCGAATGACAATATGACTCAAGTGTGCGCATTTAGTTTCAAATGTTTTATTTTATTGATATATTCGATTGCTGTTTGACCGTAAACTGTTAAATACGAGTTACAAGGGCGTTTCCAGCTCAATCGGCAATTTGTGCAAACGCAATACTCGAAAAAAGATTGCGTATAAAATACTGTTCAGACTTGAATATATCGTGATAAATATCTAAGCAATAGAAAGTGTGTGATTTGGTTTTGAGTCGACATGTTCAAGTGATTAAAGAATAAAATACTTTCTTCATTGATTGCTCTATACCGAACGTGTAACGTCGTATGCTAAAAGGTTGCGGTCAGACATAAATAATGCTAACAGTTAATCAATCTGCGTATTGTGTAATTGCAATAAAGGAGTGTTTGTGGTCAGGTCGGTTCAGCAAGCCCGGCGTGCGCAAGAGCACAGCAGTGCCGCTAGACGCGCCCGCCCCCGCCCCCGCGCCCTCGCCCGCCGCTGACAAACCCGCCACCCAGCCCAAGGTAGGCATACGACAAATCCTGTCGAACCACCTAAACAACTTGCCTGTCGCTGCAACAACCCTCCTTGCCTCTTGTTATAGCTTTACATTTTAAAGACATTGCGAAGTGTTCTCGCAGAAAATATGTCACGCAATACTGGAAATGATATCGACTTCATTCAACACTTAATTTGATTCGTCAACATTTAAGTTCAACGCCAGATATATTTTGTATAACCCATGAAAGCTCACCCACACTCTTCATCACAACCTTCGAAGTAGTGAGAATGAGCTTTCCTGAAATTACAAGGGCGGATTGTTTTTTAAAGATTTTATTTTGTTGCGCGTTGCAAACAGATTTGCGTGTCTACTATCGCGAGAATGTTAGAACAAGTTTTTAAGGTAGGCCCCACTTATATCCTTAGTTGTCCCACCGCATTTTCCCCAGGGGTCCCCGCCCTAACACGTGTTATGAAATCTTCCAGTCCAGCACCCACTACTAACCTATTATGCAATCTAGTTTAAGTTCCTGTAAAGCGATGTGCTGCAGCGACGGATCCTATTTGCAATGCGAATTCATTTGTTAGATAATAAACAACACTAAAACGAACTCATACGTTTTTTTTTAGAAAGTCTCAGACTATTCTACGAGTTAGCGTTCTGTGTGCTGTTTTATCGTCCTATAAATAAGTATACGTGTATGCTAAAATAATATATATACACTCTTCAAGCATGTTTCTTGAAGGATTTTAATAAACACAAGCGATATTGTGAGAGATTTAGTTTTGATCAGGTATTTGATTCTCCATTTTATGCTCTAGCAAGCATTTAGCCAGTGTGGAAGGTTTTTCCACGATGTTTTCTTTCACCGAGGTATTATGTAGATGGATGAAACAGCACTGTGTGCATCGTCCAATATTGTATTACGTTAAATAACCGCGTTACATAAAGCGATTTGATGATGTCAGATTGTAGTTTAGCCTAGAGTATAGATTTCGTTAGGTAGATTTTAATTTAATTGAGATGGCAAATACAAAAGTTACTCTAGAAGAAACTTTTATATTTCTATAGATGTAACCTGTAGTGACCTCAAGGGTATTTGTGAGTCAACAAAGGACTCGATATAAAGTAACTAAATAAGAGTAAAAATTGACTAAATTACATCTTGCCAGTTTTATAGAAAGAAAGTTTCTCTAATCATATGAAATGGCGAATCAAAAGAATTAATTCAACATTTTCCGTCAGAAACAGGCTTACATACAGTATCGCAATAATAACATCTCTTAAACGTAATGTAATTGTTTTTTTATCGCGTCTGAGGAAAGTGAATAAACAAACGTTCAGTTTAATTTTACTTTAGTCACGACAACATTACAAATGAGTGAACATGGATCTTCGAGATCAATTAAAACGCTACAAGCGCGTCGAGACATTAATACGGCTAATGAACACTATTTATGAAAACGTGTGTAACGGACTTTAAACTTAAGTTGATACATTTTTAAATATCAATAAATAAAGAATATAGCTATGTAGTAAATCGCGGAACATACATGGGGCTGATTCTGGTAGCCCACGACATGCCGGACCAATTTTTTTTTGTGACGTCAATTCCCCGGCCACCCGGGTGCGGGTGGTATATGCACGTATATACGTGATTGTTTTTTTTTCAGCGTATACTAGTATGTAGAAAAGGCATTGGCTGTCAGCTCAAAAGACGGTTTCGTTGTTGCAGGCATTTGGCCGCAGAGGACTGTACGCCAGCCGCACGCGGCCAAGCTCCACCACGGCTGCGCCGGCGCAGGAGGACGCCGCCGCTGCTCCCGAAACGCCAGCTCCTAGGTAATATTCGCAGTTATCAAGCAGTATATGCAGGATGACTCTTTGCCAACAATATGATTAGTAGTCAAGGATTATGCAGAAGAATTTACCAAACATTCCTGCGCTGAACCTACTTTAATGACAAAAAGATGTTGGACGCCTCCTAATCAGAAAAATTTTTTACAGTGTTACCGTCAGAATGAAGTTAATGTAGATTGGATTGAATACGTGAAATGGATTTTTGCTTAGAAGTAATTTAGTCCAAATTACATGCATCACGCGCTTAATTCGCGAAGGAGTAGGCAGAGTCAAAGGGGTAGCAAGGCCCTTTAACCACATCCAACTAAAATTTAAAGTGGGCTAGGTTGGTTGGCCCAATTTGCTTATAAAATAAATAAATATTCGAGTCACAATATTAGATACATATCGGTCACTCGAAAAAGCCTTTGGATTGTATTTCAATTTCTAAACTAGTGCTAATTTGAAGCCCATCTCGTAACACTACGTGATGACGTAAACGCTATGAGAGAAATCATCAGTGTGGAAAATGTTCCATGCAGATATCTATAATGTCTACTTAGTACAAGCACATGATACGAATTTGTCTTTGCCTTATCTAAAAGTCTAATTATATAGACAGTCCCCTAAATGTAATAAATAACCTGATTGTCATAATGTATAACTCTTGTTGAACTTGTCGAGCGCCTGTTGATGAATTGTGTCCACGTTATAGGCCCCGCCTGCGCCCAACCCTGAGGAGGACCACCACCACCACCACCACCAGCGCCCCTGCTGAAGACGAGCCCGCGGCCAACGCGAGCTCTGAGGAGACTGCAGAGACCACGCCCGCACCATCCAGAACCATTGGGTAAGGAACTACTTTTTGTAGCGATAACGCACGCTGTTGGTGGGATAAATGTGCATGCTTCCTCAGGGCTGTCCAAATAAGCCAAGCCCGTTCTAGCCAAGATGGGATTGTTAGGATGGTCCTGCATCGCCTTTGACCAAGTCCAAATAAAGCCATTTGAGTGGCACATTTTTCGCTTTCAAATCGATCCTACGCACCTTGCCATTCCCTGATCTTCGTGACGGTGCTTAGGTTATTCTGAAAACAGGTGACGCCTAATACTAGTATCAATGAGTATATCGTAGAAAGGATACCGTTTGTTAACTTGCTATTCAAAATATGACTTTAAACTACGAGGATTCAATTTATAACCTACAGAAAAGGATTAAAGAAATCTAACATTTCAATAAATAATGCGTTAGAAATATGTACATTCAATAAGTAAAAATATTTAAAGAATTAACACGACCAATGGGCGGTATTCGACCACTGAGCGACCACTAGTACTGATAATTATGAATATTAAATTAGTACCTAGGTAGTCGATGTTATAAAACGAGCACCTAATGTTAAAATATTCCGTCAGTCATACAGAGATGACGGGATGCTTTCTAATTACAGCTGAGTATTGCAACTACTCGATATGAGTAATTGTTTCCCCGGTGTTGCCCGGATCCTGTTTAAGAGAAAACTTGCCCAAGCAGTCGGCTCATACGATGACACTCCAAACAAATTGTCATAAGCAGACGTGTTATTTTGATGCTTCAGCGACAAACTACTTGTACATTATTGGCTACAGCAAGCTTTCAGAGAAAGTAAATATCATCAAACCGCAACTATCCATTAGAATAAAAGTATTGATCCATTAGAATAAAGAAATATTTAAAATTATATAATATTTATATGGATTTGGCAGTTTAATCAAGTAGGACTTGACTTCATTTACATTAAGTGTAACAATCTTAGGTACAGATTAACGGAGTTGAATTGTGTCTGTAACGTCAAATTAACAGCTTATCATTAAAATTGTACGAACGTAGTTTTTGCCTATCTGTCTTGTCTGTTTGTTCTCCTCCGGTAAGGTTGAACTGATTTATAGGGATTTTTACTGGCAAATAGCTGGTGTTTCAATAGGTAACTTAGGCTACTTTAGTTTTAGCAAAGAATAATTATATATTTGGTGAATTCCGCATGAACGTAGTCGCGGACAACAGCTATCAATTTATAAAAGTACGTAGAACCTGCTTAAGTTACGCTTGATTCATATTTTTTACGGGTATTATAATTAATTACGTATGTATGATAAACATAAACAAAATGTTTTTGTGTCACCTCACAATATAGACAGTTAGGGTTGCCAGGTCGCCAAACCTAGTAACCGGATAGACCAGTCAGTTTGGCCGGACATTTTGGTAAAAAGGCCGGACACCATTCATTATTGACGGACTGCGGGAGCGATCGACGGTACAGTCGGAGAGTCGGTACAGTCTTGCCTGCGTTCTATCACGCTCGGTACACGCTCGTTTGCGAAATGTAAAAAGCCTAACAAAAGCCGGACACCGTTTATTTTAGCTGTACAAGCAATCAAAAAGCCTAACTGCCCGACTTTATCCGGACGCCTGGCAACGCTATACACAGTAATCAAGTATCTATATTTTTGTTTGACTCGATCACACAGAAATAAAGGTAAATCAGTAACTAAACTACTGAATATAGTCGACTGAATTAAACTCTACGATATTCCATAAATAACATATTTGTTCCAGCCGCGCCAGGCCTGGACTGAGGCCCGCAGCCCTCCGCCCAGGACCCCGGCTGAACCTGCGCGCCAGCCCGCGCCTGAAGCCCGTCGCCACGGCCACGGAGGCCCCCTCTGAGTCTTCAGCAGAGACCTCCGCGCCTGACGCACCTTCCACCGATGCTGACGTCGAGGTATACTTCCAATCCTAACTAAAAGTACATGCATAAAACAAAGTTAGGTTATGAACACCATTAAGAACTCAAGATTAGCTGGACCGAGTCCCGAAAAGAAGGATAACTTATAGATATGGGAAAAAAATATGAAAATAATCACTTACATATATACCTCTTTTTTTTATTTGGCCAACGGAATGCGTTACGCACCGTCTCGCTGAAACCGGTGGTATAATCAGCGCTCTCTAGGCAGAGAGCGCCATTTCCCTAGCAGGGGTAGGCACCCCTGCTAGGGAAATGGCGTGAAGCTAGTTAGTTATATATCTTGTATGAAACGGATCTTTTTATTATATTTGAGAACAGGGCGGTACGAACGATGTTCGCTGTTACTGTAGTCATCTATTAAATGTGAAAGTTTGTTGTTCCTTACGTAATCACGCTCGTAAGTAATTAGTAGCGTCACTTATTTAGATATCGATCTAATTTAACAAAAGATAGTTTTATCCCAATTTGTTTGTTTTCTCGTGGAATTTAAGTAGGAATAACACATTGCTTGGTTTTGATGTCTACGCAGAATAAGTCGCGGGCTGAAGCTAGCCCCGAGGCACGGGGGTGATTAAGCCGCCAACTTCCTAACTTTGGACTGTTACTGAGTAATATCAATATTGAAATGACCAGCCACAAATTTTTGAGGACCCGGGATTTGAACCTGGGACCTCCTGATCCTTAGGTGGCGCATGCTACCACTAGACCAACGTATATAAATGTAGTCAAATTGTAAGCAGTATGTTTCGACGCTTCACAATATCTCGACAGTTTACAATCTACTGAGATAGATTTAAATTTTACGGGTACATATATTTAAGGGTAGAGTCTATTAAGTATTGTGAGACACTTTATTAACCGGCATAAAAACTAATTTTAATCCAGAAAAAAGAATAATCTCTCTCACTCAATTTTTCTTTCCTAACGGATAAAATATATATGTCGGTAGGTATATATATTTTTTTAAATACATTTTTTTATACCGTCCGCTATTATCTCTTGAAACGACCTTGTATGAATAGCGTGTGAATACAAATGGATTGTGACATAAAAATAGTCACGCAGCATTCAGCATTCAATGATCAAAGTAGATAGTCATGCAATTGATCAATAAAATAGTTTCACATAAAATAAAACAATATTTAGCGTTCTCGAAATATTACCGAGTAAGGCAAACATTATGAGGGGCTTTAACAATAATATTTAAACGATGAAGTGGAGTGACATAATTGCCCAAAGACCAATTAATTAATTGGGCGAAACTGTCAAGCATATGGTGAAAATGAAGGCTACAGGGATGATTGTACACGTGAGTTCTCCGCTTTAAGATTCTAATAATCTTTAAAATATTCGGAGACCCAAGGTTAAGGAGAGTTTTAGTAGTTTTCGTAACATTTTTTACCTACTTATGAAGCAGGTTAACATACATATAGTGCTTAACACTTAAATAGCTGCACAGTTTCCAAAGTCCTTCGCCACATAGGTATATGGTTAACTAAGCCCTAATCCACGTTCTTTGTTTTCCATCTTGCTTAATGATAGGGTTGCCACCCGTCCGGATATCCCCGGATTTGTCCTAGTTTAGAGGGCATCCGGGGAGCGTTCAGGCGGGGATTTATTTGTAGTCCGGGTTTAAAAATTTAAAGTGATGGGCTGCCCACGACCCATGCACTGTGCCCGCACGCCGCGATCAACCGACCAACCGACACGCTAAATTCACCATTATTTTCAACTATTTTATTACACTGATGTCCGGGGCCTGGGCTCTAAAATCCGGGGATTTCACTCGTTTTGTCCTGGTTGCCAAATGTTAGAGATGGCAACCCTACTTAATGATGATATTGGAAATTTAGTATCTATGCAACTTCTAATAAGTAGTTTTCTGATTTTATCGCATTAAGGGCTAATTTTCAAATAGTCACATGAAAACTAATCGACCGATAAATAATAAAGATGCAAATTAGTGGATGCCATTCGGTATTTTTCTTGGAAAAGAAGCGATGACATTTTTCAATCATCCGTAAATGTATTTTTTTCAACTGTTATTTTTATCGAACCGTTGTAGAATCAGCCCTTGGAAGTAAGTATGATTTAACCGTTCTTACTGAATGACGCAGGGATCTTCACCCACTCCCGCGGCGGAGACCAACCCTCGCCTGCGACTGCGCAACAGACTGCAGGTTTCGCCCACTCCCAAGCCCAAGGTAGCCGTCACGCCACTCGCGCGCCGCCCCAACCCGCTGCTCAAGAGGAAACAACCCGCCACTGAGGTAAATTAAACAATACATGTGAAGGGACTTAAGTAAGTGACCTTCACTCTAAAATTACATAGTCCGTCCAGTGTAGATTCGTATATAAATGACACGCAGTTGTAGGACTATGTTGTAGTCACTGCCTCTTCGAGCTTGGTGTAACCCGGGTACAAGATCCAAATTTCCCGTAATTTTGGTGGATTTTACCAAATGTTCAATAACTAAACTGACAGTTACGAAGGTAACACTTTCATATGTGCGGCAATTGATTGATTGAAATAAAAGCAGTTTAATTAATTTGACATGTTGATTATTCCTAACATGAACTTACAGGCCACAACCGAAGCAGCAAAGAAGACTTCGACAGAGACAACAGAAGAGGAGAGCACCAGCGAGGAGAAGAGCGAGACGGAGACAGAGGCGGCACCTGCAGAGACGACGCCGGCGCCGCCGCTGCGCGGTCTCGACGCTCTATTCGCGCGCCGCCGCGCTGCCGGCGGCATCGGCGCGCGGCCCTCCCGGCCCGCGCGGGGCGCCCGATTCTCGCCTAAATAGTACTGCAATACCCCAACTTCAGCGGCGTAGCGTGACTCAGGCGGACCGACCCCGGCCGCGGGGAACCTGGGTGCGGCTAAATTTTATGCTGATGACCCAAAAGTAATCATGGTGATTTTCGTATCAAAATAAGGTGCCGCAAGAATACAGAGTAGTTACAGCCTTGCTCTCTTCCCGTACGGCAAAAATCTACGCTACGCCACTGCCCAACTTACTGGTTCAAACATAAATGACATGCCATTGTACATAATGACGGAGCGTCCTTTTTTCAACCCCTTTTTTCAACAACATCAATGCTCAGTTAGAGTACTGCAGGTACTGGCCAGGAATTGGACGTAAATTTGTCACAATCAGCAGGCCGATCTATCGAGCAATCACTTGTAAAGCCGCGCGAAAAACTGTTTTAACATAGCTACTAGCCGTTTAGATTATGTGTTAATCTTACATAGATTCTGGAAATATTTATAAAAAAATGCGTTCCTATAGATAAGGTGCGGTAGTTTTGCATTCGCTATGTACAGTGAGCATGTTAATCATTTTAGTCAATTTACTCCCCAAATTGTCTAGACTTTAGTGTCACTTTACTATCTAGTACTTTCCGAGATTTTTTTCCATAGTTTACAGTATCTGTAATTAATTAGGAATATATTCTGTAAGTGTCTTTTTTTCCACGATTATTTTCCATCTTTGTGTTTTAGGAACGTCCTGCGCTTACCCGAGGACATTAATGACTTTAAATTTATTTTTAATGTACATATTAGTAGTTAATGTTTGTTACAATTACGTTTCTGAGGTTCGCTTATAGTAGCCGATTCATGGATAGACCGCCGTCCACAGCAATGATCCTGCACCAAAGTTTCACGCGCGGCTCCTGCGCACGCCGCGTCGGTATCTTTATTTGTAGACCAATGGATAGTAATACAAAAATGTTTTTGTTACTTAGTGCTTTTTAGAGCTTCAATTCATGTCCTTTCAAGTTTGCTTCATTAAGTTCGGCGATAAGAATCTCAATTTCATCTTGAAGTCACCAAAATACCTTAGAATTTGCTAAATTTATCTGGCATTTGACCGCCCGGTCGAACATTAGGGTACATTTAGACTTTATTTTTGGTAATATTTAGATACGAATTAAAAATTATACTCATTTTTTTTCTATTTATTCTGCTAAGAGGAACTTGTAGGGCTAAGTGACGGAGTGGATTCTAGTAGTTCCATCACCGACCAACGATAGGACTGTCAGCCGAAGCACTGATCGCTAGTGCCATCGTGATATGTGTTGTATCTTTCGTAAGTGTGATAATAAATATAATATTAAGATATATTTGTCATCGTTATTTTATTTGCCCTTTCTCTTTTACCTATATTTCTTACGATTAAATATTCTATATGGTACATACGACGGTTTAGTAATACTGATAGATTACTATATGTTATAATCACTGGTCACAATGCATAGGTCGTTTAGTTGGTAAGTATATTAAATCAACACAGTTCAAGCATCAAAATGTCTCAACCACAAGGTTATTCGGCGATAGCGCTATATAAAGTTATATAGATAGTAGCGTAGATAGATAACTTCACAGTATGGCTGATAAAAAAATCATATTTTTAAATCTTGTTGCCAAGAACTCATCAGTCTGTTACATACAACATCATATAAGTGACGTCAATTTGATGACACATGATGTAGCAGTCCGATATTTTAAAATCATATAGACGACCGCCACTGGGCCTTATGTCCCGTGCTTAGTCAGGGTCAACCACGATCCAGGATTTAGCGAATCTGGTAGTTACATTGAAACGACTACCAATATGACCTTTGTAATCCTTAGATAGGGGTATCAGACCATTTAGATTAAGGTAACACATCCATAATTGTTTGAATATGCAGGTTCCATTACGATGTTTTCCCTCACTGTCAAGTCAGTGTTGAAAATACGGGCATAGATTTGAAATATCCTAAGATAGGTTCCCGAATTTAAACCCAGACCCCTCGGATATGAGGTGCGTGTCCTTACCAATGAGTTACCAGATCTTGCTAAACTTTCCTGGGCTTGCAATAATTTTACGCCTTAAAAAAGAGAACTTATCCGCAAGGTCCATAGGATTTATAGGTAATTAGAGAGTTTAATGAAACAATCATTAACAATAAAAACTCGTAACAGAGACTGTAAGATGATAACTTAAAAACCTTGAGCTGGTTTCGACCTGATCGCGGCGGGCGCAAAACCGGTCTGGAACCAGTAACGATAGGCCAAGTGATATGACACACCAGATACATTTCCAAACTATCGCAATGGATTTGGCATTGTCGTAATGATCACCTAATATCGGAACTAGTTAGATCTGATTTGTATACAATTTGGATAGTAATATTTGTTATCTGCCCGGTCACCATCAGCCTTAAAAAACTATGACTATGGCAGGAAATCACATATTGTACCTACCAATATTAACGCTTGGGATTCTTATATTGAATGTATCTTATCCCTGCATACTTTCTAAATGAGTGATTTAGTAAGTATTTACTTTTTTACGAAAATAAATATAAGTAACTTAAGTTACGCTTTGTAACACTGCCTATGAGGTGGTTAAAATATTTTATAGTTCTCATCTCTATCTATACATATAATAAAATTGTAACTGGTCCCAGTCTGTATATGTGAGATATTTAGTTAAAACTATTATATTGAACTTTATGAACGAAACAGGACCCGAAACAATGATTTTTAGAATTTTTGTCTGCTTGCCACCAGCCATTTGTCACTACTTTTTCACAATTTTCTATCTAACGCAGCCCAGTTTATTTTTGGCTGAATGTGGTTAAATGGGCCTGCTGCCCCTTTGACTCTGCCTACCCCTTCGGGAATTACGGGCGTGATGTTATGATGATATGATATATTGAAGATCCCTATGATCCCTAATAATAAAAATCAGCTCCTAACCGATATCGGTCATGACGGCCAATCTCACCGAGGATTAGCCAACTGCGCAGGAGATATTATAGTGCACAAGTGTGTACGCAAACACTCGTGCATTCTTTATTCCTTCACTTTCATAGTCCGGTGAGATGGCAATTCGACATGACCGGTGAGAGGTCTGGTGCAGGACCAACGGATTAACGTGTTTTCCGAGTCACGGGGGTGATTTAACCGCCAACTTCCTAACTCCGGAACGTTACGTTTGCCTGACCCGGGATTTGAACACGAGACCTCTTGGCCCTTAGGCGGCGCATGCTACCACTAGACCAACAAGGCAGTCTATAAAAGCCTACCGAAGTATAGAAATGCACCAGATTAATGGTGGAAACCGGCTTTATTTAATCAAGTAATCGCAACAAACTACATACATGAACCTATATAATACACTAAAGCATGTGTACTAGATTATTTTATAAATGTTTTGTGTCTCTCTAAGTAAAAGTATTATGTATTTTATTTGAATGTATGTTCAATTTATAACTTAATCCTATAAGGACTTTGATAGAAAATACCTACCGATTTTATAATGAGACAGTAGATAGGTATAATATTGATAAGGCTGTATTGTGCTCCTTTTAATATGATTTATTATATCTCACCGCAAAATCACGGGACAAGCCCGGCTTGCACAGGTGCATGTTGGACACATTCCAACATGTAGACGCCTGTTATGAGTTTGTTTAAATGTGTGATGGAATATACCGGCCCATATTGCCCTTAGATGAATGAAGTACATTACGCTTTTTTTACATCGGGGAATCCCTCCAGATTCCTGTTTGCCTCCGGAGGAGCAGAGCAGGATATGTCTGACTTGTGCGAACTAAGCCCCCATGGTAGCCCGTGGTCAGCGCCCTGTTGAAGAACCCCACGGGATGGAACCGGCCAGTTAAGTACCTATAGTCCTCTAAAAGCAACAACCGGCTGTGAATTGCGAAGGCAGACTTAACTACTTGTATATGTTCTGGATGTTAATATCCAATTTTTCAATTATCACTTTAAGAAGATATTTTGTTTATGTTTGTTTGTTATATTTGTAATAGCACTGTTGATTCTGATACCCGCAATACAAGTATTGCGGGTATCAGACTCATCAGTAGTAGCTTAAGTAATTGTGCTTACGCTATTTACCTACCTCGGAGTCAGGTAAATATATGTGATGTACCCAGTCTGATATTAAATTTATGAAAAAAAAAAAACAAAACAAAAATACAATAGAAAAAAGGAATAGGAAAATAATTAAGACGAAAAAAAAGTGCTTAATAAAACAAGAGAGATAGATAAACATTGATAGAATTTACAGTAACCTACTACGGATAGCAATGATAACCTAAAACCAGCGGGAAAGAACATGTGACTGTAAATGTATTTTGATCTCTTGACACGGTGATGAAAAGTGAAGATGGAGACAATATATGTTGTTTTTAAATCATCTATTTACAATAGATGACGTAACGACTGTGGGTTAACGAACACTGTGTCATTGTGGCAATGCTCAGGATGCTCGCCACAGAATATCAGATAAGACAGTAGGTAACGAAAACATAACTAAAAACTAACAGAAGAAAGGATACTAACGTGGTTTTTCATACAATCACGATAGAAATAGGTATTTTTATTCATGTGGGCCTTACAAAAGCGCTTAATAGTAGTACAGGCACATGAAATACTACCTACACTATCTAAATCTTATCTTATAATGTATTAATCATATTTTTTAAAATATGTGTTACAAGTATAATAAACTCATTGATGTTCTCCGTCTTAGTTGACTGTAAGTCGTTTTACTACAAGAATTGGGAGGTATGAAATATAAAGAAAAAGGATACAAATATTTAGATAGTTTTTGTGCTAGACAAATATCATAAATGATGTACCATTTATAATATAAACGGGTACGGACCACGGATCAGTAAAAATCGCATTATCGTTTTATGGGATACATTTATCTATTTTTCTTAATTAGTTTTAGGCAGTTTTATTTTTATGAATGTAGCACTGAGATAATTTACGTGTTGTTTCTAGTTTTATATAAGCAAGAGTTTTGTGCACACACCAGAATTCTAATAAAGGCGTTTCATTTGGTAGGTGTACCAAGTAAAGAACACTTCTTCAAACAAGCACCTGTGCCTACCATAAGTGTTAACCTTTAAAACTTATTCACTTAAGACATTCTACACTGCCTGCAGGTAGGTGTGGGTAATTGTTAAATCTGTCGCACTTACTTTTTGCAAACCACTTAGAATGGTTTTAGGTACCTATTAAAATGTTAAATTGAAGTTGTCCTTCTATTACTCTATGGAGCTGTTTAGGTACCGTTGCTTTTATTACTGATTCATTTTGATTCTTACGGCTTTAGCGATAAGAACGTATGTTTTTCATCAATTCGTTCGATAATGCATGTGGTCAGAGACGCGGGCGCCCTGTTTACCGGTGAATAAAGCAGGCAATCGTCAGTCGCTATCAATTCGCTGGCGCGTGCACACGGACAAACCAGGAGAAATATATGTAAGTGCCTGTAGTTTCATATATCGACGACAATCATGCACATATGATCATCTGTACATTTAATTTCTAAGACATAGTAGTATTTTGTAGAAACTTCATTATTTATTATTCTATTGAATCAGATAAATCATTAGAAGGTAATCAGAGAAAATATGATCAGATAGGTAGTGAAATGCGCTTTTGATTTTAACATGTGGTTATACATATGATAGAAGTCATGAACTAAATAAGTACAATTACTTATTTAGTACTACAATTTAAGTAACAAAATGTTACTTCAATAAGTCTTTGATATATAACAGAGCAAAAACTTAAATTACATCTTTAAAATTTGTCTTTTGTGTTTTAGTCAGTCGAGAATCTCAACCGGTTTTTATTAAGCCGTGCAAAACAGGAATCTCGCACGAGTAATTCGAAGATTGCTTTGTACATTCTGGTTAAGAATGACTATAACAGGTAGGCACTGCCAAGTTATATGTACCCTAAACTAGATCAATGTAATACAATCTAAAATCTTGGGTAACCTATTTAAGTAGGTACCTATTATTGAAGACAAAGATAATTTTATTTACTTAGCAGGCAGCAGAATCGATTTTATTGATTCTTGTTATGCGTTTTTATAGTTATAGCTGGTGTTAGTAATGGGTGACCAAGGCGGTCCCACCCTTATGACATAAAGGCGTTTTCACTAGGACGTTGGTAGCACTAAAGCCGGTCAGTAAGGCCTAAAAGCCGCGGAAATGTTTATAAACATTTGTAGTCATGTACTGAGTACGAATAATTCATTTAATTCATAACATTTCATTTCATTTCATTTGTTAGAGCGCTCACGTTGGATTTAAGCTAATGCTCTAAGCTGTTTCCTTGTGCAGAAACGATGGGTCAGGACATCAAGTCAGTGCTGGTCGTAGATGGAGTTGGCGCCAATTGCGCTGAGATTCTCAACTCTCACGGGATTCAAGTCACCACCAAAGCAAAGATCACTAAGGAAGAACTACTCAAAGAAATCCCGGTAAGCATTTTTCCCGCAAATTCAATAAAGTTTTTGTATGTTCTATTCTATTATAATTACAAATGGCAGAGCTTTAAGGGGTAGGTACTGCTGTAATAAATAACTATGATATAGTTCACATATTCGCAAATTCTGGTATTCGCGTCCTCGTAAGTTTGGCGTGTTAAGCCAAACAGAGATAGTTAATAGATATATTATAATTTCCATTGAGGTCCTATGTTAGAAAAAGTTGCGATGTACTTACTAAATATTATATATACCTACAAGGAAAAATTATCAACCTAATTGCGTTGCCATAATAAATTCAATAAATAACTCGGATATATTTCTACAAACTCATAATAATAGGCTTGTGTCCACTAATATTAAATCGGGTTTATTGTGGTATTTATAGTTTTATTATTATTAAAAGAAATCAATGAAGTTTATTATTTACAATGAAATAGAAAGATTAATATTATTTTAAGGATTTTAAAACTGAAAAAAAAAAGGATTTAGTCATGTGACAGTAAACACCAATCAGAAAGCGTTACGTCACAGAGTGCATCCGCCATTGTTGTTGTTGACATTTTAGTAGAAAACACAGTAGTGAACGAAGAATTCATCCCCATTTTTTTGCATTTTGACTTAATAAGATAACCAGTTTTGCCGTCTTTTTCACTAGTTTCATATAATTAGCAATGCAGTCTGGATTTAGCAAAGCAAATTCTACAAATCTACCAAGAATAGATATTGTTATGCTCGAATCATTTTTCGCGAGAAACAGTGATTTTTGCTCTTCGGAATTTCGCAATGTGAAAACTACAATGTAAGTAAAAACAAGTGTAAAATATTATTTAGTAAGTTAAGTCAGTTTTCATAGTTAACCATATCGTTTGACAACTGCAAAATAAAATAAACTTGTATTAAGTAATAAATATAACATGTAACTTAAATCAGAACCAAACTAACCTCAAACTAATCTCAAATAATTCAATTAATTAACTTATAATCTAAGTACTTCGTGGTTATAATATACTAACAAGGTACTGGAAATTCATCATTATTTTAAATACTTACATCAAAATGATCTTCACAAAAGTACATTCTTAAATCTAAAGACAAACTATGCGCATCATCTCTCCGTGCAAGTTTCAACCACTTTCTCCGTATTTGTTCATTGTTTGGAACTCTTACAAACAATTTATTTGGTGTCATTATACTTGTGCTTTTACACTTAGGCACTATACAATACTTATAAAACGTAGAATCTATTTTTAAGTTAAATAAAGCAAAGAAAAGTATCAATTGCTATTCACGGTGCGTTTTGTATTGCACTGTGTGACGTCATTCATACGCCATGACAGGTTTAGAGCGTTTTCGCGGCAAATTCGCACAAGTTTATAAAAAACATAAAATAATAATGTTACTGATCGATTTTTGAAGAAAAAATCTGTTATTTCTGTTAAATATCTAATAAAGAAAAGAATTAATCGATAATTAAATTTTTGGATACAAGCCTATTGCCCTTACACAAATTATATTTAAAATATATCTATTCAAATTAGACGAATTGTTTAAAAAAAAAAACCAGAATATGTTTAGTTGCATGGGTCGTATATCATTTGATTCAGTTATATCCAATTGAATAAACTAATTTGACAGTAGGTACGCGACATAGTGTAAATGGGAGGTATTGTGTCTTTGCATAGAAACTGTTATTATTGAACACTTTGCTTTGATGTAGGAGGTAGATCGCAATTGTTGATGGTTCACTGGATGGTCTTTGATACATTGCAAGGCGAGTACTTGCGTCAACGAAGCGTCATCTTTATTTTTAACGAAGTCTCCATTAATATTTTTTTCGGTGAACTCTATACAATCGTACTTACGTATTTACTATACGCCAATATTAGTTAGGTACCTACCTATCATAAGCGCTATATAGATTAAATTATTTGTATTTGGAAACAAGTAAAATATCTGTTTTAATGTCAATAATTACTGATAAATCTATGCTGAGCGTGCTCGAGATATGTTTCATCATTGGTCTGTTATTGAAAGTTGTTTGTTATCAATTTATTGTTGTCTGTCTGGCGTATGGCGTCGCACCCATATGTTCGAGTTACATCATCTATTATTCGTTCATTAAATCGTTCACCTTTTTAAATATGTTTAATTATTAATTATCTTCTATTTTAGTTTAGCAACATTTAGCAAAGAGATATGATCATTGGTTATATATGTGCCTTATGCCATAAGTCGAATTAGGAGGCTGAGGTTTTTTTGGGTTTGTCTATATTTTTTAGCGTATGTTACACAATTGGTCAAGTGATATTGGCATGAAATAGAATTACCTTCGCATTAACAACTGTAATAGTTGTGAATCTCGACTTTATCCCGTGTCATTTAATTCAATATTTTGTTTGTTCTTGCTAACTCTTAACATCTTACAACGTCAGATATCTCAACACTGGCAGATATTTTTTCTTAATTAGCTTTTGTTTTATTAAAAGAATTGTATTTAATATGTGTAATAGATATGAACCATAAGCATTTCGAAAAAGCTGTTATAATAAAAATATTTTTCTACATTACAAACAGACACTTTAATTTTATTTATTTTTTATAGATGCTCCTTCAGTAAGTCATGCATGGGTGATTGTCCGATAGGCTGTAACATTTATTTTGTATAAATATAATTTGACGCGATAACAACGCAGCAAAGAGCATGAGCTGTAGGTTTTTAAATAAATTGTCATTACTTACTCTAGTTACCAATATGGGTATGTCACATTTAAAATCATTTGATTAGTCTTATTAATAGCTGTATTTTAATTACTTAAAAAAAGATATCCAATGTGATCTCATTAAATAAATAAAAAATACTGCAGAAGATATTCTTCCATAGGGTTACCTTGGTTATATCGGGCGAACTGTATCTATGTTACTTAACTAAACGTTGTCTCGTTATAGAACCATGACGGTCTGGTGGTGAGGTCCGCGTCGCAAGTGACCAAGGAGGTGCTGGAGGCGGGCACCAAACTGAAGGTGGTCGGCCGCGCCGGTGCAGGCGTTGACAATATCGATGTGAAAACCGCTGGGGAAATGAACATCGGCGTTATTAAGTAAGCATAACTGACGAATTTGCATTTAGTAAAAGGTAGCTGCCCTGGCAAACTTTATACCGTCCCATTCTTGAGACATATGAGTAAAACTGAAAACAATGAGTTTGCTCATTTGCCTATTATAATAGTTATTCCGCTATTCGGAAAGAAGATAAAGCCATCAAAGTACAAAAATTATAACAATCGAATCAGCTGTTAATGTGTTATAAATGGTGTATTTAATCTGACTTTGTTTGCCTTACTTCCCTTCCTTATTGTAAAACCAGCGAAAGTTAACTTCACTGAATAAAATTATATATTCTCGTAGTAACAGATTGTCTGACTGAAAAACTGGCAACTGACTGACAACAAACTGACAACTTTACCAAATAAAATTATATAATCTAGTAGTAACAGATAGTCAAATAAATTTTGAGAAACAAAATACCTACATAGTTTGTCATAAGTATCATTAGTATTTACGGATAGTTTTCTAAACGTTTATTTACACATATGTACACAATTTGAAGTTTGAATTACTTAAATTACATACTTACTTACTTATTTTTGTATTAAAATACATAAAACAATATCTTCAACAGCACGTAGAAACACCGGATGTCGCAAAAAAATATAAATTCATATAATACCTAAGTATGTTGTTGAAGACCTTGACTGTATAGCCAAGACAAATAGGCTTCGCACTGATTACCTTTCTATTGAGGGGGGTTCAACCCCGGTGCCGTACTAGGGAGAGGGATTCCCAAAGTGGAAAAGGGTTCCGCTGAACCTTGAGGTTCCGTAGAATACTCATCAAGGTTCCGCCGAATTCTTTAAAACAAAATGGTTCTTATATAAATTTCAGTGTTCATTTATTATGGGATTCCATAAAATAAATGGTATTTGGTTGGTGTTCGTTATTTTCAAAGTTTAGGAACCCCTGCTCTAGAATTTTCAATATCTATTCACGTAGGTATTTATACCACTATATTGGCAGTGAGGGAAAACGTCGTGATGAAATCTGCATATTCAAACATTTATGGATGTTTAGCCATGCTCTAGTTATCTGGTTTCCCCATTTAAATGTTACGAAGGTCAGATCTGCAGTCCATTTAATGTAATTATCAGACTCGCTAAATACTGGAGCATGGTCTTGCGGACCCTGACTGTGTACGAAACATTACCCTAAGAAAATGATGAGGTTTTCTTTGCCTTTTTATTTATTTAATATTTAAAAAAAAATAATATTATACGCACATGACCTGGTTAAAGTGTATACCTACTGACACAATAGTCATTTTGTTTTTGGCTGAATGTGGATGAAGGGGCCTCGTACCACTTTGACTCTGCCTACCTTTTCAGGGATTATGGGCGTGATGTTATGTATGTACCTACCGATGTATATATAGAACAGTCATAGCAATTGCACCGTTAGGATCTCGTTTGTATATTAATCCAGTTGGAAGTTTGAATTAGTATTTCGTATCATAAAATTATACACTAAAACCTTCCTATCTGTATAGGTATCACTTCTTTTTTCTGCTAAGTTTATAATCATGGTCTACAAATAACTAGTGTGGCTATTTCATTGAGGCGTCTGCCACCACACTTTCGTAATCCTTAATCTGGAGAACCAAAAAAATTGTATCATGATTTCCTCCTATTAGGACGTACTAGTATCCTCATGATCTCTTATCGCCAACTAGTGATAGAATCGGTACTTCGTTTTTAAAACCCAGAGATACGGACGAACGAGGAACATAGGAAATAAAATTCTTTGTTCAGACAAAGACTCACGTCTCTGATATGTTGCGTGGTTTGTTCCAGTGCCCCGGGAGCTAATGCCATGAGTGCGTGCGAGCTGACATGCAGTCTCACGCTGGCCCTGGCTAGATACGTGGTGCCCGCCGCGACCGCCCTGAGGGCGGGGCGGTGGGACCGGGCCCTATACACCGGCACCGAGGTCAACGGGAAGACCCTTGCTATCATCGGCCTCGGGAGGGTCGGCAGGGAAGTCGCCACTAGGATGCACGCATTTGGAATGAAGGTACTTAATACGCTGATTCTGATATGCCGGCGTTAACTAATAGAGTCCTTTTTTTATTCGATTGAATTTGTTGAAAATTACCTAATATGTAGGTAGGTACCTACTATTTGTATGTGATAAATGTAACAAATGATAGGGTGTGATTTCTGCCTATCCCCATAGATAAAAGGCGCTACATTATGTATATATGTGACAATATAACTACCTCTATATAGCAAAAGCCCACAGCTTGCGAATAATATTATTTTTATAGTTTCGTAGGTACATTTATGTATTATTTTTTTCAATTTGATACGGACCCTAAAACAATAGAAGCGTAACAAGAAGATGACGATGATCATACTTGATACTAAAAACATTATACAGGAGAACCTTTAGCTATAAACAATAAAATTGTGTATAGACATTTCCTCCATTAATCTGCTCTGCCATATTATTATCATAAGGCGATGGTTTAAAACTGCAGTTTCACAATGTAGTGCTATTGCGAATGAATACTTTTCGTGGTGTCCTTCATTAAGCGCTTGTCATATCAATAGATATTTTATAGCTTGCCAATACTTAGATAATCCAAACGGACATTGTACGTACAACCCTTATATTCGTTCGCTAGCGATATTACAAAATACTCTATCAGGAACTCCACTTATCTCCATTTATTTTAAGATACAAGTAACGCAAGGAATATCAAGTTTGTTCATACTGATATTTATATACTTATTCTTGTAAAAGTTATTTATGAATACTTATTTGATCTAATAATATGGACAAAGTATTTTTCTATCTATATTTTAAGTGAATGTTTCATATTACAATACGAAAGTTTAAATACATAAGTTGATTGCTTATAGTGCATTTTGCCTGCAATAACATTTGGCAATGTTTCCATATACGAGTACAACACCTATAAACAACAAAACTCCACAAACCCCAAAGGGGTAAGCCAAGTCAAGCCAGTCCAAACAGCAGTAAGCTCCCTGAACCACGTTCGGCAAAATTTTAATTCAGTTGGGATAGAGAGTACATTGTGATAAAGTAGTGCTTAGTGACTAACTCATTACCTACGTATTCACAAACCTACTACGAACTAAGTACACCATTCGTTGCGTTTTACGACATGATTTTGTTACAATGGACACATTTTTTTTGTCCAAGGCCCAGATGTATTTTTTGACTAGCTTGATGGCTCATTTGGTAGTGACTGCCCTATGCGCCAATAGTTGTGGGTTCGATCCCCACCCAGGACAAATATTTGTATGATAAATACTTGTGTTTGTTCTGTGTCTGGGTGTTAATATTGAATACTTTAGTATATATTCGTAAAACCACTGTTAAAATAGGCTATTTGACTGTATGAAAAATACTTACTTATGTAATGTCATCAGCGTTAATTACAAATTTTAAAAGCAATTTGCATTAATAAATATAAAAAATATTGAATATTTTCACCAAAAACACAAAATAAAATTAATTTATTTTGAGAAGAAGCCACGTGACTGTAAACGGTTGTGATTGGCTTAATGTATTGTGACGTCACACGATTGTAAACAACCACTTCTGCCATTGCTTTACGCTCGAGTTTCTTGCTTTCTTACGATTTTTAAGTCTATCTTTGTATATTAGTGTGACCAGTACTATTCACTTGTGTATGTGTAATCATGGACCATGATTTTGTGAAAACAGACAGCGGAAACTTGCCGAAAGTTGATGCCAATAAGGTCGGAATTTTCGTTAAAAATAATCCTGACTTTTACTCTCCTGAACTTATAAATGTAAAAACTATGTAAGTATCCTATTAAGTTAGTTTCATGTCAATACAACTGCAATGGTACATTTTTTTCTAATAGGCACTTAGATTTTTTCCTTTGCAGTGCAGGATGAGAATTACGAAGATTGTCGTATTTGTACACTCTGGCACAGGTACTAACTCAAAAGACACATAAAAGCGAACGATTCGACCGTCTTCCAATGTTTTTGTACAAACGTGTGACCTTACTCGACGCCATATTGCCGAAGCAGGCGTTTTGACAGCACAAATAATAATCAGTGTATTTTTAAATATTTTTTTTATATGAAATACTAAAAATAAATAAAATGTAGTTTCTAGAGTCCTTATATATCAGTAAATAATGTGCGATGGATTTCAGAAATTAGTCAAATAGCCTATTGTGATATCTGTAACACAAGTGCTTAAGCTCACTTACTTACCTCGGAGTCAGATCAATGTATGTGATATAGCCTGATATATTTATATTTATTTTTTTACTGACGTTTAAAGGAAGACAGATTTTTTTTTAATTATCTGGTAGAGTTACAACCAATATTTCACATAGTTATCTATGTGCACATGCACATGTAAGACAAAAGGAAGGCGCTCAGTTGCTGCTGGCGGCGCGCGTCCTGCCCGCGCTGGCTTTTTTATTCTCCCCATGAGGGCATTAGTATTTATAGTCATTATAATAATGTCCTCCTAACCGATATCGGTTACGGCGGCCAATCTCAACGAGGATTAGCCAACTGCGCAGGAGATATTATAGTGCACAAGTGTGTGCGCAAACACAGGTGCACTCTCTATTCCTTCACTCTCATAGTCCGGTGAGACGGCAATTCGACATGACCGGAGAGAGGTTAGGCGCAGGACCAACGGCTTAACGTGCTTTCCGATGCACGGGGGAGATTATACCGCCAACTTCCTGACTCCGGGCTGTTACTGAGTAATTTGGATATTGAAATACCCAGCCACAAATTTTTGGCCCGACCCGGGATTTGAACCCGGGACCTCCTGGTCCTTAGGCGGCGCATGCTACCACTAGACCAACGAGGCAGTCATAGAAGAGGTAGTCATTATGATGTGAATTTGATCATTTATTTATAACTTTTTATGATGGTTCTGTGTCTAAGGCTGCGATTCCACCAGAAAGGTGCGAGGGTGCTGCGCTTAGTAACAAACACATCTCTCGCTTTGCATCCTCAGGCATCTTTGGTTAAAAAGCAGCCTCATAGTCTTTATCTGTGTCTACGCTCGTCATAAACTGCTCACTTGTCTCCAGATCATCGGCTACGACCCTTTTGTG
Source organism: Glyphodes perspectalis (assembly GCA_951394215.1). Lineage (NCBI taxonomy): Eukaryota > Metazoa > Arthropoda > Insecta > Lepidoptera > Crambidae > Glyphodes > Glyphodes perspectalis. The sequence continues at coordinate 16,044,506 of OX596199.1, forward strand.
ACGGCGGAGCAGTGCGCAGAGTTCCACACCACTAAGATGGAGCTGGGTCAGATCTGGCCTCTCGCCGACTACATCACTCTGCACACGCCGCTCATTCACTCCACGAGAAGTAAGCAAGACTATATCATCTTCTTCCTAGCATTTTTGCTTATGGGACCGCTAAACTACGACTAAGGTTGTCTCTCCTGCTGAAATGAAATTAAATGATCTTTATTTATATAGGCTTCAACAAACCACTTATAAATTGTGAAAACAAATTAAGTGGACTTGATGACTTGTTAATTTTCCGCCACATTCAACTTATTGGTATAAGTCACCAGGAATTGAATCACTGCTTCTGTATGTTTGCTTAAATCTTTCAAACTACGTAGGGAATGATGATACGGTATACATCAAAGGATAGTGATTCAAAAAGAACGTCTGTATGTAAAAAAACATAGCGTTTTGTGCTAACCGTTCGAAGCCGGGTCGTTAGTATTAAATATTTTTCAGGCCAAAAATATTTGTTATGTATCCGACTAACGTTTTTGGACAGATTTGTTGAACGCCAACACGCTGAAGCAGTGCAAGAAAGGCGTCAAGATCGTGAACGTAGGTCGCGGCGGCCTTATTAACGAAAGGGACCTGCTTGAAGCCCTTAACTCCGGACAGGTAAAACATTTTGTACTGTATGAAAAATATTTGTAGCGCCCCACGGCTTCACCCGCGTAGTTTCCGCTGCCGTGGAAATACGAAGATTAAATATAGCCTATGTTACTCGCTGATTATAAAACTATCCATTTGTGAAAGAATTTTTAAAGTCGGTTTAACGTCGGTCGTAATTCTCCGGTGGTCAGAATATGCAGCGAGTACAATGCTCTCAATGCCAGGGCGGATGATCTGGATGTATACTTTGATAATTTATCATCCTTTAGAGATAAGGTACTGAGACTTCTTGCGTAATTGGTAGTGTTGTAGTGTATTATTAGTATTGTTAATATTTTAGTACTTGTATTATGTCGATGATATAGTGAATGTCGTATATACCTTTAATAGGGGTACATTTTAGAATTTGTCCTGGAAATGTCTACTTTTAATGGTTTAATTTGTACACTGTTGGTATATCAATAAATAAATAAATAAAAAGTCGGTTTAGTGGTTTAGGCGTAAAAGCGTAACAAAAAAACTTATATTCGCATTTACATCTCTTTACTAATAATAATAAAAAGAGGAAAGATGTTGTTTGTTTTTTTTTTATTAAATAGGCTCCGAAACTACGGAACTGATCTAAAAAATTCTTTCACCAATTGAAAGCTACTTTATCTGTGAGCAACATGGCTATATTTTATCCTATCGTTTTCCTACGGGAACGGGAACTACGCGGGTAAGACCGCGGGGCGCTGCTAGTTAATTATACAACTATGAAATTCCGGCACGTTGTAATGTAACAGTCCTATTGTTTGATTGCCATTTTATAGCCAGGAATACTACTACGAGATTACTCAGTAAATATCATGAATGTCAAACTTTAAAGGCATCTTGAAAACCCGAGTGAAATATCCAGTCCTTTGCGCAGTCATTCTTCATTATCTTTTTTATTTAGGTCGGTGGTGCTGCATTAGACGTTTTCGAACAAGAGCCTCCGACTGACCCTGTCACCTTGGCAGTTATCCAGCATCCCGCTGTTGTTGCCACACCCCATTTGGGTAAGTAAATATTATATGGTACATAGGGGCAGAGGTACATACATACATCCCCAAAAAGGTAGGCAGAGTTGAAGCAGTGATAAGCTCAATAAACCAAATTTATACAAAAATAAAATTAAGTAGGATTAGATAGGGAATTGCGAATACTTAGTACCTAATAGCAAGTGACCAACTCAACGCTTACATAACCTTAAACCCATGTAATAGAAGGTACACCATTAGTCACCTTTCACGACATGTTAGGCAAGCAGCACATGGTACATTCTATTCGAGTATCAGACCAACATCGCTATATCAAGACCTGGTCATGACGCCAACAACGAAAGATGCTGTGGCAAAAAAAATAAGTTCAGCATCCATAGTTTTCTGTATGTGTACAATTCTCATGGACTTATATCTCACCACAAGCTAGGATTTATGTAAATCAATAGATAAGTTGAAGTTGAACCAACAAGTGCCACTCGGAACTCGAAACTTCATATTATCTACTATACCAACGTTTTGTTTCTGTTCTTACAGTTTCATTTTACAATAATCTATAATATAAAAATGAATCTCTTAATGTGTTGCTTAGCGCAAATCTCGAGAACAGCTAAACCGATAACGCTAATATTTTTTAGTTGTGTTTGTTATTATCAGGTGAAGGTTCTTATGAAAGAAAAAAATAAAAAAAAATGCACGGAAAAAAATGGGTATTGAGAATCCGAGAACTGGGCGTTACAAAGTGCGCCGGGTCAGCTGGTATTATATACAAGGTTATTTATGGTTTATACATAGATATACAAACCGGACAACAGGCCAAATATTTTCGTTTAATTTATGGTATCTCATTACCTCATGAAGTGACAAGCTTTTTGTGTTGCCTCGTAGTCCACTACTGTGGTTTTGCGCTTATTACTGCGTTTGCACTTATTAGAAATAAAGCTAACGGGAATAAACAATGCGCAAGCGCCATACAGTTTTAGAAGGGTGTAACTTTATTTAAGATTTTTCAAATATTATTTGGTCAAATATAACAACTATTGCAATCAATTCTATTGACGGTTCTGTATACATTCTAAAAACAGGTTTCTTATTCTCGTATGCCAATAATCATCATCTTCCTAGCGTTATTTTCTGTGCTTAGTCGAGGCCAGCTTAGACCATGGTTCAGGATTTGCCGAATCTGGTAATTAATGACATTGAAGGGACCTTTGTAACCCATTTGTCTGATTCCCATCAGACAAATTATTTCGTGGCGTTGGCGATACATCCATATTTATTTTTAACTAGCTGTGCCAGCGGTGTCACCCGCGTTTATGGTTAATATTATAAAGACTATTTCCGTCATACATGATTTCTATGTAAGTTTAACCATTAAGGCTGCACACGCGACGGAAGCTTAAAAAATGGAGTAACTTCTCCCGTTTTCCCAACATTTCCCTTCACTACTCTGCTCCTATTGATTGTAGCGTGATGAAAGTATACTATAACCTGCCCAGGAGTATGAAGAATAATTGTACCAAGTTTCGTTAAAATCCGTATAGTAGTTTTTGTTTCTATAAGGAACATACATACATACATACAGACAGACAGACAGACAGACAAAAATTTTACTGATTGCATTTTTGGCATTAGTATCGATCACTAATCACCCCCTGATAGTTATTTTGAAAATATATTTCATGTACAGAATCGACCTCTCTACAGATTTATTATAAGTATATATCTGCAGGTTTTATCACGATGTTTTCCTTCACTGTCTTGCAAGTGGTATAAATGCGTAGTTTGTTTTGAAAAACCATTCAACTATCACCGCACCCTTTAAATCCCATTCCTTTTCTATCTAAGTGTAAAAAAGTAAATGACGACATTGTTCACCAGGTGCATCCACCAAAGAGGCCCAGGTCCGCGTCGGCGAAGAGATAGCTGAGCAGCTGGTGAACCTCGCCAAGCCCGGCACCTTCGCCACGCCACTCGCGGAGGTCACCAAGGTCTTCCGCAACTAACTCGCTCAGTTTGACTAATTTTGTACCTGTAACATTTTATCAGAAGGATGCAAGGGAGAAAGAAAGTATCATCATCGATCGAAGTCGATTTTGTTGAACTTTTTGTTCTTTTGTTTAGCAAACTAATAATGATGAAGAAATAGCGTGTTAAAATACCGCGTGTCGTCACTAGGTCCGTAAAATTTTCCCGCCCAAGTACAGCGCCCAATTTCAGATCTTTGAAGCACTATATCTTTGTCATTTTATTAGATTAAGTAAAAACACATATTCAATATTTTTTAATAATCTAACTAACTAAAAAAACTTATAGTCCGTAAGACTATAAGTTTTTTTTTGAGTGAACTTGCATCCTTCATTCATTTGATATTGATAATATAAGTTCGGGCTTCTAATGTTACATACGTAAGTCTAAATATTTGTTGGCTAACCGAATTAAGAGAAGAAGGTTTAAGTTTTGTTGTTAATTGTTAAACTATGATTAATTCAATAATATTATTAACCCAACGTGGAAAGTAGCAGGTTGCTGGAATTTGAGGTATTGTGCTAGTTGTACTTCTGACTGAAAATAATTGTTGGCTTTGTTGAAGTATTTTAGAATAAACCTAGTTTAAAACAATAGCTTTAAATATATTTCGTTTGTATCTAGAAATTAGGTATGTACCTCTGTAATATTATTTACACTGCACGGTTATCAGTAAATTGTACGCTACTACTGTAGATTAAAAGCAAAAATGTACCAAACGATATTACAACATTTCTTGATATGCTTTTGTCTATAAAATGTCTTGTTACTATGTAGTACTTACATTTTCTTATAGTTTCCCACTTACTAAGATATATAATATACTTATCTATTTGTGATCACGGTAGACAACTATGTTTTTTATTCTGTTACTGTAACAACAAATTACGTTCGCATAATATTTCATTATTTCTCTACAACCCGTGTTTGATTTTTCACATTTAACAACCCACTTAAGTTTTTTCCCACACTGAATTACTGTGTGTAATTCGCAAAAACGTAAGTCTGTATTTCTTAATCCTATCAGTATCACAAATTCTGCCACATACTAAGAATGTCGCACATTCCAAACATACTACTGGCGCTTGATCACACTCGTGTAACTTGTTCGCAACGAGGCATAACCACTTGAATCTAGAATCAACTACATTAGGTATACAGGGCGACTTTTTAAAGAGTTAGTAATATAAAAAAAAATATTGGCATGTCACACATAATAACGAAGCATCTGATGAGGTTTTGTGTGTAAGTCTAATTCATTTCATTATTTAAGAACACTGTCTTTTTTTTAATTTTAAGAAAAATGAAATCACCCAGAATCACACGCCACCGCTTTATAAGGATTCCGGGTAAATTATACATATGATACATTCTTAAACAGAAACAGTTTTTAAAAATAATAATATAATAGACAATTTTGGCAACTGTACTAGGCGTGTTATGGTTTATTTCCACCCAAAAAGTTCATGATACGGGTTGACGAATGAAATTGCAATAATTCTGTATTTTCTGAAATCCGTCCGAGTTGATGAATTACTCCCTTTTTCTAGAAATTATGTGTTGAATTGCTGAAAATTATACTCAGTTTTGGATTCAAATAAAAAAAAAAACAATTTTTTTTCGCGATATTATCACATGTATCATGATATACATATCCAGCCAGCTTATTTAATAGAACAATTCTCATTTTCTTTTTTTACTAAAAATAAATGCAACATAGATAGGTATGTTTAAAATTATTTATTTAAAAAATACTTACAATTATAATTTACAAGTAGAAAAATATAAAAATCCTCTCTAATTCATCAAGGGTGATCCTGATTACAGACCAGAATATACGATGGCAGTGTTGACTTAAATGGAGTTAAAGCCCGAGGGGGCTGCATGCAGACTTGGGCGCTTTTCTGATATAGCCGACATGCATTTCAATTGGAAATATGCATAAAAATGGTTTTAGTCATCAACGCTGAATGCGTTAGATGATTAAAACATTTTTATTTACATTTTTATTTTAAACGGGGAATTTATAAAAAAATATTATAAACAGTAAATTCAGAACCAAAATTGATCTAAAGACTAACGAGATATAGGCAACAGTTTACAACAAATACCATAGTCGTATGTCCTTCTCTCTTACGAAAATAGATTTTCCTGGATGTTGAATAGCGCTGTATACGTCGACATCATTGCAATGCATCTGACCTCCCTGTCTGACCAATAACTTTGAACTTTTATTACCTGCTCAATATACAAGATACAACAAAAATTCATACAAAAAAAAATACATACATATTCCCTTTTCTGTTTACCACACAATTATCCAGTAGAGTGAACGAAACACGTTGCTCTCGAGATTCATTCCGAGTGTGTATAGGGAGCCTTATATGTGAATGTACCTATGTTAAAACTAATGGCTATGGGCATTATGATGTACAATCACGTGGAACAATACCTACAATTGCTATCGCAATTACATAAGATCTTTAGAAACGACGTTACTATTAATTTCTATCGAGAAGATAATTGCCGACAACGTAACTGTAATCACAATTTATTGTAATTGATATTTTTAATAATAAATGCCCGCAGCTTAAGACCGGGTGAGGTGACCGGATAGACTTGTGCAATATGCAATCCAAAATCAATAGATTTTGAAAATGGTTAGTGAACGTCTGAAGTCCATGTTCTAGATAACAGTTATAAAATTATTACCAATTTCAGCATAAACGTAAGGATGAATAAAATATGCTTCGATCATGTTTTGTCCGTCGTATCACATGGCATTTAGAAACTGAAGACCTCACTGTTGTAGGCTATTCTGATACATTCCCTATTTAATAATGAAAGATAAGTCCTTTCAGGCGTATAGAAGTGTTATTAGTATTATTTTTTACAAATGCTACTGTTATCCAAAAATCAAAACAGAACTCAGCATCATTCGGCGCAACATGTATTCGGTCAATAGTCACTATAGCAGCAAAGTAACATTAGTCAAAGTTAACAAACGTATGTCCAACTTTACTTTCCATATTTGGGCTAATCCAAGAGCCAGAAATCGGACAGTTCGTAAAAACAAGCGAAAATCGTTAAATTTAACTCTATAACAGAATAGCTTCTTACTACTACAAGGCAGCACCGACTCAATCTTTGCAATATGGTGAATCTTTAAAAGACATGTTGATGGGAAAAGTTAACAATTCGTAATGATGCCCAATCATCATCATCTCAAACCACATCTCGCACTGTTATACATTATAAATCACATGTTATTATACCCCGATTTAATTGCATATGGTTTAAATCTGCGGCCTAGTACGCTGCTCCATGGGGGAAGTCGGGTGGGGAGGATGACACAGGAAAGTTTGGTTTATCTTAGTTGCTTCCCCGTCTAGAGAATCCCCTGCCGGTCCTGGTGGGAGGGGCGGCGTCGTTTTGTTCTTCAGCTTCTGGCTCCGGGATCGACCTCGACGCCGCTGGAACATAAATAACATTTGGTACCCTGTTACTTCTGAATATCTTATCTTATAAGTTGCAATTAAATAAACAACCGATTAAAGTATTTTTTGTGATTGACCTTCGAAACCAAGAATTGTAGATATATAGAGAATTGAACATATACAAAGGCATTCCCCATTAAACAAGGTCTAGCCTAAAAGTCAAGTCTATGTCTATAGTATACCTTACTAAAATAATCATTAGTAGATACTTACGTCTGCCAAATCTTCCTCTGCTGGGCTTAGACGGCGCTGGCGCGTCTTCGTTGTTGCTCTCGCGAGCTGGGCTGTTGAATCGTTTCTTGTTACCTAAAGCAAATCGTCGGATTATTCTTAAACGATCATATCATGTCTCCAAATTTACAAGAAAAGTAATAATGGACACGTAAAAAAAGTCAATGACTGACTAACTAACTAATGGCCTACTTAGGCGAGCTGCATCAAAGTGGGTTATAAATAGATAGAAGATATTTAAATTATCTTGAAAAAATTCAGTCGAATTGAGAACCTCACCTCCTCCTTTTTTTTTGATGTCGGTTAAAAATTACTTTCACGATCCTTTTTTTGTCGATCTGAGTTCACGATATGACATTTTATTGTAATGTTTTGTTCATTTGCAAACAGACGTATGACTTCTAGCCAAGCACATGTCAGTAAAATATTAGTCGTATCTTCCTAGACGAGCGTCTATTTATCTTCCATGTAGGGTTTTATGTAATGCGAATTGCATTCCGTCTGATTTATGAATCATACTCACGATGGAAATGTTCCATTCTCGCTGACCATAGATGGCGATGAGCTTATATGGTACTTCTTCTATGGTACACATTGAAAATATGATTGCTAGCTTTCTATATGGAATGAAATGGAATACCTACTACAATAAGAATCGGTGAACTTAAATAGTAAAAAAAAAACGCACTCAGATGGCATAAATACGTAGGTTCTTTAAAACCTTAAGATGTGGGACGGGTTTGGAACTATTGGTCTAAAAACGCGTTTAATATGTGAGAGGTATTCCCTCGCATATTAAACGCGTGTCTTTAGCATAGAAATGTGGCATGGAACTACTACAGCTTACGTTTCTTTATAATGGCTCCCAATTTAAGATATGTATTTGCTGCTATACCTCCTTGGACTAGGCCTACCCTTCCGGGGATTGATATATATTATATGTACATGTACGTTCGTACATACATATAAAATACATATGATAGTACGTACCTATATACTATAAATAGATGACGATTGAGTAGCGTCACTGTTGGCCGTCACAAAATGACGATACAAAATGGAATCATAAATATAAGTACATAATCCAAAAGAGATATGTCCGACTTACTGAAATTGGCCTTAACAGGTGCTTCGGTTGGGGCGTCCTGCACCTGAGGTGCCGCAGCAGCTGACCCGGAGTGACCATGCAGTTTGGCTACAATTAACACCAGTTTTTATTAGTAGAGTCTTTATTAAACATGTATACATAGGTACTTACAACTGCTCTATAATACATACATAGGTATTGCGTTATGCATCTCTAATAAAAAGGTTGTCTAATACAAAAAGGTTTCCAAGTCAGACCAATTTCGATTAAGGTAAAAGTTAACAAAGGTTCATTAAAAATATATGATTTAAGAAATGTATGACGTCAATGATTATAGGTGCAAAATTCTCCTTAATAAAATAAATATACTAATAAAGCAAATTTGTATGTACTGACGATTTATGAGTGCTTAATTGAGCCTAAGAAAAAAAAAATTTGTCTATTTCATATCACGCCTAAACCAGTTGACCGATTGTAATAAACGCCAAAAGTTTGAACATTCAAAAAGGACATAGGGCACTGATGAACGATAACAGACCGAATAATGCATGTGAACTCTGAAGCTATTCAAATATTCTTAGTAGCTCGACAGTTATAAGTGGCAAACAACAGCTGTAACAAGGGCAGAAAAGAAATAATTTCTTACGGTGATAGTTTTGCAGCCACTTTTTTTCTATAACATTAATATTCTCATTAAGATACGTAAGGATGTCTACCTTCGGCGGCCTGTGCTCTCCTTCTCTTGAGAGTTTCGAGTAAGTCGGTGTTGCTACGGAAAGGTCTAACTCCTCCTCCTACCAGCTTCTTGCCTTCTGTCGACGAGGGAGCTGCTTCTGTGGAAGGCTCCTGGGCCTCGCCCTCAGCAACGTAATCTCCTTCGTCTTCGTATTCTGCTTCATCCTGTAGTCAACAAACTCAATAATGATTTTGATCATTTTGCCTATCTAATAAGTACTATAATAAAAATGTCTTGTCTAAAAGTATATTTCACTCCCGTACCCCCACCACCTATTTTTATCTCGAGAACGGGGCGGTACGAAGTTCACCGGGAGAGCTAGTATATTATAGCATCCGCGTGGCTTCCGTTCCCGTGGGAATATGGTGATAAAACATAGTCTTCGATTGGTGTTTTTTTTTTCAAATCGGTTAAATAGTTTCTAGCCTATTCAATGCAAGCAAACAAGCAATGAAATTTTTGCTCTTTATAATATTACTTAGTGTAGATTATGCTTTTGTAATTCAACTACATTTTCTGCCTATTTAATTTTAAATTTAAATCCATAAAATAATTACAACTCTCATAGGGTCTCTAGAATCTAATTTAACGTTGCATTGCATGGACATCTGGTATGATGATGTGATTTGATGGTACATCTGTTTAAGCCCCATGCGAAAGCTGTACATATGCCCCACCCCCTCCAACTGATAGCTATATTATCACATTAATAAAGACAGACTAATGAGAGACATCATAGCATTGACATATAATCAAATAATATTGTTTAAGCAAAAAAAGAACATATTTAAACTGAATAATGATTAGTTATTATTGGCTTAAAGTTCAAGGAAGTAAAATTTTAATGGAATGTTTTAATTTACTGGCGTATTTTTATGATAGCAGGTTACAGAATTTTATCGAGACGGATTAAGTGACTGCAGTTGTGAAACTATACATAGTATTGCAAACAAGAATCGGATAAACTTTGATATTTAAGTTTTTTCGGTTGGATACAAGCATTGGATTTTTATTTTTATTTATTTTGTATATATTAAGTGTCATGCTATCATTTACTTGGATGAACATAATAATGCTAAACACATAACCTGTTGTACTCAACAGTCACGAGCGCACAAAAACACAGTGCATCATTTTCCTCCGTGAAGGTTTCCTTAAAAATCCGGTTAGACGATTGGCACTCGAAACCGCAGCAGGTCTGCTTGTTACCGACTGATACCGAGGAAAGGAAGGTCTTTTAAAGGTCACAGCGAAGGTGACCCAATGCCGAGGGGTTCATCCCACCCGCCTTGAACCGGATTGATCAGCCGTATCATTTGCGAAACGCCATCATCGCTGAGATATGCCAGCTATGCGATGCATATGGAGTGGTGTCTTTAGCATGCGTTTGTTTTATGGTCATTCATCTTGCGACCTTTATTAATGTGCAATACGGAGTCGTCAAGTAGACGCGAGTATTTTTTTCAAGTATAATAAAGTATTAATTAAGCTCGTGCTTGCATAAAATCTTGACCACCTGATATCTTATGACACACTGTTATACAAGGATATTTTTAATATATAACATAATCAAAACACGATTTAAATATTTTCATTTAAAGAATCAGTACTTACGTATCTATAAAAATATATATAATGGTATCTCAAAAACCCACGAAGTCACTTGAGACATAAAGCTTTTCGTGTCGCCTAGTTAAGTTGTCCTCGCGCGAGTTTTTCCGCGGGGATTTTGCGCGCTTTGTAGTATTTATTTTGTAAATAATAACTACTATCGGGAATAAACGTGACATTGTGACACGCGATTGTGAATATGTGTATGTTTCAACACACACAAATATGCACAATACACATTTACAACATTTGAGCAAGGTAATTTTGATAATTTATTCTAAACTAACTAAACATCACGCCACTTCCCTAGCGGGTAGGCAGAGAGAACCGAACGCCATATTTATTCTATATCTATATGTAGATCGCTTATATTTCGCTAGTGTTATTATTTTTGTCTAGGCTGACATTGGCTGGCGTGGCAAGCTGTGCGAATTACTCATTAGGTTACGTGGCAACAACGTGCGAGTAAGTAAGTACCTGCAAGTAATGGCACTCATAACTTAAGATTTCAAACTGGTTTTTAGTTGTCAGAAGTCACTTTTAGGTACTTGTTTCATAAAATATGCATATAAAGTACCTACCTACTTTTGCTTCTACGTGATTATCCAATCAAGGATTTCCGCTGAGACAGATAAAATATGATTTCACTTCCTCTTATTACCTTGTTACATACGTGGTTGACATTATATGAAAGTGCTATCTGATTTGTGTAATTTGTTTTTTAGAATATCTACGTACTTATAATCCTTTGTCTACGTAGTGTAATAAGGATAAATACTTTGACGATAAACACATCAATGATAAATATTTATGACTTGCGAGACCAGATTGGTTCTTTCAATAAGTGTTTAGATAAAAAATTTCCTAGGCATTTAAAATCCAATGTAAAATGTGTGAATTATAACTGATTTTACTAAATAGTGTCAATAACGACCGCTCGGGCACGTGAGCGGTGTGCCTAATGCAGATTGTGCAACCGCAGAGCGCAGCAACCGCTGCGCCGAATTGTAACATAATAACGCCCAGCCGGCTCATTGTTCTCGCACTGTGGCCATTTGTCAAGCTTATTAGCAGCTTCAACACTCGTGACGCACTGGGTGATATAACACTAGCTCGGCTATGCCACTCCTAAGTATCCAGGGGTCCACAGGTTTACAACCACAGGGATGATCTATTAACGGTAACACCACATAGGTACGCAAACTCAACTTTTTCTCTTTTTATAAGTATAGGTACTATCTTTCCAGACGAACTTTGTATCACTCCGTGCACGAAACTAATTTAAGGAAATTAATAAAAAAAAAACTGACTTTAAAAAGGAAAACTAATGAAAGGAAAAAATTTATTAGCTAATAATAGTAGGTAATTGTCACGAAATATGTATCTGTTGTGTGATAATTGTACCTATTCCAATTTAAGCATTTACTTGGCATCGACTTCAAAATTATAAGTATCAAAATACGTATTACTTTGGCCTAAGTAATTATATTTTTACCTTTTATTAGTTTCCTTTTTGAAGTCGATTTTTTTTTTGTTAAAATTTATTTTATTTTACGATTTTAAGTGATGGGTAGACCTAACCTAAACACTTTGGGATATTGAAGCGTAGAATGCAACAAAAGGAAACTGCTGTAAATCGTTGAGGAATTCCCTTGACTGTCTTTGGTCTTCATCATCAGACCTGTAATAGCACTTTTATCTCATATCGGTGTAAAGTTCTCATCAATATAAATTGATTAAGTTGAAACACATGGTACTTAGCTACTGGAAACCGTTGAGGAGTTCCCTTAACTGTCGTTCGTCTTCATCATCAGACCCCTAATGACAGTCACAAGCTATCTAGGTGTAAAGTTCTCATCAATACAAATTAATCAAGCCCAAACCCAAGGTAACTGCTGTAAATTGTTGAGGAGTTCCCTCGATTGTCTTTCGGCTCCATCATTAAATCGACTCCAGACCCTCATTAAATTGTAGTGCTTAAAAAAATTACAAACGCACTAGTAGACCCTACTATTTTCATTACCACCAACCTTGGGATATTTCCTTTTTAACAGAAAATGAATCATCAAAATCGGTTCCTACATGTATGTACATGCAAAAATGTTATAAGGTCTTTTTGACTCTGCCTTACCCTTTCGCCTACTGCTTAGGTATACTTCATCAGTAGTTTAATTTTTATCTGATCCTTCTAACATCATCCCTAAGTACATATCCCAAATATCACATACCTGTGGTGCAGGGGTGGTGGTGGTGGTGGTCGGTTTCTTGCTGAGGCCGCGCTTGAGGAGACCGCGAGTGGCGGCCGCACGCGCCTCGCCGTCCTCCTGCGCCCGCGCCGACACCTGCCACGCCACGCACGCCAACAAAACGATCCTGGAAAACGACATCGCTGATCAGTGGATGGTATTGCCTCACATTGGTAAAACACCACTACTAAAAAATAAAAGTCTAATTTTAATTGTGTTTAACACCACATTGTTCGGCAAACCGGCGCAAATATATTCCTCCATTCACAATTTAACTCGATAAACGTAGTTATAACATTCCACGATCTTATATTAAGCCTTCACGACCAGAAGCACTTTTAACATTTATTGAATTTTTAAAACATTGGCTTGAATAAATACTTAGGTGAGGTCTAAGGTCAAAGCTTGACTCCGGTGCTATTTTAATCCTGTATTTAATGAAAATTCATCACGAACGTCGTCAAACACTTCTGAATCTAATTGTCTGCATACCAATTATATACTTAACGAGATTGCAAAATGTCAGGGATATCTATTATACACGAGTATAATGTGTACATCTATTTAGAGAAGCGTCGGCAAGTGCCTACGTATTTATAACGCTGTAGAGTCCGTCGTGAACAATTTAGTATTATTGGAAACTTTGAATTATAGGCACCTGGTAGAGGATTAATGATTAAATTATGTCTCGTGTTTTTGTTATACCCTTGCGTGTCATTAAATCGGAAATTATAACTATTATTACAAAGATTGCACAGTCATGTGTGCCAAATTGATATCATAAGCTCGATCAAATATTCTCTTCTATGAATCTGCTTTATTACATAAGGTGAGTAGTTGGCGAACAGTTACATGTTATTATGAAATCGAAAACGACATTCTATCGCATTTGATTACATAAAAGGTCATCTAGGTACCTAAGTTCAAGGAGCGAGTAATGCCAAATGATTCGGTCGCTTGAGTGCAAGCAGATGACTGGTGACGTATTTATAGTAGACATAACTGGTCGATGGTGTAAATGTCATCAAGTGAGTATGGTGCGCAGCTGGGTGAATGTCGGAGTGGCAGGCGCGGGAGCCGAGTGCATGAGGCTGCATCTCGCTGCCGAGAAAGGTCAACCTGTCGCTCTGCTCGTGATTGTAGAATAACAGGCCTCAGCAGGGTCAGGTCAGGTGGACTATGAACTAGTTCCGCATCCGCTTCCGATTATACTACATAAGCTTCCCTTGGCTTTTTCTATTTTATATAATCGACAGTATTGACGTACATAAAATACCCAACCGTTTTCTTATGCACGATCACTTACGCCAATTTACAATACAATATAGAGTCGGTTATTATTTTATACCTCAACATACATAACCGAGGTCTTAAGAGAGTGTCGTTAAAGCGGCACTTATTGTAGTTGTCTCCATCGAGCACGCCGCTGCATTTATTACAATTGACGAGGAGAAATCATATATTTCAATTCGAGCCACGTCGTAAAATGTGCACTTTCTCTATTTGTGACATTTACTCACTACGTCGTGCGTGTGGGTTATCAGAATGCGTAATTGTAACCTCAAATCACTTCAAGGTCAGTCGGACAAAAACAAGAAGTGGTAAAAAGTGGGCTGACCTCGCAATGCAATGCGGCAGCCGTAACGGCCGAGCGACATTTATCGTTCCAACACGGGATCGAGGACCGTTCCCATTCAAAGCCCAAAGTCACGTTTCAAAACGGTTCCCACAATATATCACCTTTCTAGATCAAAACGTTATTCAAGCTCGAGTTACGAGATCTAAGATTTTGTCAAGACGAAAATCACGCGTTGGGAAGGTTTTGCACATCATTTTTCCCACTATTCTTCAATGCACAATACTAACTAGTTGAGTAACAGACAAGATAACGTGGTAACTCAACGTAGGAATAATCTGTTTGAAAACTGCGCGAATGAGATTCTTATTGCATTATGCAAGATGCGAAGTGGGTGCGAAAGAAACAGTGAAACACCGAATGCTCGTGACGTGAGAGTCCCTGCGTCTTATAGGTAAATGTCAATCGTCTGCTTGAGCAACAATGTTTTATTACCAAATGTCTGTAAGTTAGCTGTAATGCCGACGTTGAGTAAGTGGTAGTTGTATTTGAGCGCATCCTCATGCGCTCACGCCTTTGTTAAAATATGCAATGTAGGTACAGATTGCAGGCGACCTCTACACTCGTGCAATTCTGTAATCTGCAGATTTAACGGTCCACGGCTGCTTTCGAGATCTGTAGAAGCGATATGCTCAGTCATACAGGAAAGTTCAAGCTGAAATGATTTAAACAAATATGTATGTACAAATACATATTTGGATTTCTTTAGATTGAATTGGGCTATATGTCAGTGAAAAAGAGCTTAAAAGAAATATTAACACTTATATCGTTAATTTTTTTATATATATAGTATCACGAACAACTGAGGACAAATAGCAATAAATTCCGTAAATTGGTAAAAGGAATTTTAATACACTTATAATCTCAAACTGATTGAGGCCGACTAGTGGAAGTGATTGCATTCATTATCAACTAGCCGACTTACCGGTTTGCAAAATACCGAAACACTATTTACACGTCTAGGTACACACGAATTTTCGGCGCTTTAGATACGCGATCTACCTTCCGGTTCTGCAATTCTATTATAACTAGAGGTAAACATTTATTACGTAATTTATATGTACGTACTTACAGATCAATATGCAATTAATCGTTCAAATATATTTCAACTGCTTTTTTTTAAGTATTTATGGCATACACCTACTCGTCAAGTCTAGGACTCAGATAATGCTAATAAAGCAAAACAAAAATTCAGGAAATGACTTTCGGTATATTCTAGACCTTTTTTAATGTATTACAAGTAGAGTCGTCATTTAATTTCAATTATATCAATCCAATTATATCGTCAATTATAATTAGACAAATAGTTTAAATACATATTAGGTAGTTGACAAGTACCTATTATTCATTTGTGTGTTTGCAGGGTTAGTCCAGTCGTTTCACTTCTTTTGTTTCATGCAGACTAAAAATCCACATATTACAACTTTCAACAAGTTTTGTTATTTCCAACAGAATGCATTGAAAGTGTAAACACGTGAGCAACATTGTCAAGTTACATATTTTTTCTACGACGAAAGAATTTAAATGGTCAAATTTAAATAAAACTAAGTGGCCAACAATCATAGGACATTAAGTCAACATTAAAATGTATATCTTGTAACTAGAACTAAATGCCGTGGAGGCTACTCGAATCATTAGAATGGGAATACATTTTTCTGAGTAAACTAGATTTTAAGATTCTAAAAAACACAAAGGCAAATCTACAAAATAGGTTAACTTAATTGAATCCCACGTATTAAATATAAGTAGGTATACGTAGAAGTAATAAACATATAAATTAAGGTTTAGTATAAAATAAAATTCTACCTACAATGTAGGTAGAATTTTACACATTATTACCAAAAGACAAATCTTCAAAAAATAGTAATTGAAAATTATTGCTTTAATAACTAACTAACAAAACTTCACGCCACTTCCCTAGCGGGGTAGCCAGAGAGAACCGAACGCCATATGGCGCGATCCTTACACACCTCACTCGCCTCTTCAACATTCATGATCCTTTTCATACAAGCTCTACGGTTTTTATGACTCCTAACATTGCTTTCATGATGAAGACAATTGAGCAACAATATAATTAAAGTAAAATACTTTGACTTTAGTGCTGTCTACACACATTTATTGTAACATTCAGTATAAAGAAGTTGTTAATTAAGACCGTGTGAACTAATTAGCTAACATGGAAATCATTAGGACCATATTCAATATGTTATTTCAAAACTTGCATTAACGGCTGACTAACTTCAGTTTCGTCATGTATTCGATGCAATTTGTGCGTAGACAAGACAAGTTATGTTTAAATTGTTTCTTTAAGGTCAAATGTTAAATGTTGTTAGCGCGAGTACTTATTGGTTAGCTTAATAAAGATTTAATACTGGATTTACGAGTATTCATCTGTTCCAATATATACATTATTTCTAATATGTTTTACTATTGATGGTAAGAAAGATGACATTAAAATGAAAAAGTTTTTTCAATGTATGTAGGTATACCATTTATTAAAACTACTTCTAGTTTCTATCTAATTAGACAACCTTGTAACTATTTTTCTGTAATAATAAATTATTCATTTTAATAGCGGGAAATCATAATTAGTTAGTGCAGTAATTTTCTTTTTTTTTCTGACCTGTAAGTAGTTTGATCGAAAATTCAGCAGAAGTTAAATGCATTAGGAACGTTAGGCGCATTCCATGTGTGTATTCACTTTAAATATTGATTTTTTATCTATAACACATTTTGCATAATATGTTATATACCTATAGCTTAACCATGGGTCGCGAACCTAACTTTCAAAATGGGACCGACTCAAAGAACCAACCAGTTCTGTTCTTGCTCAATTAATTTGAAAATTAATTGGTTTGTTACACCAGGTCAAGCGTCAGACTCCATAATGAGGTTTATAAGTCAAGAATTATGAAATGCGAAATAAGCAACATAATAGTTTTGCATAGATACGGTCTTGTGAGCGCTCTCGTGGAGTTACGTAGGTACTCGGCTCGACGCTGTGGGCGAGGCTGCTTAGCCACGAGCTTGTACATGCTAATAGGTCGCGAGTCAGTCCCACACCCTCGGCTTTGCAACAGTCTATCGACAGCTATTAGAAAGGAAAACACTTTTTAAATAACTGAAACTATAGTGATAATTCCGCGACCCTAAATTGCCTGTTCAATTCTACTCGTATTGACATAACTCTGTTGCAACTAACTGATTTAACTATTAGAATGTAATAACTTAAATTATCCGGAAACTAACTAAATCGCCTTGCGAAAATATTAAATCCAACCCTGAAAGGATTTGGTAATTTCACACAGAGATTCCTCCTGCGTCCATCGAGATATCGCAGTAGCAATCGCACAGCATGTTGGGCGTTAAGGATTTGAAATGTACGGTTACTCACACGGGTATGATCTTCATGGTAGTGTCGGGTCGGGTCGGCGGGTGTTGCAAGTCACAGTTCCTTTCTCCGCGGTGCGGCTGGGGTAAGTCCACTGCGTGCGGAGGCCACGGTTGATCTGGCCCGCTGCGGCGCGGCGGCCCGGCAGCTCCGCTCGCCTCCCCGGCGGCTGCTCGCTTGGTATGCCGCACGCGCTGCGCGTGCTTCGCATTCTCAGCATGCCTCTTTCCGCGATTGTCACCAAACTGGAGTAAATCCTGGTAGCGACGTCGAGGGCGCCGTGACTTGCTTCTTGACTTTTGTAAAACATGCTCTACCATACGTACTTATTTTACAATTTCTCTTCGAATGTGATCTTCAAGAATGTAAATTCCAGTTAGTTAAATATTGTTAGTCATATATTGTGGAAAATACATACAAACTAGCACTTTTTTATTAGGACCTGAGGCAGTACATACACGGTGTTGCTATTCTAATATCACAAGTTATACGTACCTATATCTAATTCCAATAAAATCTGACAATCTTAAGCTTTACGTCAAAATGGATAGGTATCTACAACTAAATTAATTACCTACTCTTAAATATATATTTTTTACGTTTATTGAATGTCTACCTTATTATGGTAAAATGATTGATTTCCATTTTTACGAAGATACTTCATTGAGAAATAGATAATATTAATGGACATTTATTCAGTGGTTTAGAATTCATAAATTATGTCAACAGAAAAGTAATCTAAACCTAGAATTTAACATAATATGTACTAAATGTTGTCTGCTTTTTAGCACTTACTTTTACCCAAAGGGTAAAAACGGGACCCTATTACTTAGACTCTGCTGTCGGTCCGTCCGTCCGTCTGTCTGTCTGTCACCAGGCTGTACCTATCTCAGGAACCGTGATAGCTAGACAGTTGAAATTTTCGCAAATGTTGTATTTCTGTGGCCGCTATAATAACACTACAAAAAATAGAAAAAAATAAATATTTAAGGGGGGCTCCCATATAACAAACGTGATATTAATAACGGCAACATGTAAACGCTTGAAATAATATAAGTATTCACAGAATATTAAGTTGTATATTCACTTAAAAAAAAAGATGAAAAAAAATATTTAAGGGGGCTCCCATACAACAAACGTGATTTTTTGCTCGATATTTTAACGGCAACAGGTACACACTTGAAAATATTGACAGAATATTTAGTTGTAAATTATTTTAAAAATAAATAATTTAATTAGAGTAAAATAACTTGAGGGGGCTCCCTATCCTAAATATGCATTTATACCACTGACTACAGTAAAGGTAATATTGAAACTATGATCCAATTCGTTTAGTTTCCAGTCTTTATGGATTACGAAGGTTAGATAGTCACTTCAAATAACTAGATGAGCTGAATGCCTGGTCTAAACGGGCCTTGACTAGGAGACGTAACGTCAGGAAGATGACGCTAAGTTATACAATTAATATACTTATTTTCTACGTAAATCTTTCTTTGGTAAATTTGAGATGCTTGATAATATAATAGTTAATTCAAAATATTAAGATTTGTGCGTGGACAGAACTAACACTTGAATGCAATGGTATTTAGAAACAAAAATCAAATCAATACAGAAACATTTTTAATTGTCGCAGTTCTCTCGAGCTTATTGATAAGGCGCCCTCTTAGCCGAGGAGGATGGATGGCTGTTCCGTTGCACATTTTCACCTGAAAGTCGAGAGCCGAGGCCTATTGCATTTACATAACTCAAAGCTTCGAGTTGTTGTCGAATTCGATGTAACTACTAAAAACCTACTACTACTACTGTCTACCCCTTCGGGGATAATGCTTTATCAAATAATTGTTTTATTTTATAATTGGAAACCTACTTATAGTTTGTAAGTTGAATTTTTGTTACGCCATCGGTTTTCATCTTTGTCAAATTCGCTAATAGATATCCATAGCCAATTTGGGAGTTAAAATTATCAAGAAAGTTGTAATACTATAAGTCGAGGCACTCGCGAGCTTAGTAAGCGTTTCAGACGAGTGACACTAAGTTGCGCAATAAAGGTGATAATCGTCGTCAAAGGAAGTTTGTTTCAGCTTGCGCGGGCGCATCAGAGCCTTTCTATTTACGCGTTGCTATGAACCGCACCTATTTTTTCGTCATTGTACGCTAATCAATGTTTACTGTTAAACTACCCTTTATGTATGTACTATATATTCAAACCATTTTACTTTCATTTTCCGTTAGTGCTGTGTCTCGTCTAAATTCATAGATATCTCTGTATGTAATGCCACCAGAACTTTAAATAGCTTTCGAGTACGAGGGAGTACCAAATTATTTATTTTAATGTTACTATGCATAGCGGATCTTTAAGAGAAAATGCTTTAAGACAGTTCGTTAGCTTTGCTAAATCATTTTATAGTACATGCCTTTTTATTGTCTATGCGCAAGGTCGTAAATCCGTTGCCCACTGGAGGCATGGAGAACGTTATATGGAAAATGTAATTACTTAAATTTTTTTTTTAACCATCACTATATTGGAACAGCATTTTTTTAATTACCAAAAAAAGGGAGCGGCATGGATAATATATGTACAAAGGTCACAGCAAATTTGACCTAGGCCTGAGTTTCACAAAACCCACGTCTAGAAATATGACTAAGTAGGTGTGTATGACCGAGGCAGAAAAATGATATTGATAAATGGACATATCCATCGATCGATCAAAATGCTCGTTATTGTTATATAAAATGATAAGAAATCATGCGCTTGTCCAACTCACGCGGATATTTATATAAAAAAATAGTGTTTGATACTCTAAGGGTGTCAATGAGACCATAAAGAGTATTACATCACCCCAAAACGCCACGTTATAGAAGAAGCCGCATCGCCTCATCAAAAGTAAGTTTTATCAAAGATGCAACCATTTAGACGGGGTTCTATGATGGCGATGGAGAGGTGCGCCGGCGTTGGCGGCGCGACTGGCCGCTTTCATCGGGTCATAGGTGAGAATGTATCGACGTGTTACCTAATACTAAGATCGCCGATAATAAATATTTATTTTATAGTTAGATGCTCGTTTTATTGCTTTGTTCTCGCGGAACTTAAGTTTGATAATTGGGAACAGTTTGACGAAGACGAAAGTTTTAGACGGTTACGATTTAACGAGTAGTATGTAGGCTCTGTATAACTTCAACTATACCCTTTAAAGGGCAAATAAAAGGCTAATCCAGGTTAATCTCTATACGAGTTTTTAAATCTTTGCAATTGTATCTCAACACCCAAATAACAGACCGGAAAGGTCAAATCAATAATATAGTCTGCATAGAAATAAACAATAAATTAACATATTGAAATCTTTAGGTTATATTGTCCAACGTCAGGTGTTTATTTGAGGGCCAACCTACTGTAGGAACCCACCTAGATACTTATTCCTTAAGTAGGTGTAGCAATATGTATCACATAACTAAGTAACATAATTTCACTTTTGGACGAAGCGGGACCGGATGAAAGATTTTCTTGCTCCTAGCTTTGACAATAATAGATCTAAAGGATTTAACTGGGTCATCACTCTTTTTTTAATTTAGGGCGTTTAGTTGCAACTCGAAGAATCGATTGAAACCTAAACTACTTCTACCAAGCCGCGTCAGTAATGATAAAATCAACGTGTGGTTCTACCACCTTCAAACTTAATGGTGAATACCAGTAAATGATAGGGCGCTATTACCGACAGACTCGTGTCTGTCATGCAGCGACGTGCATGGGATGCAGCACACCTTCCTGCCAGCAGATCTTCGTGTGACGTTGGGTCAGATAACGATGGGTATCTGACCCAACGTCTCACGGAGATCACCACACCACGTCACAGTGACGTTGCAAAGCATTCGGTTGTTTACCAAGTAGGTAGGTACATACATATACTTGATCCACTTCTACCTGTAATGGAGGTGGACTAAGTATAAGCTTTTAAATATTTTAAAAGGGGAAAATTTGTAGAACTATGCCCTAGTACATCAATAAAATTATTTTAATATGATATAAAAATGTTCCTAGACAAACGGATATCGAATTTCAAATCGATACTTAACTAAGTAATTATAAACAAGGAAAAATATTATTGAACAGGTAAGTTTCTCATTACGATCTCAAGGAATATGAGCTGTAGGTAACTAATGTATTGTTAAGTTTAATTACTTACATTAATGATGCAATTATCGCATAAATCGGGTTTTATGCGCGACTTGTTACTTGAGAGGGTTATTTCGAGGGTAGGCTAACAAAAACATGACTTAATTTAGCTGTGATATAATCCGAAGAAGAAAAAATAGAGATACAACTGGAAATGTATACAAGGTAATTTCTAGTACCTAACTTTATTCCAAAACCGAAACACACGTCAAATGGTATAAGCTTTTTGTGTTCCCTCGTTGTCCTTGCGCGAGTATGGTCCCGCGGGGCGCTTGCGCTTATCTATACCTACTTACTAATGTTATAAAGAGGAAAGATTTGATTGTTTGTTTGTTTGCATTGAAAACTACTTGACCGATTTGAATAATTCTTTCACCAATGAAAAGCTATTTTATCAGCGAGTAATATAGGCTATGTTTTGTCCCCGTATTCCTAAGGGTACGGGAACTACGCGGGTGAAACCGCTGGGCGCTGCTAGAAATAATACTTACTGTACTAAACGACTTTATGACCTTGTGACAAGCGCAGCGCGGCGTACAGTGTTTTTAGTAGGATTTAACTATCGATTGCAATATATTTAAAGCATGTGCTTTAAATATATTGCAATCGATTCTATGAACAATTCTGTACGTATTCAGATTTCGGTCGTTCAGTTCGTATGTACCAACTGAAAATAACCCTGAACTGTGCACTGAGCAGGTGGTTTGTAGTTTTAGTTGGATCTTAACTTCTTTCAAGTTGCATTTTTAACTGGTTAACAGTCTGAAAGCAGTCCTCTGTAATGGGCCATTAAGTAAGATGGGCCATCTTACTTAGACTCTAATCTAATAGCTTATATCAGTGTGGCCAAATTCCATTTGACCGCAATACAATGCATTATAATTGGGCAAATAAGAACTAGTAATGAATTATTGTAATTACTACAGTTAAGTGTTGAAGTTGCTTGCAACGTAAAAATTCGTCTATATAAAGGAGACAGCACGCTTGTCAGCTCAGTGTTTGCCGTAGATGAATGTGCGGGTAGAAATATAATTATTATTGTACATGTATGTATAATTACTAATGTTTTCAGTTTTCGTATGTACTAACAATAAGGTGGTATAACAATCTCGTGTTTGAGGTCCAACACCCCCAAAACGGTTCGACCGATTCTACTTATTGTTTTTTTTTGTTTATTATACGAATAGGTACTTTTTATGCGTTAAGTATTTTTCACCCACTTATTCCACCCATAATTTTTATGTCGAGAACAGAGCGGTACAATGTTTGCCTAGACAACTAGTATCTAAGTATATATATATATATATATGTGTGTGTGTATCTATCTAATTTATATATTTACTAACAAGCTAGCTGTTCCGTCATACATGATTTCTATGTAACTTTAACCATTAAGGCTGCACACGCGACGGAAGCTTAAAAAATGGAGTAACTTCTCCCGTTTTCCCAACATTTCCCTTCACTACTCTGCTCCTATTGATTGTAGCGTGATGAAAAGTATATTATAACCTGCCCAGGAGTATGAAGAATAAATGTACCAAGTTTCGTTAAAATCCGCCGAGTAGTTTTTGTTTCTATAAGGAACATACAGACAGACAGACAGACAGACAAAAATTTTACTGATTGCATTTTTGGCATCAGTATCGATCACTAATCACCCCCTGATAGTTATTTTGAAAATATATATCATGTACAGAATTGACCTCTCTACAGATTTATTATAAGTATAGATATACCTCCATTTTGCTCTACATTTTTGCACTAAGGCCCTAAACTACATCAGTACCAGAATTATTTGGCTATGTACCCCGGTTTTTTTTTTTCTTTCGAGTTATAACTACATAATTAATTTATAAATATTAATTAATTAAATTTTTTGAGTTATATTTTTTACAAAATCTAATATTTTTTACGCAATCTAATTGACACAACGTTTGATGAAATAATAAATACCTGTATTCTATGACAACCATAATACTTAGCTAAATAAAGGACTACCATAAAAACATGTTAAGAGAAACAGAAAACCCAAAGACTTCGACCAGTGAATGTTCTCTTTAGTTCTACATATTTTACACGTTTTGTAATTATAATTATCAAAACCAACAGGCGCATTAAATTGTAATTACTTACGTTAATTATGTGAAATAATGTCTGATATGAGGTAGGTACTAAGATAATACTTATAGAACTTGTTTCACTTAGATTTAAGTAAGTAGTAGGTATGTTTTGTAATTGAGTGAGATCCCAGGGCCGCCTTGTGACTTATGTTCTCAAAAATTAAATGTATGGTAAAGGTTATTATTTATAGGCAGCTACCTACTTTATATGTACGGATGCTAGCTAGTTTGCGTAATGAGCCAAATGAGGGTTTTCAAAACTACAAAAACCGCCAGATGGCACGAGGGAGTCTCGTGGTCTTATCACTGTCACTGTTGGCTCCTTGTTGACAGCATGTCAGTTTGGTGTGACATCTAACCAATGAGGAGGGTGACAAGACCGCAAGTCACAGTTACGCCATCTTTTGGATGTTTTAATTTAAAAAAACCCTTATTTGCGGGTATCAGGTGCGAAAGTTAGAAAAATATGTAAACAAAAATTTTGATTGCAAATTTTTTGGTTTATTGGGTAGCATACTAATATACATCAATATTCAACATAGTTAAACACTTTCCGTCATCAGTAAATTCTACCAGACACTTTAAAGACACACACACGACAATTCAACAATATCCCGAATGTTATGTATACTAAATATGTAATTTAAATTACTATCTGGAATGTTCCCAAGCAGTCCGACTAATTGCATGGGCCTAGGAACCCCCAGACGGTATAAAAATTGTTCTGTGAGTAGGTACCTATGTATAAGCTCGAATAGTAGGTACATGACGTGACTATGTAGCTTTATTGTAATTTTGCTCATCGAAACAGATTTTTATAAGTAGTTTGTGTCTTAATTTTTATCATCATCGACAACAGAAAAGAATTCGGTGTAAGTGAAATTATAAGCAATGTGGAATATTGGTGTATCTACGATAGTATTCTACACAATAAACATGAAAATCAGCAATCTAAATTTAAATTAAGTGAGAAATATCTTACCCTAACTTTCGCACCTCATACTTACCTACAAATTGGCTTAATACGCAAACAAGCTAGTACCCGTACTTTTATAGTAGGTAAGTAGTGACACTACCCTATACCAGACATTTCATTTCTGAGAATATAAGTAGTAACGTCTGACGGCCCTGGGATCATGGACTATAATAAAGATTTGTATTCTTACTAAAATCCCAGGATTGATAGAAGATTTACCCACTTACTTTGTACAATGAATACTTGGGGCGTTTCAAAATTATTGCTTAGATTTAGCCAAGTGTTTAAAAAGCATTCGGGTTACAATCTTATAATGAAATCGTAGCAGCTTTCGCAATTATTATAACCAGTAGTCGCCCAGTGGTCAAAATTCGACCATAATTCGTGTATTTTTTTATTTAATACTTATATTTCATATGCATAATTTTACGTACCTCTTAAATATCCAAAAGATCTAAATATAACGTAGTTCCAACTCGTAGAATTAAAACAGTAGGTATATGCCACAAGACAGTTTATGGCACGGTCTGCACATCTGTATAATAAAATAAATAAAAAAAAAATCAGTCAAATTGAGAACTTCCTCCTTTTTTTGAAGTCGGTTAAAAATGCTGACCATCAACCTACGAATTACTAAAATTGCAAATTTGACAATATTATTAAAAACTTGGAACTATGATAAAACTGAGGAATTTCTAAAGGATACGAACATTTTGTAGGTAATATGTTATAATATTATTAAAATATAAGTACTAACACTATTGGCTCTGTACCTATCTACTTACTATTATTTTTTATCTTCATTTTAAATTACATAATCTAAAGTAATTATAAAAAAAAAAATACGCACACACACACACGTGCACAACGCACACACAATCTTTTTTATATCTTTTATAGCGATAATTAAGTAAAAAGATATTCATTGTATCATATTAGTATCTTCCTATGTAGGTACATCACTTTAATGGAGAGCGGGGATCTTCGAACACAAGTATTTATTTACCGTCTTAACAAGCGGAGTAAATTGTCCCGTAGAAAAAAGGTGAGGATTTACACTGCTTGCATAAGACCGATTATGACGTACGCTAGCCAGTCAGATATCCATAGGTTTCAGATCATCCAGAATAGGTGCATGCGCAAAGCCACAGGCGCGCCCTGGTACCTTAGAAATGAGAACCTTCTCATTGACTTAAACCTGCCGACTTTACCGCAGTTCTTTAAGCAATGCTCACGCCGCTATTTTGACCATGCTCCCCATCACCCCAACTTCTTAGTGGTCAATTCCGCTGACTATCCCCCTCCCGTAGTCTCCCATAGAAAACGTTGACCTAGTAACGTCCTCCTAGACTCCGAAGCCGCAATCACGCTAGCCATGACGTCGGCTCAGCAGCTCGCGATACAGTCCAACACTTCAAGTCGCCCGTCGTTCCGTCCTCGCCGGCGAGGACTCGCGTCGCGCCGCCCCCGCCAGGTCCTACTCGCGTAACCGGCCCGGTGCCCGGTCACATCTATCCCCAAACCTACGTGCGGCTGCCCTCTCCCAGCAACGTCCTGAGCCGAGGTTCGAGCCCCGTAGGGGGCGCCCTCAGACTGTTGCCTAAATTTTTAGGGGTGAGAGCTTCCCGCTCCCCCGCCAGCCCGGTATGTAGTAAAGGCCGCCTTCGTCAACTACCGATAGTCCACTCCCAAAATAATAAACATCTAATACTGAATAAAGAATTTGAATTTTGAAGCATTTGGACAAAATAGTAAACTCAATTTCAAACTCAAAATTAAATCGTCAAATAATATGTAGATACAAAATAAAACAATTTGAATCTACTACCGGTTCGGAATGTCGTATCTACCGAGAAGAAACCGGCAAGAAATAAAGCAACAAAGCATAGTGAATTTAGTAAGTAAACGCATTTTATTTGGCTCCTAAATCCTGATGTTCTCTAAAATAAAAGATTGACTGTACCTACCTCACATCACAAGTAAACAAAAACCAAAGACACAAACAATTAGAATATAATGTCCACTCAATACATATACAGATCAACATTGTGTATTTTCGGTATGTTAACAATAACAAATAAGGTACTTTTCGATTTTCCTTATGAAATCGCTATTAAGGGTGACCTTGTTTTAAGTATGAAACCATGATAAACGTTTTTGAAACATATTTTTTAACAAATTAACAATATCAAAATATAGGTACGTACAGAGATTCTACACAAGTTTTAGGTATTTAGTAGTGAAGTTTAACGTAAGTTATAGAATATAATATTGGTTGGTCGGTGCATTTATGAATTTTACAGTAAGAGAGAATCATAGTCGTCGTAATAAATCATCTTATCCTTCTTCGGGTAGTGATAATTATAGTAGCCAATGCCTGTGTCGCTATTTGAAGGGATAAATTCTATAACGCCTATTAATGTTTATGATCTACTTGAAATCATAATAGAATCTGGTATCTCATTTAATCAAAACTTCGTACAAACGTTTAGTTCAAATGAAACTATGTTTGATAGAGTATATTTGCACACTGTTTGGTGATTACAAAACTCACAAACGTTTTTTTCTTTTGCGATACAAATAGTATCTTCCAAACTTTAGATTCCGAAAACAGAAATTATATACAGGTTTAAAGACAAAAATGCGATATGTCTAGATATTGAGGTAAATTTTCATAATCATTAGTACCTACAGTATATTACAGTTTTTAGTGAATATGTAACTAAAACAATACTTCACAACTTTATAAGGACACGTTACAATCAAATTCACAATAATTTTTTCTTGTATCTATCAAAATACAGCACGCCGATAACGGATCTCATTTTGTATATATCATAGTCATTAACAATAACAAATTAATTTCCAGTTACCCCCAAATAATAAGATGAAATAAAATAATATATATTTGTGTTTTTTAAAGCCAACCGATTATTTTTAGAATAATTAATTCATGGACTTCCTTCCAAATATTTTTTTAGAAAATTAAAGGATAGATATGTAGATAATGTTTTAATAGGGTTACACGTACAATTATTATAAATTCATACAAAATATGGATATACTTACGTATTTGTTCCATATTTCATCACAAGTCCCAGTAGGTTAAAGGCTTCTATTAAAATGTGCCATATCTCACTACTTACTCATTTTTAATTACGACTCTTGTCCTACAAATTTAATATACTTATTTACTACTAAATAATGTAGACATAGCGCTTTATTGGAACAATTTCTTTCTGAAAAATTACGAGCTGTACGAAATTTAGAGGAGCCACATAAAATGTATGGTAATCTTTTAATTCTAATATTACCGAGTTTCGATTTTGTGTCTTTGTTTTACTCTCAAACGCTACAAAATTATAGTAAATTATAATAAACATTAATCCATTATGTTCCTAGGTATGACGTGGCTTATCAATTCAAACCACATCCAAAAATATAATTTTTGAAGTACCTATTCATAAATTAAGGATCGATCCTACAAAATATTTTAACTTTCTTTTATAAATGGCTCCTAAAAATCCTGACAGACATAAAGGTATTATTACGTTTATCATCGTCCACGGTCATCGATGTGCGCCACAAACTACGCACACAAGGGGTGGCAATACATATATAAAAGTAAAAGACCAACATTTTGACGACATATTTTATTATGAAGTAGATAGTAAAATAGTATAAAGAATTTATATTAAACAAATATTAGACTATTGTATAGACGTATTAACTAAAATATAACAGACGTCCGAAATGTATCAAAATACAAATAGATAGATCTTAACTCTTATAATACCTATTATATATATAATCAAGTGAGTGGTATACATATACTATTAACTTCGAATTTCAGGATCGCGTAATATAGACAAATAAAATGTTATATGCTAACTAAATGTATGTCGTATTTTTTTGCACATCAACTAAAGATGTTTGCATTAGACTTGAGGAATATAATGGAGAAACGTCCAGAACTGGGCTCTGACATTAATGCGCAGTACCCAGGCGAAGGTGCCATCCCCCCATAAATAAGAGCATACGTTTACCCGACTAAGACTCAACCCTATCCATCTATCACCCGAGTTACTTCTATGTCTATTTCATTTCACCGAGGTCCATAAAAAGCCATGCCACACAAAAGACTGCTCGTTATTCGCAGCTGATTTGCACATGCGCGAAGAGATTTCCGCGTTTGCGCAGTGTTTAGGGTGAACCTTACATATCTACCATACAGACACAAGATATTGTTGCTGTAGGAGTGACTGGCAACCGCCGCTCAAGATTTGGACGTCACTCCCAACTGTATAGTTTTTTTTAACGGTATCCATTAATCTGGTGTCAAATCAGATGCGGACGGCCTCAACTCTTATGCAACTAACTACATACTACTGACACATTTGGTATATTAACATCGATTGATTATAAATATGTAGATGAAACATTAGAATCAACATCACTGTGGCTTGGAACAGAGTCCAAAATCATTTTCCCGTTTATTGATTATTATATACTCAGATTAGAGAACAAAAGGCAGATGGACCGCTCGGAACAAAGGTGTGAGGCAAGAATTAAGCTATGAGTGCGTGACACACTGTAGGAACATTGTATGTATATTGAAAAAAAGTCCCACTGTATTGTGTGTTTAATGCTCAAGTAATATAATATTGGTTGGTATTGTAACATGTATTTAATTGTTTATATCTTACATTAAAATAAACATCTAAAATTTTATTTTGAAATATAAAACTTTGTAATTATAATCGACATACAAAACATGCAATCTTAGCAGCCTTTATTTTGCACCAATTTCTTTAAACATTGCCTTCTGGCATCTATACATGAGACTCATACTAGCAGCGCCCCGCGGTTTCACCCGTGTAGTTCACATTCGTGGGAATACGGGGATAAAATATATACTTAGTAGTTTATTCGGTACATACATACAAATAATCTTTCATCTTTATAATAATAGTGTAGATTACGAGTATTTGCATATTACCTTACATCAAGGAAAATATTTCAATGTAACCTAGCAACACTACCCAAATTTCATTGAAGTTTTGTGTTCCAAGTAATAAGAAACAAATAACACGGAAATATAATATCAAAATATTTAGATAATTATAACTTAACTATGAAACGGTACTCCTATAACTCGTTTTAGTTTTTGGGAACAATTTTTACAATGTTTAAACACACAAGACGGCATTTTTAAGAATTAATTTAAAACACAAATGTGACGTACTGTCAACGCAACGCTTTGTTTCGAACTGTCGTGAGTTTATATTTGTTTTCGATTTTGTATTTGCTTTGCCAGCCGCACTCTCGTGCCTGTGACGGGTCTATCTGCCTTTTGTTCTCTAATCTGAGATTATATAATACAATTAGAACATTAATAACGCGTGATGTATACTGCTTACTATTATATAAAACATAGGTCATAGTACAATATCCCTAAAACATACACAATAGGATTTAACCATTCGATTCCATTTAGGGCGATGTTAGACCATTTTGTGTTTGTTTTTTTTAAATAATATGGTTAGCGTTCTGGGTTTATGAAGTACCTATGTACCTACAATTCAAACAGTACCTGATTTTTGGTTACATAAACACGGTCTGTTATACCCTAATTTACGATGTCGGACAATTTGTGTCGAAGAGCATCGATCATCATTGTAGTGCATAACACTTCTTGAATCTTATATATTAAAATATAAGCTACATGCCTTACATACTAATAATATTTTCAATTCGTACAAGGTATCACCAAGATAAGTTGAAAATATATGAGAAAAAATATTTGATTTAGCTATATCACAACATGTAAAATTCATATATTTGCAGTCACATCAATTTTCTACCCAGCGTTTGGGGCGACTAACTACAATTTACTGTTATCTCCGGAATTTCGGACGCTTTGTAGCAACAAATATTGATATTGCAATATCAATATCAATTCGTATGCTACACAAGCTACTAATATTATAATTACTTACTAAGTAGTATTAAATACGAATAAAAGTAATTAATCGATACAAGTTAATATTTATAACCCGGGTAAAGACCTATTTTTAATTCATATTTTTATTAAAGTTAAGACTTTTTTAATTGACACCTTTAGAGTTTACTAACAAATGTAAAAACCATCTAGTTAAAATAACATTCACATTAGGAGTTAATTGAAATAAACACAAGCAATGACAAATAAAAATAAAACATTAATTATTTTAATATGAAAAAATGAAACATGAACAATATAGGGTCTCTTACTAATATTATTTTTACTGATTATACATAAAAACATTACAGTAGCTCATATTCTTAATAGTTAAAGAGGATTATAATATGTTAAAATACAAATAATGTAAGTTGGCACTGAGATGCCATATCCTATAGATCATATAGATCGACACATTTAATTTAGATATGAACAAGATTATATATGAAGTGATCGTTAACAAGTGATTACACCAGTAATACATTACTATTTAATATATTATATATGGTCTACACCTCAGGACTCAGACACCTCTACTACGAATTCAGTTATATAATGTACATATTAGATATCGATTTTGATTATCAAATACGGGTCCATTTTTTGGAACACCTGAAACTACTCCTTACAGCTAATTTAGTAAATCAGTACTTTTCGAGGGGGGGCAGGTGAGTTTGACACTCAAATGTACAATTACGAACTAACGACTAAATGCAGAGTCGTCATCTTGAGTCCAAGGATAAAATGGGTGTTCAAATCTAGATAGTGCTGCGAACGTCAAGTCCATTTCAGTCCAGAATTTCAGGAA
Source organism: Glyphodes perspectalis (assembly GCA_951394215.1). Classification (NCBI taxonomy): domain Eukaryota; kingdom Metazoa; phylum Arthropoda; class Insecta; order Lepidoptera; family Crambidae; genus Glyphodes; species Glyphodes perspectalis. Next base: position 16,076,712 of record OX596199.1, read on the forward strand.
TGATCTGGTATTAGACCATTGAATTAACTGGTTTAGATGTGATTGAACATGACGAAGGTGTTATGAATTACCACAATTGAAATGGTTGAATTAGTTTGGCCATCTGGTATTCATTTTGTTGAATTAAATGACAACTTTAAACGTAGTCGTAATTATTAATATAATATTAATACTACTGCTAAATAGGTCCAAAATCGTTCAAATATATGATGTTACTATTTTACAAGATGCTTGAACTGTTGTAACCGATTTACAAATGTGTGTAAGGTGTATTATTTCGGTTTGTGTTAAATATTTGCAAATGATCCCAAACATGTCCCTGTGATTGTGGCTACCGAGTGTGTGAACGTTGCGGTGTATTCATAGATGGATTTCTAAAACGAATACATATCAAACATATTCTATTGTATACTATTTTTAATGAAAATTGAGCATGTTATTGTAGCTTGAATCACTGTCACGCTATGTACATAGCAGTTACTACATATTATATACATAAGTAATATTACAATGCCATTCCATAGATTCGTATCTTGAAATGGCATCTGTAATTAACACAACAATAATATCATTTAAAAGAGATTATACAATAACTACTTCTTAAAGTTACAAGCTCTTTCGTAAAGAGTAGAGATTATTATCAATTAACGGTGATGATAACTATGTTTGATGTATGATGTAATTAATTTAATAATCAATTTACATTTAAATAAATTCCTCCTGCTGTGTATAGGGCTACCATTTTAAAAATATATGTGAAAATGAGTAAAAACCGCGAAAGCATCCCTTTTAGTCGTTACTCTTTATCACATACTTGAGCTTTTCCTTACATTATCGTAAACATCACATGTTCGAGTTATGTACGACTCTTAAGTTTTACTTCAAGCCAGTAAGTATCATTTAATAAGTGGTACGATCATAGCTCTGGCTAAGAGGCTAGACCTGTGGTTATTTCTTATCTATACCAAAATATGAGTTCGAAGGCACGGACATGGTAGTTTTAAAAATATTATTTTGGATAAAATGTTGATTGAATATTTACGCGTTGATAGCGAGACTGCCCTGATACAATGACTTAGCCTTCGTATTGAACGCAAGGTGCGCCATTTTGTTCAACGCACTGAGACAAACGTTGTTCATAAAAACATCGATTTTGGTACCTTCGTTCCTCATTACATTTTTTTTAATATTCTGATGTAATGAGTAGAGCTACTCATTACATCAATGTGTGTGATGTCGTCTGATAATTACGTTTTGTTTTAGATAAATACCCCTTTTTTATATTTTTAGCACTAATTAGGCGTATTCAGATCTGATAATTTGGTACACTTATGTAGTAATAACGATTTATTTTTACATATCAGTGTAATTCATTTTAACAGCCAATTTATAATGCTGATAATTATTGTCCTCGGATCTCAAACTACTCATATTTAGGACTACCTTACTTTTATGTATAATGTAATATTTTTAATAATTGTAAATATAATTTAACAATCAATAAAAATATGATTATACATCACCGCGTGATATATTTTCACGTATGCAATACAGAAGAGTTATTACAATGGAAAAAATATATAAGTAATTAATATTAAAAAATATCATATAAAATAATATTGTACATAATATAAATATCACCACAATTTTACAAAAGACACATATATTACGTAAATAGACCTTTTTTAAAAAAACCCGGGTTCTGATAATCTGTATGTGAACGGTAAATTATTCAAAATGACATGCTATTACAAATAGTCTTAAAATTGATCCACAACACCACTACCTCTACGATATTAGATTAATCACTTGATCGTCCATCACATCGATGTAAAGACTGCAACGGCGACATGTGTTAATCGTCGAAGACTTAACTACAATATTAAGTTGATCTACAACACTATTGATAACTTGCATCTCATTTGTATAACCTAAGACTTTAATGCGTCGCATGTTCAAAAAATAAAGCATATGTTAAATCGTAATTCTACCATTACAATAAACTTTGCGTCCAACGTGAAACGATGCGCGGAATTTCGGAAATTTCCTAAAACGGACAAGCAGTATTTGATTTACAACTGTTTTGATTGCTTTAAAAGTTTAAATGTTCTTATAGATATAAATAATTAATATTACACACCAATTATTCAAGACTTTCCTGTTAAATTATTTCACTGTATACGCGTAGCGATAAGCTAGCCCAAATCCATGTTACCTTGTCTTGTCTTGTCTTGTCTTGTCACAAATAAGACAATCGTGCCATGTATACATATCTACCTTATACTATATCATCAATAGGATCGCGCTATATATAATGGCGATACCTAAAGATGGTCACTATGACATCGAATCCCAAGCGTGTGAACTTAGTGAATTGAAAAAAAACAATAGAAAGCCGCTATTAATAATTTTACATTGATTGTCGTGACTTTGAAAACGTCCATTGTTCATTTAGTCGTTTTCCAAGGACAACAGCAGCGACGAGGAGTCGACGGAGGTGAGGGTGACGTTGGAGGAGGACCGCATGAGGAACGGCGGGGGCGTGGGGTACTGCCGCGGGGAGCCGCACGACGGCGGGCTGGGGAACCACACGGCCTCCGCGTCGTACTCGGGGGTCTCCGGGAAGATCTCAATGACTATCGGCGGGCGGTCGGAGGTGTAGGCCTCTCCGGTGTGCGACCGTCAGGTGGGCGAGCCGTTGCCGGGCGGGAGAGGCGCGACGGTCTCCTAAGCCGCCGCGTCCACCGTGTTCACGGGCTCGCTCTCGGGCTCGCTCTCAGCGGGCTGGCGGCGGCAGGAGCGGATGCTGGGCAGGATGCCGTTGTACTGCGCCATGCCGAGGAGCAAGACCGCGAAGCCGATCAGATGCTGCCAGTGGAACGCTTGCCATCGCACCGCGAGGGAGACCATCCAGATCACCAGTGTCCTACAGTGGATTGGGTTGGGTGTTAAATTCATTTAGGAATAAGTATACATACATTCATAATATCACGCTGCAATAGAACCGAAGGAGTAAGATCAAGATACATAATAGAGTACTTACCTAATGGAATCCAGAACCATGCGGATAGTAGCCGACATCTCTTTGGTGACGCTGATGCCTGCGAAGTTGAAGAAGGCGATGGAAATCGCCGTGCCCAGCAGCGAGATCACAAGAATAGGGCTGTGGCCTGAAACGTAACCAATGAACATTATCAGTTAAACCCGTATACATCATTCACTGATTTTTGTTATTCGGTTTTATCTTTTAAGCCTGACCACCGCACCACCTACACGATTCTGGGAATAAGGACATCCAATGTATCTGGCTCCAACAGCGGGGAGAATCCGAACGCGTCCTCCAATTTGCTAAGGGAAATAATAAACTTAGTAACGGTTGGGTCTACTGACTTATTTGCACAAATCCATCGATGACGTCCTCCACGGTGCCCCTGGCGTTATGCCCGAAGTGCGGCGGCGCCGGGATCCAGTAGAACACCACCAACAGAAGCGATAGCACTGAGAAGCCGAACACGCCTTCCCAGCCGACCGCTTGCAGCGGCGGTATGTTCAAACCTGACAAGAAATAATTGTTAAATTCTCAAATAACACATGCACTAAATGACTCATATGAAACGAGCAGTTTAGACGCTGCACGCTGTCTTGATTAGCCCTTTTTGTCATACATACATAGATTACATCACGCCCATAATTCCCAAAGGGGTAGGCAGAGTCAAGGGGCAGCAGGGCCCCCTTAACCACATTCAGCCAAAAACAAAACTGGGCTGGGTTAGATGTAAAATTGTGACAAAGTAGTGACAAGTTGTCTGAAAGTGTTGAATGGCTGTCAATTGCTCTTAAACACGTCACTAGATGGCACAACGGAGACGACCAGTTTTAACACTGTTATGATTAGCCCTTTCCATCATGACTGCTCAAAGAGTGGAATAAATGTCAATTGCTCCCGAAAACATACCAATCATTGCAGTCAAAAAACCCTTTAGTGAGAGCCTCTACGCCAGGATTCATACACCATCTGTTGGATATTTCATGCAGACTTTTAGTGGAATCTAAGATAGCTCTTTTCGGTTGGGCCCAAACTCGCGATACAGCAACATCTTCAGGCATTTTTCATTCTCGAAAAGGAAGCTGAAGAAAAGTATTTTATTTCCCAATGGCATTCAAAAGGTGACTGACCTGCGACGTATTTCTCTTCGTAGACCATCTGGCAGGCGGACACGACCTGCGCGACTATGATGAGCAGGTCCCCCGTGATGAGGCTGTTGGGGCCCTTCGCCTCATCCGGCGCTTGGTACATCGCGTCTGTCCCGCCCACTATCAGCAGACCGAGGATGATCAGACCTGGAACGACAAATGAAAAATGGTCATCATTGCGATACCTGCTGTTGAACGATTAAGAATTTTGGTGGATTAACGACAACTCCCTCCTTCTATGAAATGCTAAATTTGAATAATGTATTTGATGAAATAAATCACGCATTATCAAAAAATAAAAGAAAATTTACCAAAATTATTATGATTATCCTAAATTTGCAATACGACTTTAGGCCAAATATGTAGGTAATAACTTTACACTAATATATAAAGCAGAAGAGCTTGTTTATATGGTTTAATGCGTTAAGCTCAGAAACTACTGGTTCGAATTGTAAAATATTGTTTGTACCGAATAGTCCATTTATCGAGGAAGGCTATAGGCTATAATCAAGCTACGGCACTTTAACGAATAACTTAACGCGGGTGAAACCGCGGGCACCGCTAGTCTAGTGATAAGACGCTAATATTTAATGCATATGTAATATGCAAATGCTTTTAATTCAGTCTCATGACAGTTTTTTTCTTGCCTGTTCTTGCTTTCCGATCAAGATCCTGTCGACGCTGTAGCCCGCTATGCTTATTATAGGTAGTATTATAGGTTTAGTATCAGATAACATAAAGGATAATGTCCTTATGTATTCCGATCAAATAGGAGTAGGCTTTGGTTCTCTCTTAAACAATAAACTAAATTGTCAGATTAGTAACTTTTGTATCCCAGACGCGCCACTTAGCGAAATATGTAAGCGAGTGGCAAATTGCAACCATAACAAAAATTCTATTATTATTTTAATGGTAGGAAATGGGGTCGACACTAGTAAAAAAGAAACATTAAAGAGCTTTTCTATACTATCAGAGCTACAAGTAAAAAAAATCTATTTGTGTGCACTACCCTTCTGTAGATATTACACACCAGGACAAAATGATAGTATTCATAAATTGAATACATTAATTTACAATTTGACTTGTCATAGTGACCAATTTGTGTTTTTTGACACAAATAAATTTATTAGTAATAGTTTAATACTGACTGGCAAAACCTTTTATTTGCCTAATAAAATTAAGAAACAATTGGCTAATTTGTTAGCCTTCAATATAATTTTTTTATTTACACAGACTTTGGAACTCGTTCCAAATAATTTAAATTTAATTTTAAGACAATAGAGGACGTCTCTTGCACAATTGTGACTAAGGAAAAACCCAATTACTTAAATATTGTACACCAAAACATACAGGGCTTTTCCGGCAAAGAACTAGAAATTGAATTATCTCTAGAAGATATGAATGTCCACATATTATGTATCACTGAGCATTGGTTCAATCAGTATGAATTAATTGTCAGTATAAATAACTATAATGTTAGTAGCGCATTTACTCGAAGCTCCGCAATTAGAGGCAAATTTAAGGAACGTAAGGATATTGTTTCGCTCTCAATGGAACGCATTATAGAAATTTCATGTGTAGAAATAGAGCATCATGTTATTATATGTGTGTATAGACCCCCTTCTGCTAGTCTTTTTATCTTTGAATCTGTAATGGAAGAAGTATTGAGGAAAGTTAGTACATGTAGCAAAAATTATTGTGTGTGGGGACTTTAATGTCAATATTTTAGATAATACACAAGACTCTGTTAGGTTTCTGAATCTTTTTAAATCTTTCAATTTAAACAACCTTTTTAACGAACCAACACGAGTGACTCACACATCATCTACATGTATAGATAATATTTTCTGTAATTGCACACACAAAAAAAATCTATTATAAACATTGTAAATTCAGACCATACTGGCCAAATAGCGGCTTTCGAGCACCGAGATGTGCTGTCTTCGTCAAGCATTGTATATAGACCGATCACTGCATCTCGGATTGAAAAATTCTCCGAAAATATTCGTAATAAAATATTTGCACATAACTTTAATTATACAAAAGTAGATAACATGTATGAAAAGTTTTTTAATGTTGTTAAAAAATAATTTAATGACGCTTTTCCGAAAAAAAACAAAATGGTCTATAATTCAAAGACAAAATTCTGTGAATGGGCAACTGTTGGTATTTATAAAAGTAGAAGAAGATTATATGAACTTTATGATATGAAGGCAAACTCTAATGATCCTTCATTGATAGAGTATGTTAGGAATTACTCTAAGTTATTTAAGAAGGTTTGTGCAATTGCTAAATCTAGTTATTTAAAAGGAAAAATTATATCAGCTGCCAATAAAAGTAAGGCAACATGGAAAATCATAAATAAAGAGACTTGTAAAAATAAAACACAAGACAACAAGATCTCTCTTAATATTGATGGTACGTGTTTTCATTCTGATGCTGATGTGGCCAATGTATTTGAATCTTTCTTCTCCAACATCCCACTCACAACGACAAGCAGTCTAAACTCCTGCCCGCGTCTTGCTAACTCCCTTCTGAAGTCAAAAGTGAATGAATGTAAAACTATTTTTAGTTTTACACATATTGATTCTGGGGTAGTTTTGAAACATTTTAAACTTTTAAACATTAAGAAAACTGAAGATCTCTGGGGCATCTCAGTTGATATTCTAAAAAATATAATTCACCACGTTGCACCATATTTAGCTTTCATGTTTAATAAATGTATTGATGTAGGCCAATTTTCCCAATTTAATGAAACTAAGCAAAGTCATTCCATTGTATAAATCAGGTGATAAAAGTGACCCAACCAACTTCAGACCTATATCTATACTACCTGCTTTTAGTAAGATATTCGAAAAAATTATATTCACCCAGTTAATAGCTCATTTTGAAAATAATAAGCTATTACATGATAAACAATACGGTTTTTCTAAAGGAAAATCTACCACTGATGCAGGAGTAGCCCTCGTCAGTCATATTTTTGACGCATGGGAAAACAAGCAGGACGCTATAGGAGTTTTCTGCGATCTGTCAAAAGCTTTCGATTGCGTCGACCACCAAACGTTGCTGATGAAGTTACGGCACTATGGTGTTATGAATAACTCGCTTGACTTGATTCAGTCGTACCTAACTGACAGAATACAGAAAATCAACATCAACGGAACTGATTCTTCTGGCGCTTCTTTATCTATGGGAGTGCCCCAAGGCTCGATATTAGGACCTTTGCTTTTCCTAATCTATATAAACGACCTTCCATATTATACAAAAGATTTATGTGAGATAGTATTGTTTGCCGATGACACATCTTTGATTTTTAGAGTTGACCGAAAAAAAACAAATTTTGACGACGTAAATAATACTCTCTCACAAGTACTACATTGGTTTACTACAAACAATCTTTTATTAAATTCAAAGAAAACGAAATGTATTAAATTTTCAATGCCCAATGTAAGACAAGTAAACACTAAGATATGCATGAATGATGAACCTATTGAAATCATTCATTCTACAGTTTTTCTTGGAATCACTATCGATTCCAAGCTGCAATGGAGCCCTCATATTACGGCTTTGGCTGGAAGACTCAGCTCAGCAGCATACGCAGTTAGGAAAATACGACTCTTGACTGATATTGAGACGGCGAGATTGGTTTATTTCAGTTACTTTCATAGCGTAATGTCGTACGGCCTTTTATTATGGGGGTCCGCTGCTGACATACAAACTATTTTTGTATTGCAGAAGAGGGCCATCCGGGCTATATATGGCCTGAAACCTCGAGATTCGCTAAGAGATATGTTCAAGGAAATTGACATATTAACCGTGCCATCACAATACATCTTTGACTGTATTATGTATGTACGTAAGAACTTTCATAACTTTATTCAAAAATCTGATTGTCACCATTTTAACACCCGAAATAAACACAAGCTTGCCGTTCCGTATCTAAGACTTCACAAGACTAGTAGTTAATTTAGGGGGTTAAGTATAAAATTATTTAACAAACTACCAGGCAATATAATTGAACTGCCTATGCATAGATTTAAATTACACATTAAAAATCATCTTATGAGAAAGGCTTATTATAATATAGAAGATTTTTTAAGTGACAAATATTTGTAATTGCTATTATACATATTTACTTTTTTAGATTTGTATAGCGTAGTAGCTTAAGGATATGATAATTGTTATCGATACTTATTGTAAATTTGGCGATGAAAAGAGTAACTATCGAGTTTCTTGCCGGTTCTTCTCGGTAGAAGCTACTTTCCGAATCCGGTGGTAAATTTTTGTTTTCATTTGTATGTACTGACGATTTATAAGTGCTTATTTGAGCCTACGTAAATAAAGATCATTTCATTTCATTTCATTTCATTTCATAGTAGGAGAGCTGACACCAATTTTTGGGTAGGTATTTGAGGCAAACTGAAACTTGTCCCATATATCTGTTATTATACCCCAACACGAAACTGCAGACCCGGCTGGTGAGTGGCGGGGCTTAATCAACCCCAAATTTTTTAAATAATAATATTTTATTTTTTCCGAATACAGACACATGCGGCATTTTCGAGACATGCGGATTGAAGATAATAGGTATTAAGTTTCTTTAAGTTGAGGTCAGGAGTTGAGGATAGAACAAAAATGTTTTATCGCTCTATTCGACACAAGTAAACAATGAATATTATTTGCTTAGCTTGTCTCGTAATATAAATACGGTATGTATCACCCAACACTCATGTGCCACGATGATTCACAGAACACAGTTTGTTTACTCCAGATTTTTACATTGTAATTTTATTGTTATGATTCATTACATTAAAATTAAACGCTCTTTCCATGTCGCTACACAGCAAGCTTTAAATTATAACTTTTTAAATCTATTAATATATTAAATATATCCTTTCCTAAGAATATATATTTTTCTAATATTGTTTAATAATTCAATAAGTTATTATTCTATCTATATATACAAATCACGATTATTATTGACCAAGTTATTAAAAGTTGTTGGATAATGTTTCAGTGAAAGCGAACAGTAGAGATACGTTTGTCTTTGACTATTACGGCTTAACAATTTTGTTTTCAACGTTAATATTTTATTTTTACGTATATACCAGTATTTGTATTAAATGGTAAAATATTTTTACACTTAATTCAATACTGGCTAAGAGTAGTACGCATACAATTCGCATGTCTTCTCTCAAGAAGTCAAATCATCTGTCGTCCGTGAATCATACACGATTTTTTAATCGTTTCTTTCCAATCAGAATTACCTTGAGTGTTGCATTGAGGTCAGCACCGATAGAATTGTATTGAAACATTTTATATTAAGAATATTTATTTAGGTTATTGTATTACATATGTTAAATTGACGCAATTCCTGTCAAGTGAAACTGTCGAGACAATTCTGTTTGAATAACCGCAGAGAAAACTTCTTCGCTTCGCGTATGCTATTATTGCTATTGCTGAAATCTTATTCGTGAAGTCTTTCAGAAGTCTTGTATACATACTTCCAATATTACTTTAATCTATGATTTTTAGGGCTAAAAATCAAGAATGGGTACTAGCTTAGGCCAACGAACGACCCGAATATGCGTCATAGGTACCTATTCGTTTGGAACGATCTCCATACCCGGCGATGAGTTATTTAACTTCTCTCTCGTACTCAGTTTAAAGATTTTCGTGTGACGCAACGTCATTGTTAGCAATATCTGTATACTAATTTGTTTGGGGCTATTGTCTCCGGCCGCCATGCTAGTTTCCAGTTACACCTAATTAAGGGACGTACCTAGGGTATGCGCGGGGCGCTGGTCAATCTGGTAGTATACCGAGTGCGCATGTCCATGCGCACATACGCGCGTATACATTGCAAATATGCAAATATGCGTTAGCGGCTTATAATACAATTAAGTGCTATGTAGAACATAATTAATGTTTTGACCGCTTCTGGGGTCAGCTATGTGGTATCAATTGGACATTTATTCATTAGTATGGTTGACTAAAATACGCACAGCATACACACAGTGTAAGTCATCATCAGGCTTTTTTCAAATCACACGCAGAAACATCTTTCTAATGTTACAGAATAAAATGTTTTATGTAATAGTCATGAGTGAGTAAAAACGTAAATACTCATGTGTGAAATTTTCAATCTATCATCCTAAAATTATTTATAGATATGGACATAATTTAATTTTATTTGCTTGACATAAACGATGCTTAATACGCATGTTATAAGAATAAATAGTTTAATAGTTTAGTCCATTAATTGCGTTAATTATTCTGAAATTAACTAACTAACCAAACTTCACGCGACTTCCCTAGCGGCGTAGGCAGAGAATTTATCTGCAATCAATCTTAGTTTTGTAAAAATAAAAGAGATTATATATTCAAAGATTTTAAGAACGATTTTTTACAAAGAATTTAATAATGGCAAATACCTACATAAATATGTATTTTTTATGGTTATATATATCTAGTCTGAATCTATCTTCAAATATCTCCTATCTTAAATACAACAATACAATTAATCATGGCGTTATCTTGAATATAAAAATAAAGTTAAACGCCTCCTATCTAAATTGTGTTATGAGTTAGGAATAAACACAAGCTTGTCGTTCCACATCTTAGACTTCATAAAAGCAGTAATTCTTTTGTGGGGCTTAGCATTAAGTTATTTAATAAGTTACCAGATAAGGTAATTCAAATGCCCGTTTATAAATTCAAATCACATATGAAAACATTTTTCATGAAAAAGGGCTATTATAGAATTGAAGACTTTTTCAATGACAGGAATCTGCAGTCTGCGCTCTAATTCTTGCATGGTCTACTGTCCTATTGTAATGTATTACATTAATTATATTTTAATTATATAAATTTGTAGAAGTAGATAAAAGTTGTTATTGTATACATGGCGATTTAAAAGAGTAACTACCGAGTTTCTTGCCGGTTCTTCTCGGTAGAATCAACGTTTCGAACCTGGCGGTAGAATGTTTATTTTGTATTATTATGACTATTCATAAGTGCTTTTGTGGAGCCTACATGAATAAAGATATTTCTATTTCTATTTCTATTTCTAGTTCATAAAATTGAATATCATCAAATTGCAATAACTAAAAACGTTTTAAATATATCAAGAAGCAATTTTGATAGTTTTGATATAACATATACATATATATGTCGATTTTAACAGCAGACAAAAAGAAAAGAGTAGCATATCATACCTATTGATCGGGAGCGGTGGTAGCTCAATGGTAAGGACACGCGCCTCTTAACCGGGGAGTGCGGGTTCAAACCCGGGCATGTACCTCTAGATTTTAAAAAATCTATGTACATATTTATACCACTAGCTCGACGGTGAGGGAAAACATCGTGATGAAACCTGCAAATTCAAACAACTTTAAATTTGTAACCATGATCCAAAAATTGTCTGGTTCCCCTATCTTAGGGTTACGAAGGTCAGATCGGCAGTCGCTTCAATGTAATTACCAGACTCGCTAAATCCTGGATCATGGTCTAAGCGGACCCCGTCTAAGCACGGGACATAACGCTAGGAAGATGATGATCATACCTATTGATGAAAATTGATAGATCTAAGCCAATACAATTAACAGTGAAAATGTTTGCGGGTCCAAATTTTGTCCTAAGTACAACCCTGTCTCGTCATGCTTGTTTTGATAACAGCTATTGGCCGCGTTGCTCGCTGGTATCGGTCCGTGTTTTGACGATAAGCTCGCAGCGTGAACCGGCATATAAACAACACACGGAAATTAATATGCGAACTAGTCACAAATGTTCAAACGGCGTGGTCCAGCTATCCGACAACGGATGGATTGATGGATTTTAACGAAATGCGACCAATCGGAGTACGACCGGTATGGATGGTGCGCCTTAGAAATAACCCGATCTCTGTTTTGTACATATATACTACGCGCATTAATAATTAATTTTAATATCTATACACATCGTTATTATTATTGAAAGTATTACTTATTTAATGCCTCGTCGGTCTAGTGGTAAAATGCGCCACCAAGGACCGATCAGGAAGTTGGCGGTTTAATGATCCCCGTGCCTCGGAAAGCACGGTAAGCCGTTGGTTAGGCACGCTGCGCCTGACCTCTTTCCGGTCATGTCGAATTGCCGTCTCACCGGACTATTTTAATGAAGGAATACCTAGAGCTTGCGCACCTGTGTTTGCGCACACACTTGTGCACTATATTATCTCCTGCGCAGATGGCTAATCCTTGTTGAGATTGGCCACTGTGACCGATATCGGTTAGGAGGACATTATTATTATAATATTTAAAAGCTGAAGAGTTCGTTTGTTAGATTGTTTGCTTGAGGTCGCTAATCTCAGGAACTACTTGTCCGATTTGAAAAAATCGTTTAGTGTTAGATAGCCCATTTATCGAGGAAGGCTATAGGCTATATAACTTTAACCATAAACGCGGGCGAAACCGCGGGCACAGCTAGTTTAAATTTATTTTCATACATGTTATAGGCGTTTTAATATCTTTCATTTAGTACTATTGAACAGAGAAGGCCACAGTCTGATCTGTATAACTGCTAACTATAATTTAATGCATGATGAAAATCGTACCAGAAAGTTATGTGGTTGGTATGACGGAGTTATAAATATTAAATGAAATACACATTTAAATCTTGTAAATTTGTTTTATGTGCAATCAAAGTTTGAAAGTATGAAGCCCGAGTTAAACTGTACCAGTTGGTCAATTGGTTATCATAAAAATATCTGTTTTGGTGTACCTAAATATAAATTCATATAGAGAAGATTCGAGTAATAGCTTAAGAACCCGTTATCTATACTTATAATAAATCTGTAGAGAGGTCAATTCTGTACATGAAATATATTTTCAAAATAACTATCAGGGGGTGATTAGTGATCGATACTGATGCCAAAAATGCAATCAGTAAAATTTTTGTCTGTCTGTCTGTCTGTATGTTCCTTATAGAAACAAAAACTACTCGACGGATTTTAACGAAACTTGGTACAATTATTCTTCATACTCCTGGGCAGGTTATAGTATACTTTTCATTACGCTACAATCAATAGGAACAGAGTAGTGAAGGGAAATGTTGGGAAAACGGGAGAAGTTACTCCATTTTTTAAACTTCCGTCGCGTGTGCAGCCTTAATGGTTAAAGTTACATAGAAATCATGTATGACGGAAATAGTCTTTATTATATTAACCGTAAACGCGGGTGACACCGCTGGCACAGCTAGTATTACAATAAAATTATATAATGGAGGTCTGGATGTCTGGTTGTAAAGGCTGAAATGTAAGGCAATAGCAAGAGTATAGATTCTATCGATAGTAAACAAAAATGATGTATCGATAGTGTTGAAGTGCGATAGATCGATATCCTAGAGCGGTGGTAGCTCAATAGTAAGGACACGCGCCTCTTAACCTCTTAACCGTACGTCTGGATTTTTCAAATCTTTTTACGTATTATACCCCTAGATCAACGGTGAGGGAAAACACCGTGTTGAATGATGGTACCAGACTCGCTAAATCCTGGATTATGGTCTAAGCGGACTCCGTCTAAGCACGGGTTATAACGCTAGGAAGATGATGAAATCGATATCGTAGTAAACTAGATGAGATTGACATCATTTAAACTATGTATTGCTAATGTATTGCTAATATCATACGCTTACAAAGGTCTGTGTTAATACGGCCACACTAGTGAAAGTAAGTTAAAATCCTATTTTTATATGTATTTACAGAAATCACAAGTGGAGTTAATAAATGCACGTTGTAAATGTTGTAATAGGGATGATGACTGCATTAAAAAACTATAATTCTATTTAGTCCGTCAGTTAGATTATATAAAAATACTAGACACATATTTTTCACTTTTACAAATTAACAAATACCAAAGTTAAAGGGAATCAAAGTTTTGGAGTGAGGGCGCGACGCGCAACTTAAATGTATTGTATTTTCGTCAATGTTTGTTTGACAAATAAATAAAAAAAATACGTGTTCAATATTTTTTTGTCTAACTGACGGACTAAACAGATTTTTTTAGTCATCTTGCCTATTGTAGACTTTATTGGTTTTATAATAGATATCAATATCTTACTGCATACAATATTAATAGGGCGCTCGAACAGGTCTTTTCACATAAATACTTTTGTTAAATACAAACTCAAGGTGGATATTCTATTCAAAGATGTTGGGTCATAAATATTGTGTGGTGGCCTTTTGACCATTCAGAACCAATTTCTTTTGTTCGATTCCCTCTGAGTTAACTAATTCCAAGTACAAGTATACTTTATATTATTTTATTGCGGAAATGTAAAATTATAGGGGAACATAGTCTATCGGATAAGCATTTTTGGTATAAGTTTTTTTTATCAATGTTGAATGTATTGCTAGTTTAAAAATTTACTGTTATGTTAAAAGAGCGACAGTAACGAAACCCTCAATCTACAAATAAGTAACGCCCATTGTTAAAAACTTACAATTATGTAAATTACCTACAATGGACAGACGCCAGAACGTCGTTCAAAAAACACTGTGAAGGTTTTATTACGATTTCTTCAAAAGAGCGAAGTACCATCATCTGGGACAATTAATTAATCCAAGCGACTGACTTCGCTTTGCAAATAAATCGTTGTAATACGATTTGTTTGGGAATCATTCCCAATTAGGGAATGGTCTAGAAAAGTCAATGGCGCGCCGATCGATTCTAGTTTTGAGCTGTTTGCGCATGTCATATACAGAATTGTAAATAAGCAGAAACCGATACATAAGCATACATTAGTGTACACATACTTCGCAATCACACCATGTGTTGATGACACGACTCGCAACGCTATCCTCGACAAAATCGCCTTGCAGTTTATAACAACATAGTCAATACAAGTGCATATTACACTATTATTGCGTATAATTGCTGCTGTAAACATATTTTATGTGCTCTCAAAATAGATGCGTTCTTAGTCCTATGTAAAACGAATAGAAAAGTAACGATAATTAACAAGTAAAGTCCTTAAAAAGTACAATGTTATAACTACGAATATTTTTGTACAGGCGACAGGTCATCAGGACATACATTTTTGTTGCGAAACAGCTCTTATCACAACGACTTAAGACCCCACAGTGTTTAGCCTGAAGTGCTGTCGGTTGTACTTGTGCATACCTATAAATATCTTTCTTAAATTAAAAGAGTACAATAATGAGTGGACACAAATATGTTTTTATTGTTCCTATTTTGAATATATCTACATTATATAAGTACTACATTAATGTTAAAAAAAGACACAATGAATTGTGCTTTATTGTTATGATTGTATCATATAAATATATTTTTTATATAAAAAAAACAGACTTTAAAAACAAACCTAATAAAAGTAAAAAATAAATTTACTTAGGCCAAAGTAATACGTATTTTAATACTTATAAATTTAAAGTCGGTGCCAAGTAAATGCTTAAATTGGTATAGGTACAATTATTATCACTCAACAGATACATTTTCAGTGATAATTAAGTACCTACTAATATTAGCTTCAATTGTACCAAGTCAAAGTCGGTTTAAAAAAACCGACTTCAAATTTTTTTTTTATGAAAATAAACACAAAACAAAACCTGCCTAAATAGCTATTTAAAATAAAATACGTAAACACTAAAAATATAAAATTATTTTTTCCGACTGCTTAGATAAAAGTATGAAACATCGAATCGAATTGAGAATTTCTTTCCTCCTTTTTCTAAAGTCGGTTAAAAATGGCTCCCCTATCCTTAAAATGACCGAAAAACATGGCGAAAGAAATGTAGTATGTCGTAACGTCAATACAGGTTTTGGTCCCCCATATTTAAGCCAATAGAGACGGATAACCGTTCCCAGGCTAGCAGAAAGGTGCCAGAGTACTCCTTCTAAACCAGCGTCTGTACTTGCAAATTAGTTAAAATTAAAACCTTTTCACTAGCGTTCGTTTGCTATTCTATTATTGCTAAATGGACAGAAAAAGAGGCACGAAGTTATGACCAGACTGGCAAATAGGTACCAGAGACCTACTCCTGCTAATTAAGTATCAAGTACTTGCAAATCTGTTAGAATGTAATCCTCTTATCGGCTAGCATTCTTCTGTCTGGTACTGCTAAAGGGAGAATAAAAGAGACTCACGAAATGTGGCTATGAAAACAGGAAAGACTCACCTATACCAGCCCATTCCCGCTTGAGTATCACCCTGTCCAGTATGGTCATGGACAGCACGGCGACGAAGACGATGATGGAGCCGCGGAACATCTGGAAGCTGCTGGCGTACGTCAGCGTCAGTCCGATGTACATGATCGATGTGCCAATCTAGAGACAACAGGACTTTGAACTCTTGTCTAAGTATACTACGATAGGTTCTACATGACATTAAATAGATTTCTGATTTTTGGTATCAATAGTATAATACTGCTGCTATAAACGACTAGGTACCTCTATGCTAAATGTTGTAAACAGTTACCAGGTTCAGTCACAAGGGAGCAGCCTCAGAACCGAAAAATGTATGCATTAGGATGACTGTTGTAATATCCTAATTATCCTTTATCTCTTAAGTGCGTCCAATCTAAGAAGATTCCTGGCTAAGCCCTCGTATGTGCTGTTTAGAAACTTCTAGATATAATCGATTAGATATAATCGATATGGAGACAACATAAGATTCGATCGATTCGATATAATCGATATGGTTCATATGGTATATCATCAACAACATTTAAGTGGTTTTACAACTTCTAGGCTTTCTGACTATGCTCTTGGTATATTAAAGAAGATATCAATGTTCTGGTTTTGCTGTTATACATTCCTTCTGTAACTATAATAAGTGACTATAATAAAGAAACAAATGTATGCAATTTGTGACGAGACA
This sequence comes from Glyphodes perspectalis, assembly GCA_951394215.1. NCBI lineage: Eukaryota > Metazoa > Arthropoda > Insecta > Lepidoptera > Crambidae > Glyphodes > Glyphodes perspectalis. The sequence continues at coordinate 16,093,782 of OX596199.1, forward strand.
AATCAATTAAATAGCCTTTATCTATATATCTCACTTGGAAATAGACGATAAATATAAGAAACATTGATATTAACAGGTCTCCATAATAGCTAATGTTTTGATAACCTCCGTTGTGTATTGATAGGTGATACGAGCCACATTCCTAGACAAGTACTGTTTAAGAATAAATTACTCTAATTTTTTATTCACAGCATGTGTATAGTAGATAGTTTCTTAGGACTCGAATTGTTATGATGTTAAAAGGGGCGTCAGGGGCATCACACACTGTGATGGACTCTATCTTTAACAGCTAACTATCATTCGGGACTGAACCCGCGCAGTCGGAGATATTCTTCCTGGTTTTACTGTTGTATGGTTCTAATGGATAAGTGATATATTGGTTGTTATGCATATCACTTGAAGAACCTTTAACAGAACAGGTTCAACAATCAGTACAAGCAGTACAGAAAATATGTAACGTTAGTTATGACGGATTGCATTGTGTGGCTCAACACTATAGCCACAAACAATTGCTAGTGTAATCCAAAAATGAACTAGTCGCTGCCTTTATGGCAGTCCAGTAGTTGATATGGATATTTCTGCACTATACCGCACCTAAGAAACGAAGAACGCTGCTAGCTAGGTTCATAAGGCAACTTACCTACGCAAAGCCCAATGCCATTAAACGCTGTTAAAAGAAAAAAAAAATGGCTTACCAGGTCAAACATAGCGGCCGGGAACAGGATTAATGGATTGAAGTTCTGATTCCCCTGAGTCAGCGGATGGCCGCCGCTGTCTTTTTTCAAGTACGCGAAGATCTTGAACACGAAGAGGCAGAGTGTCTCACCAAAGAACATGGTGCATGCCTGTGGAAATAAATAGATAAATAAAATAAATTCTCCAGACTGCCACACCAATTCCCTAGTTCCAAACTAAGCTTACGCTTGTACTATGGATACTAGGTAAACGGATAGACATACTTAGATACGTTTATAAACATCCATGACTCAAGTACAAATGTCCATGTTCATCACACGAAACAATAGCCTCTGGCGGGATTCGAACCCGCGACCCTAGGTTTTCGAGGCCAGGGTGTCTGCCACTCGACCAACAGGCCAGTCGTGCCAGCATTATGCTATCAACTGTTAATGTTCTAATCCTAGTTCTTCTAGTTTCATGCTGTAACCGTGATCCAGATTTAGCAAGTCTGGTTATTACGGTAAAGCTTTTGTGGTCTAATCTTCACAATCCTTGATGAAAGACTTTTTATTTTACTCATTGATTGTTCGAAGTGCAATGTTACAGAATCACTATCAAATTAAATAAAAAATATAAATAAAAGCGAAATTCTGTAATACCTGTAGAAATGGATGATCAAATCTCCTTTCATTTCCATCAGAGCCCTTCACAACCACCTTGTCGGCCCATGTCATGCATAAAGTGTTGATAGACCCTGTGATCACTAGCATAAACGATAGGAATTTCTGATATCTTGTCCAATCCATTTTCTGTAAAGGAAGACGCAAATCCAGTTAATTTAAACGTGCCAGTATGTTTATTACAATTGAAATAACAATAAATAGATGAGTTAAATGTGCTACAATGGTATTTAAGGTCTTCCACCACTTTTTTGTCGGCTTTTGCATCATGCTAGACAATAAAACATACTTGGCAAATTATTTTTGAGACCCAAATCACATCAATAATAATTTAATATTAAATTCATTCAATAGTCTAAAGTAGTCTTCAATAGTCTAAAATAGTATTTTACAAATCAGTTGTGATTGTTATAATAACTTTTCCAAACATAAAATTATTTATATTAAATAATGAGTATTATAAAAATACATACATACTCACCTTTAGAAAGTAATATTATTTATATTTTATGACAAAATACATGTCTTAGGCAATTTTGTTTCAAATTCAAATTTGGTTTTTTAAATGTGTGATGAATTAGAATGAATCCTACACTTGTTATATGTAATGAGTTATTTCATAGAATTAATTCCAGAACCCGTTACAAATACGTCAACTTGTATAAACACCATGTATAGAAACAAAAAGGTCCACTTTTTTAGTCTTTTAGTTTATACTTAAACTTAACCGTCTAAAAACTGGCATGCACCTGACATCTTTCTAGCCGATAACTGATCCCCAACATCTTCATGACCTCAGCATGTGTCTTGCCATTCTTCTTGCAACTTCTATAATTCTTCTTGATATACTTGGCAAATTCATTGACCCCTCCCTTACGGCCTAGAGCGGATACCACCACTCCGTCTTTGGTCTTCCTGTTCACAATCAGCACGAAATCACCCAGGCAGTATTCACAGAATCTCTTTGTTACGTTTATGGATTTGGAATGGCGGTTTATGCTATCTCCACATTTTGTACATTTGTATGTGTACTTAAAATATATATCCATATCATGGTATTGGGATATTTCTCTCAATTCCGGGAGCCTGAACAGAGCGTGATTAGCCCACTTCCTCCAGAGCGGGCCGTGTCCAGCCCGAAGCTCTCCATCCAATAACCAATTGGCGGAGTGGCACAGCTCGTGAACCAGTGTGTCGCGCAGCCGCTGGGGACTATCCACTACTTTGGTGGACAGCTTGATGCTGGACGTGCGCTGCAGGTTATTCAGCAGCCTATTCGTCGTCGAACCAGCAGTACTTCTCAGCTTAGAGTCCCATATTAAAGGTAAGTCAATTTCCAGCTGGTTGCCAAAGATTTCTGCATTGAACTCATCATACAACCTTCGAGAAAGTTGCTGACGTAACCTCGTAAAGTTGTTCCGGTATTGTATTGCTTCAGGATGACAACACCAAGATGGGGCATTGTCTGCTAAGGATGCCATAAAACTAAGACTCTCCACAGCAATGTATGGGGTTACTTCCAATGGCATAAAAATAGGAGTAATTGTCACATTCATATTTTTATATAGGCCCAGTCAAGTAAAGCTCTTTATTGACCTTCAAGTGATGTCTAATATTTTCTTCACCCCCTCCATCATCAAAATACTTGCAACTGTTTTGGTACACCATATGTTTTCATATGATATAAATTTTATTTGAAATTATGATAGACAAACAATCCCTTTGTTTTAGGAGACCTCCATTAGATAGACTAGGCAAAAGGCTTTTGTTTGTAAAATTGAAATCAAAATCATAATTTTAATATCACATTTACTAGAAGAACTGTTGGTATACTGGGTATTGGAAGGACTAAATCTAAACAATCATTTGATTTATTGCAGTTCCACTGAATGTAATCTATTGCTTTATGTTATTGCAGGTCTAAAGTTACGAAGGTGTTCCGATTCCAACAAATTAAAGTTGCCTGCCCATCCAGAATGTTCTCTTTGATATTTTTGTTTCTACAAGTATTTAATGGAAATGAGTACCCCATAATTTAGATAAAATATCATGCCAATAACACTTTAATAATGTTTTTATGTTTGTCCTGTTTTAACATTGCTAGATTTATACTATTGTTTCATTGTTGATGATATTATTTTACAGCTATTGATCTAGTAATAAAGTGATATAATATTATAATTTGCTTTATCTACCAAGTCTTTATCCCTTTCACGTGGACAAACTGAACTGGCTCCTCCCATTTAATATTTTTATAAATTGCATTAAACTTTTTTTAAAGATAAATTTAGGTAATTTTTTTTATAAAGAATAGTATTTAATGCTTATTTAACTCTAGTTAACAGCTGAACTAAGATTTTTATTTTAAAAATCCAATTACTTATCAGTATTCAAGATGGAGGTCTCCTAATGTTCCGGACTAACGGTTTGAACCTTTGGATTCTAATTATTGGACAAAAAATCTATGCAGAGTTGACATAAACGTTTTTCAAGTACTTGTATTAGTAATATTAGTTGATATTATGCTGGATAGCAATTTAATTTTAATTTTAAGCTTTACTATTGTGAAAAGACAAAGAAAATGACAAGATTTTTACAAAACTTCTTTAGCTCATACATAAAAGGTGAACACAGGAGCACTATAAAGTTAAAACCATTATTAAGTCGCAGCAACACAAATTAAAGCACCTATTGATTTTGTACCTAAGAGTTCAATGACACTCTAACTATGAAGTAATTCGAACAAAGAAATTTTCAACAATATCCTGTCTTTTAGTCTTTTAATCTAGTGCGACAATTTGATAGAGAATTCACTATGTAGGTATTTTTGTTGATAATATGGATTTGTTTGAATTTGATTGGATTATGAATATTCACTCGCGAGGTACTTACCGAAAGCGCCGTTCGCAGGTGAGATAGAAATTAAATCTTGACCGGCGCGTATTTATTGATCGGAAAATTATTCTGTATCGGAGATGGGTATATAAGTCATGAGAAAAAAAATCTTTCAGGCATCAGAGTAGGGATGTCGATCTGAGATCGATTAATCGAATAATCGATTTTTCAAGTTAAAAAAATCGATTTTTTAAATCGATATGTAGTACTGGATCGATTCAATGGATCGATACATCACCCTTTAGAATCGACATTCGATTTTTTCTGTTTTGGTATAAACCATACAATTAGTTGAAGGTGCCCGTAGTACTAGAGTTCTCCCGGTTAACTACTCAAAAACTGGCGAAATGGCTGTGTGTTTAGTCTCCTTCACCTAACATCTCTTTAATAAAAAAAAAGTTGAGTTTATAATTGTGGATTGTATCCCAGCAGACTTGACAGACTGTTGTTTTTAAAAAGTTTAGACATAATATAAGCTAAATTATCTAATTGCTTTATGACCAAATTGAAATAAATGCCTCGTTTTCTAATTAACCTGAATCTTTAATATGGTGATAAAAATAATTGTTATAATCGAATTCCCTGATTAAAAGATCATTAATTATAACAAATAAATTTATTATAATGAATTATCGTTAATCATAAAAAAAATTAACACCAGACAAATGTCTTGTTTTTAATCTAATTTATTTATACTTACATTGTAAAAGCGAATTTGAAAAAAGATCGATTTTTTGGAAATCGATCTTTTAGACCTCGATTTTTTTGTGGATCGATTCATCAGGTCACGATGCGAATCGATTTAAAAATCGATCTTTTTCGGCGAGAATCGACATCCCTACATCAGAGTGTATCTGATAATGATCTGTTGCAGTTTCACTCTACAGGATTACTCGTCTGTGCTCTACGGTTTGCAATATCAACGAAACGCAACACATTAGTTAATTTTCACCATTTGTCACTTACCACAGACGAGTAATGTAAACTCACTGGCCTTACTGCGCTTGTCACTGTCATGAGTGTCATGCTCTAATAATGACGTGCAGATGTAAAAGTAAATAGCAGATTAGCAGTAATAGTAATTTTAGAGCAAATGACCTCAGCATTTTAGTTTATTTTTACCATTAATATTTACGTCGTGGTTTTGATCTAGAAACACATAATTTATTTAAATCTAATAAATATTGCATACCAATCTATATATAACAACGCTTAGTTGTAGTTAATGTAAACTTCAATTAATATTCCAAAGTAAAGGTCAAAATTATTTAATACGAAGCCAAGATTTTAATGGATTATTATTATTAGTTTTTATAAGATTTAAGTGAATCTTATAATAAAAGGGTTCGATAAAATAGGGCGTAAATTAATCTGATCTAAGGGTCATCAAATACTATTTTAGCAAGCCAACGGCATAGTTACGGCGTAGCACCATCTATTATTAGTCACTTTGCGTTTCAACAGCGTGGGCATTTGGGCAACGAACCGAGTTGTATATTATGGTATTTTACTATAGTATTTTATAGGTACATCCTCGAAAAATTCTGTTAATTAGGTTTAACTTAATATTAAAATACCGAATACCATGTTTCAAAAATTAATTTGATAATATTTACTGAAATAAATACATTTTAAAAAGTTACAAATAACACGATAGTAATCATCACGTGGCTAAAAACGCCGTTTACGTCATAACGTCTGTTAGTCGACATTATTTCCAACAAGTCTAGCAACAAGTTCAACTTAATGTCCAAAATTCTCTCCCTAAGTCATAAGTCTAAAAGTTTGACAAAATATAAATGTATCTACCTACCGAACTGATCCGAATATGACGTCATTTCGGCACCATAGTAGTATAAGTAAACTGAAACGTTAACTCGTAGCGTATGAGCGAAAAAATTTATGCGACTTGTTTTAAAATGTCCAGGAGCAAATAGTTTACTTTAAAGATAAAAAAACTTTTTGCTTACGAAAAATACTTTTAATGTTAATTTTGTGCCTACATAAATTGTGAAAGTATTTTAAAAATATTGTACAATACGTCAATACTCTATTGTATTGCCGCGCCACTGCACGACGAGCACACTGTCGGTGCACAGGAGGCGTTTTTATATTGTACTAGCTGTCCCGGCGAACTTCGTATCGCCCAGTAAATTAAAATTGACATTGATTTGCGATTGACATTTAACATTGACAGATACGAATCCCACCGTTTTATATGAGAAAATACTTTTGCTTTTATTTTGTTTTATCGTCAATTTTTCAATGTTTTTAATAGTTATTCTGTTATTCTGGACGGACACAAATCAAACAATTCAAAAACAACGTAAATCGGTTCAGCCGTTCTCGACTTATAAGTGGTGTAACAAACACGACGTTTTATTTATATAAATAGATTAATATCTTATTCTGTGTACTTGTTACAAAGCAAACGCTATAAAATGACATGTTATTTGCTGAGTGGGAGCGGTAGTGGGGTGCTGTTAAAGTGTTCAATGATCTTAATTAGTTAACGCCAGAGTAGAACATTTTATCTAACCCATGTTAATATCATATTGAGATATAATGTTAATTAAACTCATAATATTATCATAATATAAAATGTATTTATGAAATTTCTCGGCTATTACAGCCTTATTGAATAATTTACATCGAAGAATGTTCAGATATTGGTATGCGCATAAATACATTTATTTATTCCTTGTCTAATATAATAAATAAACTAGAATGATAACATTTAAAATTATCATTGTTGTAATAGTGTAACGTTATTTATATCACTTTTCCAAAACGTTCCGTTAGTGTTGCCAAAAAATCGATAGTTTAACGACCAAATCAATACGTAGGACAATCGATAGTATCGTTGTCTCCATAGATTTAGGATGTCAAAAAATTCTAAATCTATGGTTGTCTCTATTAAAGTTCAAGAACTAGGTACCTACCGTTTTACATTTCACATTTTTTAAACTGAAACAACTTTGTACAAACGTAACTCACTCAATTTCAATAACCTTTTCCGTTAAACCATGGATTTCTAAAGTTATTGTTATTTTATCACAAAATGTACAATTCTTAATCATAACAAATAAGTTTAAATCTTTCAAACAAAGTAATATCACCAATATACGCAACAAATTAGATTTTTTTATACCTCATTTTAAAGTCACGTAGTTAAAGTCCTTTTTCGTAGTGTTGCGACTCTTGAAATTCACATGTTATACGAATTATCGTTATAATGTCCGAATTATCGAAATTAATTATGACGAGCCGTTTTCAACCCAGGCGTCTTTTAGTATGCAGTAGTAATCCTTGAAGAGTAGTGAGTTGCCAGAAACAAAAACAAGAAAATAAAGAATCCTATGTTGACCCGACAGTGTCAGATGCTATCTATCGACTGTAATCCAATGCACTAAGAGTCATTAATTACAAAATCAACGGATGATCAATTAATGATTCATTGAAAAAAAATACCGTTACTATAAGAGGAATCGTCTAATAGTAACGGTAATATTTTTTTTTAATAACATTTTTTTTTGTTAGCCAGTATGCGAAGCACCATCGGTGTAGACGTACCTACATAACCCGCATAATTTTTTTTTTTTGATACCTACTATAAGACCCCGGACTTCAGTAAACCCTGAATTTTTTTTGGTATATCGTAAGATTACTAGTAAAACCCAAGATAATTATACCAATATACGGCCTTTTACAATACCTAACATATTTTATATTTATAAATCTAAAAAACTGTGATCAATTAATAAAAAATATGTAAAAAATTAATTTATTAAAAATCGGATATTGTAGCAATCGATTTCTTTGATTCCATCCCTAATCGTCAATTTGTCATATCTGTCAAACGGTAGTTCTTAAGATTTGATCTCTAAGTACTGAAACTAATGGAGATGGCATAACTACGAAAAAGTGAAGCCCAATTTGAGTGAGAAACAAATATGGCGCCTTTGTGTAGTGTCATTCATAGATTTAGGATGTACAAGATACACAAAGACGGCTCGGAGACATGACCAAAATAAATTTAAGCATGTGTTGGTTGACGTCTATGTGTGAGTTAAAAATTGTGTTGTCAAAGACGCATTTTCACATTATCGACTGATTCAGTTGTATACTAATAATATAGGTATTTAATACGCTTTTTTATAATTTTGATTATTTTTTTATGGCATTGACTGAAATCAGTACTTGTATATATTAGGTAAATTGGAATTAGTCGGTAAGAAATCTCATTCTAAGCAGTTCTATAAACAATGAGATGGTAAAATTCTTCGTATATTCAGCGTGTAAAAAAATAAAAAAATAGAAATATGTTCCATGATTTATACAAAGACAAAAAGATATGACTTTTGCTTTGACTGATGGAATGAAATGGAACAAATAATATATAAGCAACTTTTAATTTGGTGTCATTTAGTTATTTAAAAATAATATGTAGTGCAACAAATTTTTTGCTGCCGTCATTTGCCGTCAAAATTTTTGCTGCAGATAGTGGAGTTCTTACTGGGAGTCCAATCTAGTCTGTCTATAGTCCGCATCCACTTTTTACACAATGCTGGGTTGCTTGGAAACCTAGAAAAATTATCAGTTACTTAACTAACAAATTTACGGAGATAATGAGTTCCCAATGTGAATATAATTATATTTTTAACATAACTTGGCTAAATAACTTTGTATTCATGTCATGATGTCGCTAAAAGACGATTAAGTTTTTATCGATACTCGTGACGTCACCGCTTTGTCAAGCACTAGCGTAACCAAACTATTTACAATTTTACACAATATTTTCCTCAATTCTGATTATAATCACGATGTATACTTAGAAAGATCAATTATAATCAATATACTATTGTAAACATATTTTTCTAAACTGATTACTAGCAACAATTTGACAAAATATGGTTTGAAAAAATCTAATGATAAAATCATATTTACCTGTTAAAAGTGTATTTATTCGGATTATTCCGTCGTGTAACCTCACAATCACGTACAGAACAAGTCACCTCAATTGCACATTTAATATTCTCGATTATAATCCAAGGTTTAATACATAAATGCACAAATTTCACTGCGACGTAGAATAGACCGGGACGCTATGGCCTCTTACTCGCAAAAACATTGACATATAGGTACTTCATTCGCTGTCTCTTTTTCTCTCGGGCGGTTTGTATTTCAGCAGGATTTCTCGCTCCCACGCTTTATGTATCTTTTGCGTAGTCAAAAAATTCTAAATCTAT